>JAAWXA010000005.1:52528617-52967456 GCA_038090715.1 Florisuga fusca | reverse complement strand
GCTCGGCTCCCCCCAGGTGAGTGTAGGGTGTAGGCTGCCATTGGCAAGAAGTGAAGGGATTTAAAAATTCTGCCTTATTCCAGCTCTTTGACGGCGGTCAGGTGCCACGGGGAAGTGAGCCGTGGCCCCTGGAGTGGGCGCTGCGCACCCACGTGAAATAAAGCAGGTTGGGTGCTGCTACATGGCGTCTGTAAGTGCTGAGTGCGATAGAGATATTCGCAGGTATGGGTGTGAAAGAAGGCTGGGCTGGGACAAAGACAGGTTAGTCGCTCGAAAAGAAAAAAGTTGTTCAGCACCTCCCACCCACTGAGTGATGCTCAGACAGTCCTTCAGCAGCAGCAGCTTTGGACCTCCCTCTCCTGCCCCGCCGGTTTTCAGAGATGTTGTATATAGAGCTGGTGAATGGTTTGGGGTGGAAGGCACCTGCTAAATTATGCACCTTAAAGATCATCAGATTCCAACCCCCCTGCATGGGCAGGGACACCTCCCACCAGCCCAGGTTGCTCCAAGCTCCATCCAACCTGGCCTTGAACACTTCCAGGGAGGGGGCAGCCACAGCTTCTCTGGGCAACCTGTGCCCATGTCTCAGCCCCCTCACAGTAAATAATTTATTTCCAACATCTCATCTAAATCTTCTCAAAGTTTGAAAGTATTAGTCATTGTCTCATCGCTACCTGCCCTTATAAAAAGCCCCTTCCCAGTTTTCCTGTAGCCCCTCCAGGTACTGGAAGGCCACTACAAGGTGTCCCTGGAGCCTTTTCTCCAGGCTGAACATCTCCAAGTCTCATCCTCTCTTCACAGCAGAGGTGCTCCAGCCTTATCATCTCCATGACCCTCCTCTGGACTCCCTTCAACAGCTCCATGTCCCTCCTGGGTTGGGGGCTCCAGAACTCAACAGAGTAGTCCAGGTAGGGTGTCATGGTATGGAAGATACTTTTGTTAAGGTTGGGTCATTTGTCACAGCTGTCCCACCCCAGCCTCCTGCCCCCCCCTCCCTGCTTACTTGCTGTGGGGACAGAGTGAGAAACAGGGAAAGCCTTGATTCTGTGCAAGGACTCCTCAGCAACAGCTACAGCACTAGTGCCTTGTCAGCACTGTTTTGGATACAAATGGAAAACACAGCACTGTACCAGCTGCTGTGAAGAAAATTAACTTCATCACAGCCAGATACAGACAGAGCTGGGAAACCTTGAGAGAGACACTGTAATCCAGGTGCTTTGAAACAGAGGCAGCAGAAGAATCCAGGGAACACAGAGACAATTACAAAAAAGTACTCAAAGATTTAAGTTTAAAAAAATAACTCGGTACTCGAGGTAAATCAAAAATAAGCAGCATATTCGTTCAGCACTTAAGGATATCACTGGTGCTTTTCTCTAGAAGGAGTCAAAGATCCTCAAACACGTATCTTTGATCACAGGGCTTGCCTTTGATCACAGGGAACAGCACTGTGCCTGTGCAGAGGATTTTATAATACCGCAGCTGGATATCAAATGTTAACAGCTCCGACACATCCAGTGCTGGAACTATCGATTGTGAGGTTCCCAGCAAATTGCTGGAGCTGCTTGGATGCAAGATCTGGATGGTGAAAGGTCATGGGGGCCCATTCATCCATCTCAGTTGCCCTTCCTTTGAACAAAAATGGGAGTCCTCTGGCTTCTTAAATCCATTGCTCTCTAGAGGCTCCTGGCTACAGTAATGATGATGAAGAACATCACTTCTCAGGAAGGTGAGGGGCTGTTTGGATTGGGTTTTTTTTTCCTCCTTCCCAATATATTTCATCTCAGCTGATTTCCTGATTTCAGCCCCGTGAGAAGAAAACTAAGAGAAGGGTGTCTCTTTTGTCTTTCCTCATTACCACTTTCAGATTTCTCAAAGCAGACAGGGCTTTCACCAAGAAATACGCCAAGGTTTTGAGCTATGTGCGAACACTCAAGAAGCCAGTGATCTCCTCTGCTGAAAAAGAATAATTGATAAGCAATCTCCGAGAACTAAACCACCTGCAGTTTACAACAGAAACAATGCTCGAGCTCCTTTCATCATGT
Source organism: Florisuga fusca (assembly GCA_038090715.1). Lineage (NCBI taxonomy): Eukaryota > Metazoa > Chordata > Aves > Apodiformes > Trochilidae > Florisuga > Florisuga fusca. Next base: position 52,965,414 of record JAAWXA010000005.1, on the reverse strand, counting down.
TTTGTTACTCATTATGTTTAATGAAAACTTTGAGAAATTTTCCCTGAACCACACTTGTTATTTGTGATGCTACTTCACTACAATCAGAAGTTACATAGAAAGCATCTTGGTTTTTAAGAGGTCTTTAATATGGGGTGTGCCTCCTTGCCCTCTGACTATAAGCAGAGGGGTCACAGGGCAATGCACACATTCTCAATGAAGCTCAGTTTTCTGTGGCTGCCTTCTCTCTCACTTTTCTTATTCCTTCTTTTCTGTATTTTCTCTATCATCCTGATTTTCCTCTTTGCAATAGGCAGAGTTATAAGTTGTCCTAACAGGAGCTCTGTGTTACTGAGCCATCTTGCTTCCTTGCCCAGGGCACTGTATTTACTCTCTGAACTGTGAAGTTGTTTTTTGTTCCTTATGGCCTCTGTCTCCATTTAATAGGCCTCCTCAGCAAAGGGCACTTGAAATACACTGCTGAATACAGTAATGATCATCTGTAGATTGGATATTGAGAAGTTTTTTCACTGAAAGGGCTGTCAAGCACTGGAACAGGCTGACTGGGGAAGTGTTGGAGTCACCATCTGTGAAGGGATTTAACAGATGTAGGTGGGGTGCTTAGGAACATGGTTTAGTGGTAGATTTGGCAGTGCTGGGTTAATGGTTGGATCTGATGATCTTAAAGGTCTTCTCCAACCTAAATGATTCTGTGATTCTATCTGATCCACTCTGCTGCATGAAGCTTCTGTACAGTGCAACGTGTGTTCCTCCTGTCCATGGCCTTGCATATGCTCTTTATACAGGTTTATATGACATGTTACCCTGGCAGAATAGCAGTATGATCTTCAGTCAGCTTCCTGATGAGTTAATACTAATTTCTTTATGGGCTTGTGGGACAAATCTATTTTAATTCTCTAGGAAATCCTGCAATCAGAGAATTGGGCTTGGTGGGCAAAAGCCTAAGTGGTGGCTGCAAAACTGCACTCTGAGTAAAAGAGGCTGAGGAGTGAAAATAAACCATGTAATTCCCCTGGAGAAGCAAATGAAACTGATACAGCTCTCCTGCAAAAGAGACCCTCTGATAGTGCTGAGCATCCCCCCAAAAAAGGGAATGAGAGTGACATATCTTTTATCACTCTGGGGAAATGCAAGCATAAACTCTGATACTAATTCTGCCAATACTAATTTCTGCCAGTGAAAAGACTTCAGCAAACTTTAGAGTAGACCTGCAGGTAAGGAGAAATTATGTAATTATGTATTTGAATCTTGCTGCCAATAACAACCAAAGGGATGATATTATGGTGTCATCAATCATGGCAGTACCACTAAACCTTTTGCACAAAGGTTAGGAGAAATGTGAGAAGGGGCAGGAGAGTTCTCCAGGTCTGACCTCCCTCCCTCATCCCTCATTTCTCAGGCAGTCCTGTCTCTCTTGTGACCAGGGGCTGCCTCTGTGGGACAGACTAATGCATGGTGGAGGTCTCAAGGTAGTACCCTGGGCATGCAGGTCCCCACAGCCCCCTCTCTTGCCCTCTGCACTCACAGAACCCAATGTTTCATACATGCAGGAGCTCCACAGTGCTCTGCAAGGAAGAGGAAGAAGCCTCAAGCCTCTCCCCCTAAACCTCTCCAGGAGAAAAATCCCAATGTGCTATTTTGTGAAGGAGGTCTGTGCAGAGCCAGGCAGAGAAAAGTGGAGTCAGGACACTATAAAGGCAGCAAAGCAGAGCAGAAGGCCAGTATTAATGTTGTTCCAAAGAAGGAGCCCAATAATTGCAGGCTGGCTAGCCTTAGCTCAATTCCAGGGAAAAAATAAAGGAAAGCTTGTATGGGATTCAGTAGAGAAAGTATTATGGGAAAGAGTATGATTAGTGCCACTGACAAGGTTTTATGGTAACTATAAGCAAACTTGTCAAACAAACCTGATTTTTGTGCTTTGATGAGACTATGTATTTGGTTGACATAGGTAACTGCATAGTGATAATGTATTTTAATGTATTTTGTTGTGAATATGAGTCAGTAGTGCACTGCATTTTGAGTCTAAAAACGAGCACTGTGCAGTTATCAATACAGCTTGAGTCAACAGCAATGAGAGGAGGCAACTGACAGACTTCAAAGAGCTGGTGAGGAGTCCAGGAGAGGCTCATGGAGATTAGGGCAATGCTTGAAGCTGTCTAATTCATTAATGTAACAATTAAAACTATTATCTAAATGAGTATGAATGCACATTGACAACAGCAGGGCCTGACGATTAGCAGGACAGAATACAGTTCTGGGGGCAGTCATGCAGAGTGATCTGGCATGCTCTGATAGGAAAGGGCTACTTAGTCTTGGAAAGGCAGAAGTTGTGAGTAGGAGTAGATTGGGATTTTCAGCTTAGTGGATGGCACTGACAAATCTGAAACATCCAAAATCTTAGAGGAGTTTTGGCAAAGTGGACTATTTTCAATCCTGAGGGCATAAACAGTCTGTCTTGGATCCAGAAGCAAGAAGAAGAGGCTTTCCAGGACACAAGATCTTCACAACCAGAGCCCTTTCTGATTCTCTCAGGCTTCCTAAGCTTTTTCCTCCCCAGTACAACTCTGACCAGGGCTGTAGAGAGGGCACTGCTGCCTGCACCCCACTGCCAGACACCCTACAGTGTGAACGGGAGTCTAGGAGTTTAAAGCCCACGCAGACAGCACAAGAACCTTGGGGTTCTGCCTCCTGGTGCTATTTGCTTGATTGGTGTGCATGGCTCTGTCGTGAGGGAAGACTGTGCTGCTCCTGAGTGGAGTGGGATCACTATTCCTCTGGGAACTGATACCCTCTCCCCAGCCCTCAGCCAGGCAGGGGCAGGCAGCAGCAGGGGAGCGGTTGCCTGGGAACTACACAGCACACCCTGCTCTGAGCAACACTAGGGTCAAGTGACAGTCCTCTTCTCAGGTTTACCTCTTTGTATGGGTTTTTTTTGTGTTTTTATTTTTTGTTTGTCTGGTTGTTTGGGTTTTTAAAATTTGTTTTGGTTTGTTGGTTTGTTGGTTTTTGTTTTGTTTTGTTATGGAGTTGCTTTTCTTACCTGGGAATAATGAGTTCTCACACTTGTGTACTGCTGCCAAGGGGAGGAAGAAGAGGCATGTCAGGCAGCCAGCACACTGTCACCTCATGTCACTGCCAGACAGGGATGTTTTTCCCCCTCCACAGAGTCTTCTCCAGGGTAGCTGAGTCTAGCACTCAACATGGGAATAAAGAAGCCAGCAGCCCCTGCTTTGCACTGCCCTGACCCAACACACATTGGGCTGATCCAGCAGGCTCAAGAATATTTTTTTTTTTAAACAAAAGATCTTTCTTCAGCCAAAGGAAGAAAAGTAGAATATGAATCATGAGATGAAACAAAGACAGAGCATTTTTACTTAAGTCTTACCAGAAAACACGGTTGTTTCAACAGCTTTCACTGAGCATAAACACACCTGTCTGAGGTCAAGTGCCAAAATAAACTCTCTTTTAAAGGGTGGCTTTTTCCTGACTCATCCCAGCACTGCTGTACATCCATTTCTCTTTGTCTAGCTGTGGTATTCAGCACTACAGTGTTGTCTTTATTCTCCCTGGACTTAGGATAAATTAACACTCTCCTGCCTGAAGGTATGTGGGTAGATATTGTCCAATACTCTTCTTTAACAGCTTTGTGATATTTGAAACAGTATTGGTACATTGTCACTCTTTTTCTTTTCTTCCTCTTTGCTTCCCTCTAGCATTCATCTGTAAAGCCTGACAGGAAAGTAGCCAACAGGAAAATGGAGATATTGCTGGCATTCATAAAAATACATGTCACACGTAGCTTTAACTTAGTACTTGTGTTACAACCACCCTAAACCATCAGCAAGGGATTTCTGCAGAAAAAACAAAAGAAAAAACAAAACCCCCCAAACAAACAAACAAACAAAAAACAAACAAAAAAAACCCAAAACCACAAAAGCAACAATTTAAAAAGGCAAAAAAAACACCCCAAAAACCCAAACCCAGCAAACTGAAATCCCTTTTATTTTATCTGCTTGTCCTGCTGGGTTCCTTTTAGATGCAGCATCTTAAACAACTCGACCCAAATGGCCAAAAGACACAAATTTCTGTTTTATAGTGAGCAGTGCCACATGTCTGTCCTGAGGCATGGGCTCATGGAGGCACAGTAGCCCTGGACATATGGAAAGTATTTCCATGGTGGTGTGTATATGCCATAGCATCTTCTGTGCGTACATGCACAGCTTGGCCATCTTCAGAACCATTGTGTTACACTTCATGCACCCACAAAGAGCAAAAAAAACCCCAGCAAGCTCCAAAAATGAATGTTGAGAAGAAGAAGGGCTGAAGCATCAGTCTAACTGTAAAAAGTGATGGATTTATTAATGTGGTCTGCCTTGTTTCTCTCTCCCTAGGCACTTATCCTGAGGATGTTGCAGCTTCTGTGTATCCTTCACTTTGATATTCCTGAGGTTTGTAAGGTAAATCTGCTTTCCTTTTTGTAAGCTATTGTTAGGCTACTTCTAAAACGGGGATAGTTACCCTAAGTGGCAAGTTATCAAGACATGCCAAGTGGCAGCCTTCCTCCCCATAAGATTTTGTGAGTACTTGGCTCTTTTTTCCCTCCCTACAGTTGGCGTGTTCATCCTCCCACCTCTGCACACTGAGAAGCTGATTACACCAATATAATTCCATTGAACTTGAAGGGATTACCTTTCAACTTACATTGGTGAGATACTCTTCTGTCCTTCAAACAGTCGCCCTGATCAGAGTTGTATTTAAGGGTATAAAATCAGTGCAACTGTCAGAAGCTATAAATTTTACAGGTATGACTCATTAGACCTTAGGGAAGCATGCAGATCTCTTGTAACTTGCCTGAAGGTACCCAAGTTTAACATCCTGAGATTCCAAAAGTTTATCTCTGGCTCTGACTACATCTAATTTATTCTCTAGTTGTTGCAGAGTTTTTGGCTTCTATTTTCCTCATACACAGTTTTTAATCTCTTTGCATCTTCCTTTCTTTTCCTCATTATTGCTTTTGCTCTTCAGCTGCATGTTACAATGAAGTGTGTTTGTTCCAAAGCATTTCTGCATGAGGCTTCAGTGGAGCTAAAGCTGTGGTGAAAGGAAAGACGCCAAAAAATTATCGAGTGCTACATTGATGGTTAATTTAAAAAATAATGTCACCAAACAATACAGCATTTGATAAGCTACCTGCAGCTCAGAGGATCATTTGCACAAGGGTCATCCACCTGCAGCACAGAATCTAAGGATAAGAAGTAAGCTTGAGGCTGGACTCCCAGCCAAGGATCCTCACCACCCTTTCCTCTTCTTTCTTTGTGGTGGAAGTGAGGATGCTAAAGCTAAGGACAAGGATATTCGATAAGATTTTTTTTATTACAGCAAGAAATGACAAAATGAGAAAGGGGATAGGGATGGTGAGGGATGGAAAAGACTGAGAATTGTTTCCTTGGCAACTGGAACCGTGGAGCCTCGTGTAGGAGTCCCTGAGAAAAATCCTAAAGGAAACCAGCCTAAATGATCATAATGGTCTCTTCTGCCTTCCGACTCTGTTTCAGGGTAAGTTTACACATCACAGTGTGGTGCTGCATAAAGAGATTGAGTTAGCACTAAATGGAAACCAGAAGCTGTGTCGTTGTAAGAAATCTTTGGGAAGAAGAGAACCACTATTGTCTCCCTTTCATAAATTGGGGGACGTTTTATAATGAAAAAGATGAAAAGATTGAGTAACTTGGCTAAGATTATTGAAAAGTCTTTTGTAACACAGAGGACAAGCACATTGTAAGGCCCTTCCTAACACTCTCATCACTGGAATGGGAACACATTCCCCCTCAATTGTGGGTGCACTGAAGATGTTAAAGGAATTAGCAGAAGGGCTCAGGGAGCAGAAAGCAGGTGAAGTGGCTGCTGTTTAGTGAATGCCCCTTGCCCACCATGCAGTTCAGTGCTCTGCAGGGGCCACTGGCACAAAAGGGTCCTGCACAGTGCTTGGCTGCAGCAGCACTGCATCTTCATTAGTGGATTTAAATGTAAGAACTGGGGCATATATATGAATATTAAAGAAAGAAAGATTGACTAACTTCATGCTATTAAACATTTCCTAGTCCCAGAGAGTAGGTGGAACCTTTTAAAAAATATGTAATAAAATACAATACATGATACACAACTTAAAAAGCACTAAGAATGTAGATTTTTAGTCCTTCTAGTTTACCAGTCATATAGTGCTTTGCAGGTATAAAATGGAAATATGTCTTCATTTGAACATTTTTTGCCTTGATATCCCATGTAGCAGTGATAATGCAGAATTTCAGAGCCATGCATTCTGGGGAGCCACTTAGCAGTGGGCAGCAAGTATTGATTTCTGCTCTAAAAATAAAGCATCAAATGCTCTTATATTTAGAAATGTATGGGTGCATGTATATATATCCATACATACATATACATACATAAATGGATGCTGCAAAGACATAAAAGACACAGGAAGGTTAAATCAGAATTGCAATTAATAACCTTGCCAGTTGCTGTGTAAACTTTTGTGCCAGCAATGCAAGTAACACACATTTCTGGAAAGCATAATACATTGTACCATGGCTGTGAAAGGCACCCTGAGTCAAGAGGCTGTGCATTGCATTCATTAGAAACCAGAGATTCAGGGCAGCAGAAGAATTTCCAGACAGTCATGTGAGGAAGAAGTACTGCAGCATCAAGGCATCCAGTCCACTTATTTCTGCCTGTTCATGATGTTAAATAATTGCTGAGGCTTGTACCACTATTGGTTACTTCTCCAAGCAGCTTAATGATAGGAAACCAGCTTTGTGAGTGATTCCCTGTGCGAGTGAGTACAGATGTTGCATGTGTCTGTCTGATCCTCTGCAAGGAATGAGCAACTGTGGCAGCTCTAACAAAGCAGATGAAGAAAATGAAAGGACCCTTAGGGAGCCAGTATATATATTTTTTTCTCTTTGGTGTCTGTGATGGAGATGGCTGGCATATAGCACAAAATGAAATTTGTGTTCCCTGAGACTATCCTGAGCTAGGACTAATATTCACAAATAAAACACCATGTAAAGACAGCAGCAGAATGGCAATGGACACTGAAAAGGGGTACTATAAAACATTCCATCTGAAACAAGATGGAAGAAACCTGCCTTACTATGAAGCTCATTTGAGAATAATGATGTCAGAAAAAATGTGTAGCTTTTAAAAGGAACAGAAATTTCACTTCCTGGAGAGGCAGCTATTCCTTTAGGGCAAAAAAGATGGGAGATATTTTAGGCAGTGAAAATGAAAAAGGAATTTAATTTTATTCTTTTGATTAATGAGTGCCCAAAATGTGACATCAAGATTGGGTTTAATTTCATCTAACATTACCAGTCTGCAAGAAAGGACCAAGTTGTTGAAGCTGTAGACAAAGAAGAGAGCCAGGCAATGCCAGAGGTTGATGTCTGCTGTATCATGTCATGAAATGCATATTATTTATTTCCATTCATAACAAAGGAATGGAGCTTAGAGATTGATTTTCAAAGAAATGTATACATGTAACTTCAATTAAAAAGGATCTAGTATGTTTTTTTCCTGGTTGAGTGAAGGAATGCAAGGTCTTTCCAAAGTGGATGTAGTAATGGTTTCCTCCTACCAAAACAGAGAGGTCTATGAGCATTCAAGGCTGCAGTACATTGAGCACAAAAGAGGAAATGCAGGACAGGTATTTCAGAGAAACAGAAGGAGAGAGGAGGGTATTAGAGGAGTAGTGAAGCCTTCTGAAACTTCAAGGAAGTATACTTGACAGTATGACATTATCCATGTTTTTAAAGCTGTACAAAATGTGCTGCCTTCCAGGGAGGCAGGTCAGTTGGCAAAGTTAATTCATTATCTTGATTTGGGGAACTTTGCACATCGTCACCGACTCTTACAAGTCTCAACTTCTTTGGTACTTTTCTTTAAGTCCCAGGTTCTGGAGTCACGTTATTTAATAAAACCTTTGACTTCACTTAAAAAGAAAAAAAGCTCCTTTTTTTTTTTTTTCCCCTTAGATTGTGGAGTGAAACTTGAAGATATGAACTGTAAAGGCTCCAACATGGGGGAAGCAAATACAGAACTGGGCATGCCTTATGCCTCAGCCAGCTTTATGAATACTGAATGCTCAGACTTGACTGCCAAGTGGGCATTAACGTGGTGTTAACATCATCCATTGTCTGCATTCCAAAACTCTGTCAGCAGGTTATACATTGAAGAAAAAAAGCATGTAATTCTCTGTATGGCTTTCCTCTTTTCTCCTCTTTCCCCTGTGTATTCACAAAGCCACACTATATGCAGCTCAAGAGATCTTTAGAGGTAAAATTATGGTGCAAAACTAACTGGGTTATTACCACAATAACACAACAAACAGCTGTAGCTAAAGTTAAAACAATGTTTTCCTAAAGTGTCTTTGGTTGCAGACAATAAAAACAGCCTATATGGTAGAAGACCACTGAAAATAACTTTTAAAGAAAGGCTCCATTTTTACAATAGCAGCATATCATCTGATGTGCAGACCTTGGTTCATAATTGAAAGTGAGACAGCCAAGGGAACTGGAGTAGGATTAGGCTATGGGAATTCAACCAAACCATGTTTTGTGTTCAGATAATTGCATGAAATTGGGCTATTACTGTAATTTTTGAAAATTGCAATAACATAAAACAAAGTAAAATATTCCCAGTGTATACATTCAACTAATGTGCTAAAAGAGAACTACAACTGAGCACAGAGAACTTCTAAATATCCTCAGTCTCACAGGTTCTTCAAATGAACTTTCAAAGGGAAAACTCTTTTTATAAGACGGTAAGTAAATAAACATAATTTAATAGTTAACTCATGGTTTTCACTGGCAAGGACATTAGTAACATGCCCTTTATCTGACCTTAATTTAACATTGTATAAAATGTCACTGAAAACAACTAGAGAAGGAAAGAGTTTCAGCTCAAATTGCAGCTGCTCACTTCAGTAGCTTTCCTGACCAAACATCAGCAGTAGCTGCAGCTTGTGCTTTTTTAACTTCTTCCACGGGACAGGATTATTCCATCTTGTGGCTTTTCCCTAGCTAAGCAAAAAAGATTATCAGGAGAGATGTCCCAAATCCTCCTTTGTCTCAAATTTTATGGTCTTTGCTTTTTACACTGCATTCACCCCTGGGACTCAGCCTCAGTGTTTGGAATGAGCATCTCTGGAGGACAGTTTTAGAGGTGGCTTTTGACCAAGAAACTCCAACCCAGTTAAATCATCACAGCAGAGAAATACTGGCCCACTGCCGACTCCAGCTAATTATTCTTTGAGTGCAGCCTGGCTAATGCCTACTGCCATGGCACCTGAGAGGGAAGACTGCAATTAATCATGCTTTTATCTTTATTGAAGACTTGGCTGCTCAGGAGCATGTGCCAGCCACATGACTAGCTGGTCTGCTGAAGTGAATGCCTGTATCATTAATGTCTCTGTCAGGTTTTCAGGTTTTGAGGTAATTTCCTATCTGCCTGTCTTCTCTCTACCATTTTTGAGGGAAGGGAAACAGTTTTAGTTCTGTGATGAACATTGAATATGATCATGTCAAATAACCAATTAATGTAGCTGTGTCTGTAATTCAATCTCTTTACTAGTGTTTTTCAGCTTAAAAACTGTATCAGGTTGCAGAAGAAAATGCTGTATCAGCATCCAGTAATGAATGTAAACATAAAAGACAGTTGAGCTGTGAATATGAGGTACCTGAGTAACACTGGAGCTTCCAACTCATTTCTCTACCACAGACCTCAGCAGCAGAGCAAGGCTTTCATGGCACCTGATACTGTTCCCTGGATTCTGCTATCTGAGCTGTAAAGTTCCAAAAGACAAGGCTTCTGTTGCCGTGCTTGGAGGGCAATTTCCACGTTGGTGTATCCCACTGCCAGAAATTTTATCCAGAGATTCCAACTCTGGTTTGCCTTTTCTGGATTAAATTATTTCTCTTTCAAACACTGTCCTTAACAAACTCTGCTTTTACTTGTCAATTAAAGCTTTTCAAGTTTTTAATGCTTCTATTATGTCTGCCTGTCACAAGTCTGTACAGTGGTCTTTTAAAGTTTACTTAGGGCACAGCTGCACTGTGACACACCATGCTGCAAATATCCCTGAGGCAAAGATAGATGAGCCAGCTCCAAAACTAGGATTTGTATTTTGGTTATTTAGTAAAGAGAGACAAAGGCCATCTTTTTTGGCTTGATCTTTCTTTGTCTGCTCAGTTCGATACAACAGGGTCCTCGTTTGTAGGCAGGGTTGGTTGAAATCTCTACTTTCAGAAAAGAAAAAAAAAATAATTAAAGACATTAATGAAAGCAAGACATTTCACATGGCTCCTACCAGGGTGTTTGGTGGAGGACAACGCTGGCTGAAGAAAATAATGTGAAACCTAGTTTCTTGCTTTACAGTGATCTGGATGGTGACAGTTCACTGAGATGGGAAGGCAACGCAGAAGGAAAAGGTCTTCATGGTGACATAAAAGCAGGAAGACTGCAGGAAGACATGTGAATGAAGAAAAAAGAGTAGAGAACTGTAGGTATTTTGTGACAGGTATTGAATGGGAGGGAACCTGGGGTTGTAACTTCAAGAGGGATGAGAAACCATTAGCAGTAGGAAGCCAAAGCACATTTGAGGAAAAGGAAGAGGGCTACTAAAACATTTTTCTCAGGAAGATCAGGCGACTAGCATCTGTCAGCAGTATGCTAGAGATGAATGTCACAGGTGAGATTTTGAAAGTGTTTGTTCCAGCAGCTCCTACTGTAATCTGGCGAATCATCTGCTGATTGCCTGATTTAATTATTCTTACATTCAAAAAAACACTGACCCTTGACTCTGCAAAACCTACTGATCTGCCTTGTTCATTATATAAATTAGGATTGCATTTGGTTAATCTTTGTTATAAACTATATCTGGGCCAGACAGGAGGAAGTCCTATCTTTTCATATGAAGTCCAAATGGTTTCCGGAACGGGAGATGTACCTTGAATTATGAAGTGATGATTGGAAACAGATGTGGGGGAGGATTTTGCAAGGTCTAGATATATTTTGGAAGTATTTACTGGCATTGCATAAAGTGGCAGGAACATTTGTTGAGTCTGTTTTGTGGGAGGAGTTTAATGGGTGTATGTGTAAGTGGCCCTTCCAGTGAGCACTTTGTTTAAAACGGGATTACCAAGGGTGTTTTCAAGTGAATTCCCTCTACTTGAAATTGACTTCTTTTAAGTTCCAAAACTACAACAGACAAGGTCTGGCTTGCTCATTTTTTGTGTGTCATTCCACAATACTGAGAAACAATCTAATCCCTGTCATCATCAGTGCTATAGTAGCTCGAAACACATTATTTTTAATATGATAAATTAGCTAAGTGTAGATGGAATTATTTTCAGTTGCTCAGTGTACAAGGATGAAAGATGGTTTGAAAGAGGAAAATATGTCTGCAGTGCAATAATTTCCCAATACAGTATGTCTACGTGTACAAAATGATATCTTATGAAAAAACCAAGACAGTTAAGGTCAGATAAAGGACAAGCAGATCAGAGAGCTACACACCTCTCCACTGGAGGAATAAAACTAAACCTATTTATTGTATTGAATTTGATGGAAAAGGTTTTGGCAGGTGGTGAAAATGAAGGAATCAGAAGAAGCAATCTGAGTGACCATTCTTAGGAAAAGCAGTATGAAGCTGTATATTGGAGACATTTGTTGCAGACCCAGTGCCAGAAGTCCAGGAACTGGATTAAACAGACAGCCCAAGATACTTGTAAAAAGTGTTAAGCCTTTCAGCAAAATAGAGATGCACTTGGCCAGCCTCTCTAACATCTCAGTGAAATGTCTAGTGGAAAATGTGGAAGAAAGAAATTTATTAGACACTTCTACTCTTTTTGTAAGAGGCTCTTTCTCTGAGTTACCTGGGTATATTTCTCCAGAACTGAAAAGAGCATATATGCATCTTTTGCCTTTTTCCTTTTTTATATGGGAACAATCTGGTACTTGTGTGGACGTTTGTGCTGCCATATACCAATATTGCATTTTACACAGTTATAACATGAGACCATACAGGACTGTCTTCTTCAGCTACCAAAGTACAAAAATCTATACCCTAATGAAGTCCATTTTTTCTCTTTCACTTTTAAACCTAGAAAGCATAGTTTCTAGTGCCTTCCTTGTACATTCTAGAACAAAACCAATCTGTTTTGATAGTCTGGCCTTCTGAAGTTGGCTCTTTTGTCTTCTGGTGCCAGCAGATACTGCTGCTGTACTTCACCAGCTAGTTGAAAGGGGCAGGGCAGAAGTAACCAAGAGCACAGGCTTTTATCAAGCAAAGTGTGAGAGTTCAGAAATAGAAGTGCAAAATATGTCTGGGCTGTATTGATCTGTAAATAGTTTGATCGCATACTATGTGACTTTCCACAGCGTACAGCTTAGAGAGAGCAACAGAAAAACTAATGAAAAAAAACACTCTCTGCTCCCTTAGACACAAATGTGTGTCAATGTGTGTTTTTTAGGAAAAAACCTAAATGCCTTATAGCATTGGTAATAGCCTAACAAACTGTCTGAAGGTCTTCTCAAAGCCAAGTCAGAACCTCTTCCTTTGAATGTTTTTTCAATGGGCAATTCACCAAATTAGAAACATTCACCAACAAAATTCTGTTTCTTTGCAAATTTTAGCAACAGCAAGAGAGCAGGAAAAAACCCCTTGTTTCTATTTTGTTGTTGTTGTTTGTTTTAAAAGTAAATATTACTCAGTAAATCAAAAAACATCTTCAGCAGCTCTGGTTACTGCACCCCAAACCAGTAATAACTGAAAGTTAAATTATGAAGCAGTTGTCTGGTTCCACTGAAAATAATGTTGATGGTCTCCAATTCATTTCAGCATCTCTGAACCAGGGTTTTTTGACTTGCAGTTTTGAGAAACAGGTTTCCAGCTTTGGGTACTACATACTCTACAAAAAGCAAGATGATTCCAAAGTATGTTCAGCTTTTAAGAGGGTCTAATTTCATACCTTCCCTTCCAGCAAAACATGGGCTACAGGATGAAATGAGGATGAAATGAGCAGTTCCACAGTGAACCTTCTGAGGACGCTCTTGTTTCTGTTTTGTCAGGTGGGTGCTCACTTCCACTGCTGAGGCTGCAGCTTCCACATGCCCCCCCTTTCTCCCCCCCCCGTGTGTGATCAATTGTGAGGTTTCTACCCAAATGTTGCAGGTTTTGTTTTTTTTTTCCCCCTCTTACATCCTTCACAAAACAAGCTCTGAGTTTCCTAGTGGAGTCTGTCATTATTAATCCAATCATACTTTGCACAGCCTTAGATTTTTTTGCATCCTCGGTCTTGCCCCGGCAATAAATCATAGTAGAGGTCACTGTAGTGGAAAGCTCAGTAATGTCAAAAACTTCCTGGTGTGTATGCAATGGGAAGTCATTCAGCAGTAAGTAAATAACCCTTGTGAGCCACAGTTACAGAATATTATTTCTACTCTCCCCTTAAGCAAGGGGAGCTGGTATCTTGATCTATACTACCAAAGACTGTAGCAGAGTACCATGGAAAGAGAATTTCTCACCTTCCCACAGAGTTGTTTCTCGTGCTGAATAAGTTTGCAAGCTGCAGAGGAAAACTTAGTTTAAATTACAGCTGATTGAACCTTGTGATTTTGCAAGTGACAATGCAGGGAAACCTGTGAGAGCCAGATTCCAGATTTCTGGCCTGTATTAATGTCCTAGCAAAATCTGCCATAGTTTTCCAGATTTCTGTTTTTGTGGTGGAATGTGAAGTCTTCTTCAGGTCTTTGTTGGGATTTTGTGCATAAGGTTTTTCAGTGGTTGTAGTTGGTTTTGGATTGTTTGTTTTGGGTTTTTCTTTTGTTCTAAAGGGAAATGAAAAATGTAGCTTCCACTAAAATTCCCAGCATGTTATTCCTTCAAGGGATGTCTGAGTGAAATTCTTGCTGGTTATTCCATAGCACCTTTTATCTGTGCATCTGCAATAGGTGAAAAGGACCAGAGAGAGAGAAGGTGGTGGGGATGCAGTGGCACAGCCTGAAGAAGTCCTGAAAAAAGCACAAAGAGAAGCAGAGGCTGAAATGCCCTTGAAGCTATAACCAAACAACTTATATTTCATCAGGATTCTTGCTGTACTCAGGATTTTTTGGAGAAATCTACTGAAGAAATAGCCGAAGGCTATATAAAGGAAAGCTGGAAAAAAACCAACAACCCTGCAATTGATCATAAAATTGTGAGTCTGCTGCCAAACACATAGGGATAATTCCTGACCTAGTTGTGGACGGACCGTAAGGCAGGGACTGAGGGAACAAAGTCCCTCCCACTGTAGGAGAATATCAGGATCATGACCACCTGAGGAACCTGAACAGGAACCCTAAAAGAACTCATAGACATAAGTCAAGACTGCCAGTATTGCTTCACCAAGGGCAAGCAAGTCCTGTTTGACCAGCCTAGTGGCCTTCTGTGATGGAGTGGTGACATCAGTGGACAAGGGAAGAGCTATGGATTTAATCTATCTGGACATCTGTGAGGCCTTGGACATGGTCCCCTGCAACATCCTTCTTTCCAAATTGGAGGGAGGTGGATTTGATGTGTGGACTGTTCAATGGGTGAGGAACTGGTTTGATATTTGTGTCCAGAGGGTGGTGGCCCAATGTCCGTATGGAGACTGGTAATATGTGGTGTCCCAAGGGATCTGTACTGAGACCAGTACTATTTAATATTTTCATCAGTGACATAGACAGTGGGATTGTGTGCACCCTCAGCAAATCTGCAGAATACCACCAAGCTGAGTGGCACAGCTGACACTTTCGAGGGATGTGGTGCCATCCGGAGGGACCTGGAAAGGCTCAAGAAGTGAGGCCAAGTGAAAAGTCCTCCACCTTGGTCAGGGAAATCCCTTGTATCAATACAGGCTGGGGAATGAAGGGATTGAGGAACAGGACTTGAGAGTCCTGGTGGATGAAAAGCTGGACATGGGCTGGCAATGTGTGCTCACAGCCCAGAAAGCCAAATGTATCTTGGGCTGCATCAAAAGAAGTGTGACCAGCAGGTTGAGGGAGGTGATTGTACCCCTCCACTCTACCCCACCTAGAGAACTGTGTTCAGCTCTGGAGCCTCCAACACAGGAAGGACATTTTCCTGTTGGAGTGAGTTCAGAGGAGGGCCATGAAGATGATCAGAGGGCTGGAGCACCTCTCCTGTGAGGACAGACTGGGAGAACTGGTGATACTCAGCCTGGTGAAGAGAAGGCTCTGGGTAGAGCTATTATAGTGGCATTTCAGTACTTAAACGGGACCTGTAAGGAAGATGGCAACAAGCTATTTAGGAGGGTCTGTAAGTATAGGACGAGTGGCAATGGTTTTAAACTAAAAGGGGGTAGATTTAGACTAGAAATGAGGAGATTTTTTACAATGAGTATGGTGAAGCAGGTTGCCCAGAGAGGTCTGGAACTATTCAAGGTCAGGTTGGAAGGGGCTCTGAGCAATCTGATGGGTTTGAAGATGTCCCTGCTCACTGCAGGGGGCTTGGATGAGGTGACTTTCAAAAGTCCCTTCCGACCCAAACCATTCAGTGATGCTCTGATCAAGACAAATGGGTGAAGTAAATGTCAGTCAGGTTGCCAGATATGACCAGTCTTTCTAGGGAAAAGGGGGGGGCTACAAGGACTGTAAAAAGGATTAAAGGAACTAAACAACAGTGCAAAGATACTAAGATTAAAGCAATCATGGAAGGGAGTAGGAGCTACAACTGCAAAAGCATTGCCCCAAAAGTGGGGCTCCAGTGGAAGAAGCAACTAAACAGGATAGAGGATAATATGTGACTAGTGAAACTGCTTCAGATCTTCTGGGAAGCAGCAGACCAAGACAAGGGGCGAGTTGCAGCACAACAGGGGTCTGCCTCACAGCTCCTCTATCAATGCTGGTTGCTATTTAACAACAGGAATTTAATTTGGAGGTGTCTGGTCAAATGTGTGAAATTGCAAGGGAGTAGAAAATATGCAGTCAAATGTGGCAGTTTTTAAATTAGCCCAGGAAATAGCAAAATAACATAAATATCAGTTTGGTCTCAACAGACACAGCAACTGGGGAGCTGTGTCTTGAACCCAAACACAAGATGGGAAGATTATTTTCATGAGCTGAACTTCAGGAACTGAAGCAGGAAAGTGTGTTAGCTCTAGAGGTGGATTTCATTATGGTTAACATCTTAGAAATGTGAGAGAAGTTGTCTCACACTATAGTCAGAGAAGTTCCCTTTGGATCTGGGTGAAACAAATTATCTACAGGCAATCTGAAATGTCCTACAGCCATTCTTATGTGCTGTTACTAGAGGCACTGTTGGGAAAATGGTGTAATGTGGTACCTCTCAGTGAAGATGATAGGCAAAATATATGCTTCAAAATGAAGTATTTATTTCAAGGGTCTTAACTGCATCAAGCTCCCACTGGATCTGAGGCAAGGATGGGTTTGCATTTAGTTACAGACTGCTTCTGATGTCTAGCTTATTAAAAAACAAGGAAAGAAACATTGTGCAAACAGAAAAAAGCACACTGATGCCAAGCACAGTCACACACCTCTTCTTACAGTGCAGGCATGTTGGAATGAAGTGCAGGGTTTTTAAAGCTTTTGGTGGCTATTGCTAAGCCTGCACTGGAAATCTGCAAAAGAGGTTGGGAAGGTCAAGGGAGAGGGATGGCAGCAAGAAGGTACATGACACGGCATGTATCCACAAGTGGTGGGTGATAACAAAAGGCTGAAGAGTCTTCTTTTGAGGTAAGCTGTTTTCAGGGGACTGGTGATTAGAAAAAAAAGTTAGCTGTTTGATTCCTAATGGGTTTTGGGAAACAGAAATATCAATTGTTTCAGTTAATAAAAAATAATATCAAAGACAAACTTCTTTCTATTAGCAAATTTGTTATGGAAACAATCCCTGGGCCCTGTTTGGTTTTGGTTTGGTTTTTTTTTTTTTCATTTGCTCAGGTGGAAGAAAAAAAGCTGAGTGTTATGCTAGTTTTTCTACATTATGTTTTTTTACATGTTTAAAAAAGCTATGTTTGTTTTTTTTGTTTGTTTGCTTTTTTAATTTGTCCCACTGTGGTCTTCTTTTTGCAATGTTTAACATCTTTGCACAGGATGTTATAGCTTAGAATTTTAGTTTCATTTTAAGATATGGGTTGTAATCACCCATGAAGTTTTCTGTGAAACATCTCTCCACTGTGCAAAATGAAAGAAAATTATATTGTACAGAGACTTTTAGAATGAAAGTATAGGTCTTGTGCTAAAAGGCCTGAGGTACTCATTATCGTGATTGCCTTTGGTACCTCGCCAAACACAGGACATGTGTGGACTTTCTGACCCTGAAAAAGTCTGACCCAATAGGGGTTTTTTTGCCCTCCCCTTTCTTGCTGGGTCTGTATTGAGCCACATCTTCAGCTGAAGGAGTCTGGCTGATTTCAGCTTTGCTCATTTACGTTGCCAAGGATCTGCTATCTATTATTTTCCTTTGCTGACTGTGATGTTACGTTGTGCTGTGCATATTGTGATATAAAGCTAAAGCTCATGGTATTGCTTTATTTGTGTGTCAGCAAAATGAATTCTTCGCTCCTTCTGTCCCTCTTTGGGAGGCACTTCTGTTGTGGCCAACGTGTGTCGACAACAGCGTCAAGTCCAAGTCCCTTGATGTGCTGCTTGCCGGTTCTACGACAGGCAGTACCGGGGTGAGCCCAGTTCCCCTTGCCGGTGGGACCTTTTCCCCGGCAGTGGCTGATGCTGCGGGGCGACTGCCGAACATCTCCGCGCTCCTGAGGAGAGCAGGGCTCAGGAGGAGCCCTGTGGTGAAAGGGTGACCCCGCTTTTTGTGCCCAGCTGCACCCTTATCACTGCACCTTCCCTTTTTCCGCTTGGGCATATCGTATTTTCAGTCCCTAAAACTCCACGTCCACCCTGTGGGAAGTCAGGGCCTGTCCCAGGGCACTGCTCGGCCTGGCCTGGCCTGGCCTGGCCTGGCCTGTCCAACGGGCTGAGGGACAAGGCTACCGGCCTGGCTCTCCACCACGGGGGATGGCGCTCAGGAAACGGGCTTGCCCCGTGCAAACCAGCAGCGGGCCCAGAGGCAGCAGGTACCGGGAACCACCGAGCCGCCCCCGNGAGTGGGCTGGAGCACCTCTGCTGTGAAGACAGGATGAGAGAGTTGGAAATGCTCAGCCTGGAGAAAAGAAGGCTCTAGGGACACCTTATAGTGGCTTTCCAGTACCTGAAGAGGATACAGGAAATCTGGGGAGAGGCTTTTTAGAAGGACATGTAGTAGTTTCAAACTGAAAGAAGGTAGATTCAGATGAGACATTAGAAAGAAATTCATTACTGTGAGGGTGGTGAGAGACTGGAACAGGTTGCCCAGAGAAGCTGTGGCTGCCCCATCCCTGGCAGTGTCTCAGCCCAGGCTGGATGGGGCTTGGAGCAGCCTGGTCTGGTGGGAGGTGTCCCTGTCCATGGCAAGGGGGTTGGAACCTGATGAGCTTTAAGGTTTCTTCCAACCCAGACCATTCTATGGTTCTGTAACCTGTAAATGCACCTGAAGATAAATGGTCACATAGGACCAATAGACAATACAGGTAAAGATGTTTTTCTTAAGTAGTATTGATACAGTTTACAGATTTTTTTGTCTTTATTCACAGCATTTTGGACATAAAAAAACACTTTTGTGTTTTTTTTGAATGAGAAAATTGAGCTGGTATTATTTCTTGCATGAGAAGGGTCTCCTTTTGTTTGCTCCCCAGCCAATAGTGTGTGGAACTAATTTGTGGTTACTCTTTAAATAAAATTTCTTTCTTCTTTTAAAGTAATTTTTTTGATACTGCTGGTGCAGGGACAGTTTATTCTCCTTGTAACTGAGAGTGAACTTGATCAGATGCTGGGCCTCTCACTTTTTCTTGTGACCCATGTTTCTATTGGAAATGAATTCCACCACATGTATGCAGGTTGCAATGAGCAGTGCTTAGCCCCAAATTCACAGTGATTTAGTTCAACATTATTCAGAGACAGAGCTCTAAGCATTTCTGTAGCAGACTCCTCTGACCTGATAGCTCATTTCTGTTTGAATAGATGGAAAGCTGTTGTTTATCAACTACACTGAATTCTGACCAGGTAGCTTCTGTAGTGGNCATGTCCTTCATTTTTTTTTTTTTTTTGCTTCCCTTTTCTCTGGTGGCTCGAGATATCAAAATTAGTCGGTAGTTAAGTAGATAGTTTAATCACAAAGACGATTCTGCTCCCATAGCACTTTCTCAGTTCATCTTTGGTACTTGAACAACTAACATTTCATAGGAAGAGACAATTTTGCTGTGGCTATTGGTTTTCTTTTTGGTAAGTAACAGGTATAAAGTAATACGTTTTTATCAACATCAGTAAATTGTTGATAAGCGGTAAGAACCTACATGAACACATTTCATGAGGCCAGCCAAATAGTATTGTCTCTTTTATTTAAACATGAGAACCATGATAATTATTGTTGGGTGCTTAAGAAGCTTTAGTTCTATAAAACATGCTTATCTTTTTAACAGTACTTTATTTCCATGTCAGAAAGGAGTTTGTGTTTTGCTGATGACTGGTTAGATTTTCAGGGAAATGATGCTCTGCTCCAGCTCCCTTTGTAGCCAACAACAGATACTCCCTTTCCAGCCTATGTGAAAGTTGATACAATCTAATAAGCTTCAGATACTATTTTTTAATAAATTGAACAGGCTTTGCATGCAGATTGGAAGAAGTAAAGCAATAGGTTTGTAAGTTGGAGATTTCCTTGGGTTTTTTTGTGCCTTTGAAGTTAATAATAGAATGGCTGTGTTTCCTTTTCTGGGTTTTCACAGTAGGTCAGTGAAGGCTTTTGTTTAATTGTTTGTCTAATACTTAGTAGTTAATTAATTAAACATTGTGGATTTCTCTACAGTTTTGTGCGATTGCTGAGCATTCTTGTATAACTTCAAAACAGCAGTAGAAATCTTATGTAAGTAAGCCAGTGTTTGGGCTATTTGGGGGGAGCACTCGGAGGCAACAGATCTCTGCCAAAATGATGCTTTGCTGCTCAGCGTAGGGCAGGAGCCTTCAAATGGTTTTGATTTGTGAGTCCTCTGTCTGCTGTGCATGTGAATCGTGTACAATGAACTTTAGGCATATCAAGGGCAAATGACTTTCCTGAGGATGCTTTTCATAAACATTTTAGATATGGTCCATTGATTGCAGAGGTCAGAGAAGAATAATATTTTGTTCCTTTTTGGTTAAGGTGAAATGCTGTGTTAAAAATCATGAGAGGAGTCTGCTTTCCCTGTCTGGGGCCCATAATGTTAAAGTTAGGATGTGGCCTTTATGCTGATCTTTTCTTTAGCCTTGAAATGTTTGGTGGTATGATGGATAGTGTGAAAAGGAAGAGATATGTACTGGTCATATGCAGTAGGCTTGGACAACATTCACTTAATTGCTCAACAGATTTACAGCTTCTTGAGTATTTCTCTTGGTGCAGGTCATCTGCTTTTCAGTGCCATTTGGTCTTTACCAGTTTGGGAACAGCAAGAGCAAACTGAACTCCTGCAGCTCTGAGTTATGCAGGAGATGCAAATAGTAAGGGTGGAATGGCTGTTCAAGCCACTTGCTTGCAGTTGAAATAACAAAGTGAACGTCGTCAGTACTTAAGAAAATTAAGTAGTAAATCAACTTGGGTTTTGGAATGCTTGATCCAGCTCCCACTAAAGTCACATGTCACTGAATCAGGGCTTCAGTGTGCACGATTAAGCAGATGCTGAACCCTTAGCATGTGGACAGGCTGCTAGTGTGCTAAAGGTGGGTGTGCAGCTGAGTGAGTACCTCTGTGAAGCAGGGCTATGGCTCCATGACTGTCTTACTGCTCAGCCCAGACTGTGGCTTTGCTTTTGTTCCATTGCACAATCTGCAGCTCCCGTGCTGACAATCTAGAGGATTTATCTTGTCTTGCTGCACTGTTTTCATGAGAGGAGGGAGAGAGAGGACAGAGCTATGTGTTGGACTTGGAAAAGTCTGCAGTGAGATTCCTCAGAGACTCAAGGACCAAAGACAAGTTGTGGAGGTCAGGCAAGCAATCAGATGTAGCAGTCTTATGGGACAGTTGCAGGAAATTGTTTATTCAACTTAATTGCATGAGTGTGTTGCAGACACTTGAGTTGGCATCATGTCTCTTGTGGCCAGTTCAGCTTGTCAAGTTTGCTTCCAGTTCATTTGCACAGAATACCCATATGGCTGGAGGATTCTCTTTAAGAGTGCTTTCTATGTGGTGCTTGCTTTATTTATGTTAGCC
The DNA here is from genome assembly GCA_038090715.1 of Florisuga fusca. NCBI lineage: Eukaryota > Metazoa > Chordata > Aves > Apodiformes > Trochilidae > Florisuga > Florisuga fusca. The sequence continues at coordinate 52,944,077 of JAAWXA010000005.1, read as the reverse complement.
TCGTGTCTACAAGCTGCACTTGTAGTCTTGCCAGAGGAAATGTGTGTTTTGTTTGCATGTTCTTTCAAGAAGTTAGAATGCTAAACAAGCCAGTGGACAGTGCAGCTTTTTGTTCAGTTATGTCTGCTTTGTGAATGACAGTTGTTTTCTGTGAAGGAAGGTCTTAAATTTCTCAGGCAGGGCTTGGACTTGAAATGTAGCATGCCTTTAACAAAGTCTGCTCTAACAGCTTTGACCTACCTTGAGTAATAGATTTCAGGCACTGGACGCTTTAAAGAGCAGTGATTCTTGCTGCAGCATGAATCTTTTCTAGGAGGTAAGCTTCTTGGGAAGCTGATGGTTGTGGTAAGTGGCAGGTTCTGACAACCCAGCTCTTATTTCTCAATTCAGAATGCTTGTCTGTGTGTGGGAAGTTGCTCGGGAAAAAAGCAAACCAGAATAGGTTTCTTAATAATACAGCCTCACTTCAGTTGTGGGAGACATGTCTTTCCTTCATTTGGAAGTAAATCTGTTTAAGGATGATGTCCTAAACTACCAGTGAGACTCCAGCCTTGCCTGTTGTGGCATAGAGAATGAATAACACTGATTGTGTAAGAGTTATTGTGGATGATGTCCTAAACTACCAGCATGTCTCCAGCCTGGCCCATTGTGGCAAACAGTACGAATAACACTAATTGCATAAGAGTTATTAAATAGAGTGTGTTATGGGAGCTTGTGTATGAGTAAAAACCCATGAGAAAATAGCACAAGTTGTCTTTTAAATTTTTTTTTAGAGCCTCAAAGTTAAGTCAAACAGTATCGTTAAATGAACAATGAAGACCTAATTTCTTTTTTAGCTCATATGTATGAATTGTATTTTCACATAGTCCTTGTCAGTATGACCAGTGTTGGGCTCTGGAGTTGCATGATACAATGTCCTTTTTACCTCTTTAAAAGTCATATTTCCATGCTTTTCTTTAGAGGTTGCTAAACACACATGAGTTTAGTAACAAATCTGATTGACACTCCCTGTATGTGCCGTGTTTTCAGGTGCTGATGTTATGGCACCAGCTGTTTTGGAAGACTAGGGGGAAAACCTGTCATAAAAGTGGATTAGTGGTGTCTTCTTCCTAATGCATAAGATGCGTGTAAAAGATACAACTGACCAGTCATGTCACTGATTGTATCAGTGTAATTAATTGCATGTAATAATGACAATAAATACTGCAAAATGATAGGCTGGACTGGCTGTGGTAATTGTTACTAAAGCTTTAAGGTGTTGTAATATGCTTGTAAGAAATATGACTGCTTTGCAGCAAAGTTGAGAACAGACTTAACTATTTCAATTGAAATTTTATAAACTGTGCATTTTGCTATGGGCTGAAGCAATTTTTTTCATGCAAAATGTCAGATGAAAGAGCTCAGCTACTTCTGATGTTGAGGCAAGAAAAAAACAATGTTTTCTGCTTTGAGTTCTGCCAGCTTCTTTTTTGAACAACTTCAATACCCTTACACTTTGGAACATGCAGTTAAACTTTGGCAGATTGGGTCTGCTCTGAAGGGGATGTTTTCTCTGCTGCTGCTTTCAAAGTGATTTTTTCCAAAAGCTTGTAACAACCAAGTTTAGGCACACGTGGCTGTAATGAAGATGATGCATTTTGTTGTCTGCTAAAACTTTGGATATATCTTACTCTTATAGCACTTCCCCTACCTATTAATACTGACCAGGGTGTATAAATGCCACCTGGGTAAAAGTACTACACATATTTCCTATAGCCCAAAATCATATGTGAAAAATTGGACTTCCCTGTAAAAGCCTATCTAAACTGCTCCCAGAGTAGGACTGGACTAAGTGTTAGAACTGAGAACTGGCACCTGTTTGTCTTGTGCTTAAGGTCATGTAGTGGAATGCTTTGTTTTATTTTAGGGAACGTGGGCATCTACCTTGTGGTTCTGTTTGGTTGTGTTAGGCCCAAGAGGGAAATCAGAAGGCTTTTAGAAAGAGCCAGAGTGGGACTCGGGTTTAGTTAAGCAGCCGGAGTAAGAGAAGGCTCTATGGATCTTTTCTGGTCACTGTTCCATTCATTTAAGAAATGTGTGCAGAAACCTGGGAATTGTAGGAGGGGAGGATGCACACAAATTGCAAGAGGGAACTGTGAGATAAAAGGAACGGAAACTGGTAGGACTTGAAGGCTGGGAGGCAAGGCATCAATCAGGTCATGAGTGGGAAACAGATCTGTGAATGAGGGAAACTGCAGTGCGGAAATTAATCCTGCAAGAAATAAGCAGTTGAAGCCTGATAGGAGGATAAGAACACCAGGAAACACAGATGGACTCGATTTAAAAAAGGAAAATAAACCTTTTAAAATAGTGTTGAAAGAAAGAGTCAGAAGTAGGGAGGATAAGGGACTAGGGCAAGACTGGAAGAGATGTGGCTGAAAGCGTCAGAGTTGGAATTTAGGAATAGGGAAGCGTGTGCCTGCTGCTCTGGGACACTTTCTCCAGAACTTGGCACAGAACCCAGAGCTTCAGTGTTGGCCCTTTTCTCCTCTCAGCCGGGAGCATGATAATCTGTTGCTACTCCTTGAACATCTTGTGAGCGTGCATGTTTCAGCCTTTTGACAGAAGTGTTGTTCAGAGTTTGCTTTAAAAACTGGAAAATTTCCTTCACAGAAGTTCTAGCAGCACATGAAGACTGCAAAGGCAAAAATTAGCAAGTTGGAAATAATGACATTACAATAACCCTCACAATTTAAAACTACTTTTGTGCCTGGAAGGTACAGTATAGCTATAATAATGTGATAAAAAAGTGAATATACATACAGCTATTTATGATCATGGAGGCCCCTGCCCATAAGTATCTGTTACCTACACATACTCATATGCTGATAGGACCCTCGTGGCATTCAGTATATAAAACTGACCCTTCTTTGGGGAGATATGGGTGTTGGATAGCAAATTAAGAGGCTATCTGTGGGACTCTTGCTTCTTTTGTAGCAGCAGTTCAAAGGTGTGAAATGAATGAGGCAGGGCACAGGGAAGTTTGAGCAAAAGACAATTGGATTGAATTACTGTTGAAGAGTTTCAGTGTTGTGAGCAAGTTGCTTAAACCAGATATTGCACAGGTGGTCACTAGCTGTGTGTTCCTCATTTACTGGACATGAGATGTTTGGGATCTGTATTGCAAAAAATGCTGAGTGCTTGCAGCTGCCGAAGAAGTCAAGGGTAGATGTTGTGTCTGTAATTCTAAGTACTCATCAGTGTTTCAAATTAAGTACTCTGAATTTGACCTTATTTCTTAGTTCACTGTTTGTAAAATGTATTTTCGTATAAATTACATCAGGAAGACAAAGATTTTTGTCTTAAGAGGAATAAAGATCCAGTGAATGAGGAATCAGTCTACTGGGCTTGAGTCCACAGATGTCTAAGAAATAAACTGCTTGTAAGCAAATAGGAAGTGATAAGTGGTGATATAACTATGCATTTATCATATTAAGACTTTTTTTTGTTTCAACCTACAATCCCCTACCTTCTTGTTCTTCATGCACAAACTGTTTTCTAATCCTTTCAGTCCTATTCCATTCTCCCATCTGATTCACAGAGGCTTCCCTTCTATAAATTAATTCCCTGTATAGAGTTTTTAGTTAGCTTCAGCTGCCTGGTCTTGAGGTTTGAAATAGAGGTAAGAGGCTAAAATTCACCAGCAAGTAAAGGGAGGAGGTGGAAGGAATGCTGGAAACATAGCACCAGGATTTTCAGACCTCTCTTTTACTATTTTATTAAGGAAAGTGCATCATGGTATCATACTGAAGGGGCTGAAAACCTATACACCTGTAGGGTGGGAGAACAGGCAATATAACTGTGCTGTATGAAGGGATATGGTGTTTATCATGGATCACAGACAGAATGTGACTCAACAGGATGGTGCTGGATCTCACAAACAGATGGGTTATGGTCTTTGACATATCCTGTGCAATTATTTGTTGGTTCTCTTCACCGGCAGAAGAGCACCAGTACAGCATCCTGTCATTTGAGGTAGAGATGGTCTACTGGAAAGAGTTTGGATCATGGAAGTGTTGAGGTTACTTAATCGAGGACAAAAATCCCCAACAGGTGGACAGGACTTTGTTCAGACATAGAAGATGAATACAAAAAAGAGTGCAATATCTGTTCTATGAACAGTTGTTTGTGTTGAGTAAGAAAAGAAGTGAAAGACTTGACATGTGAACAAGTAGTGAACAAGACAGGTTTTCTATAAGTGGGGATAATGAAACCCTGAAATACATGGTTTGAGGAAGTAATGTTATCTGTCACCATGGTTATAAGAACAATTTGTATAATGATCTAACCAAAATGGATTGCAACAGTGATTCCACAGTGGTGTAGAAGGATGGAGTAGATGACCTCCTGCAATATTTTACTATTCTGTTTTTGTGAGATTCTACAAATAATGCAATTTATGTGCAAACCTGCAACACTGGGGCCTTATGCTTATTACTGAAAACTTTGGCATGCTGTTCAAGTGAAGAAACAACCTGTAGTTGTGTAGCTAAAGACTGTGTCATAATGTTTATGAAGAGAAAAGCTGAATTAGGATTTCATAGTTGCCTTAGCAATGACACTTCCTAACTTTTGAATGGTTGATTTTAAGATGACCAGTTTCTTAAAGTTTCAAGAAATTTTGTAATCCTTGCTATAGTGAGTTTGCCCTCAGTAATAACAAGCAGGAGGAACACTCTGCAAGTTCAGTTTCTGAAGCATTTTATAATACTTCAATAGATTTTCACTGAGGACAGGTAAATAGTGTAGATGTTGCTCTGCATGTCTTTATTCATCAACTGAATGATTAGCATTTGTGTATCTAGCAGGTCAGATGGAAGGAGAGGCAGTATTAGTGCTCAAAACAGTATATTAATATTTCTGTGAAATGTACAGCTGGGGAAGCTGGGAACTTGTTAATCTTGGAACATAATTTATTGTTTACCCTTGTCCTTAGGGAAGGGAGAGATGGTGGAAGGAAGAGGTCCTAAATAATGCAAGATAATTGGGAAACTGAGTGAACAGATGAGACAGGACTTTGACCAAATCTTTCAGTTGCCTGTGTTGTATGTACTGCTTCCTAGTGCAGCGCATGGATGGTGTCTGGGATGAAGGGAGAAAGCAAAGCTGGTGACTGGCAAGTGTCAGAGCTTCCTGACCTGAGTGGCAGCTGATGGGAGGACAGCCTGGGTGTTGTGGCCAGAGCTGTTTGCTGGCTGACCCTCTGCTCATACTTGTCAGCTCTGCAGTGTGTGTGTCCTGACAAAGCTTTTCTGGAGAGCTGAGACAACAGGGAGCTGTCTTTATGCCCTCTCTCTGAAATCAGTTGGTATGGCAGTATGAGCAAGAGAGGGGGGTTGAGAACATTGGTCAGGAGGATACTGAAATACGGAACAACAAAGATAACACCAGGGGCTAGGAGTGGGTGAAACTGGGAATATAGATTAGGGTATTGATGGTGGAAGGCTTAGCTGAGAATTGCTGTGATAAGAAGAGGGCTGCTTGATACTGGTATGTGGGAGGTTTTCATCACTCCCCTGAGTATTTTACTTAAGCGTCCTTGCTTTGGAGGTTGCCCAAGAGCTATATAGGAAAAATTGAGGCACTAGAACAGGGCATTTTCTAAAGGGGTAGCTAGGCTCAATTTTAGCAGAAAACTCTCAGCTACCTGGCAAGATATATTTAACAATATATGTTATATATCAGATATTTCTCCCCCTCTACTCTTCTGTCTTGAGTACTCCCATCTGGAGTACTGTGCCCAGTTCTGGAGCCCTAAACACAGGAAGGACATAGAGCTGTTGATGTGAGTCCAGAGGAGAGCCATAAAGATAATGAGTGGGCTGGAGCACCTCTGCTGTGAAGACAGGATGAGAGAGTTGGAAATGCTCAGCCTGGAGAAAAGAAGGCTCTAGGGACACCTTATAGTGGCTTTCCAGTACCTGAAGAGGATACAGGAAATCTGGGGAGGGGCTTTTTAGAAGGACATGTAGTAGTTTCAAACTGAAAGAAGGTAGATTCAGATGAGACATTAGAAAGAAATTCATTACTGTGAGGGTGGTGAGAGACTGGAACAGGTTGCCCAGAGAAGCTGTGGATGCTCCATCCCTGGGAGCTTTCAAGGCCAGGCTGGATGGGGCCTTGAGCAACCTGGTCTGGTGGGAGGTGTCCCTGCCCATGGCAAGGGGGTTGGAACCTGATGAGCTTTAAGGTTTCTTCCAACCCAGACCATTCTATGGTTCTGTAAATGCACCTGAAGATAAATGGTCACATAGGACCAATAGACAATACAGGTAAAGATGTTTTTCTTATGAATGAGAAAATTGAGCTGGTATTATTTCTTGCATGAGAAGGGTCTCCTTTTGTTTGCTCCCCAGCCAATAGTGTGTGGAACTAATTTGTGGTTACTCTTTAAATAAAATTTCTTTCTTCTTTTAAAGTAATTTTTTTGATACTGCTGGTGCAGGGACAGTTTATTCTCCTTGTAACTGAGAGTGAACTTGATCAGATGCTGGGCCTCTCACTTTTTCTTGTGACCCATGTTTCTATTGGAAATGAATTCCACCACATGTATGCAGGTTGCAATGAGCAGTGCTTAGCCCCAAATTCACAGTGATTTAGTTCAACATTATTCAGAGGCAGAGCTCTAAGCATTTCTGTAGCAGACTCCTCTGACCTGATAGCTCATTTCTGTTTGAATAGATGGAAAGCTGTTGTTTATCAACTACACTGAATTCTGACCAGGTAGCTTCTGTAGTGGTTGTCTGTATTTAAAACTGGAGCTAGTGCTGAACTAGGACTCAGTTGTGTGATATGTTGGGATAGAAGTTGCATGTCACAGAACAAAATCCTGATCTAGAGCAGAAGTCTGGTTTAAAGATGTTTTCAATTAGAAGCTGACAGTGACCTTACTTCCTGTCCTCATGCTGAAAGATGAAACAGATTTGGGCTTCCAGCCATTGACATTCAATTTTTAGAAGATGTAATCTGTTCCACTCTGAAAGAACAACAAAAAGAAAGTTTTTCCTTTGTCTTCCCAGAGTGCATGCGCTTTTTATAGTAACTTGGTTAGAAAAAAATAAGTAAATGCTTATCAACATGATAATCAAGGTTTTGTCAAGAAATACCCAGTATTATGACACACAAGGAAGTTCCAAGGAGATGAATTTTGCTAGTCTGTTTGCTTTTTCTTCTATGAGTAATTAGTTTGTTGCTTCTACCAGAACAAGGTTCTTAAAACTGCAAAAGTTGTCAGCAGGATTAGCATAGCTGAGAAATGTGAAATGGATGTAAATCCATTTTGCTTCTTTTAAATTGACTGGATTCCAAGCAGACAGTGTCACTTGAAAGTATAATCTTCTTAAAATCCTGGGAGCATTAGGAATTTAGAAACAAAACGGAACATAGTTTCTGTACTGGAGTATTAATTCTTATGATTCTTTAGCATTTACTGTTCCTATTTACTTTGTATGAGGTTGTTAAGCACTGAGGTCAGGTGAAGATAGTTCTAGAAATCTTAATGTTAAAGGTTCTTTAAGATTTACTAAAACAACACCTAGATTAGTTGGTTTTATGTGTTTCTTGAATGAGCAAAAACCACCAATAAAATGTGCTGCTGATGTGTGAGATTGCACTGTTGGTTTGGAATGGTTGTCTTTTTTTATTTGGGAGTAGTAAACCCCTGAAGTGTACACTTGAAGAACAGAATAACACTTTGTTGTATCATGTATTCAGTACACATATCTGTGTTATTATGTATGATACTTCAGAAATATTCTGCAGTACTTTCCCTGATTTCAAAATAGTATTACCCTTGGATGTAATATCTACAAGTTGTTCTCTGTAAATATGATCTTAGACATTTCAAGAGTAGAAAAATATGTAAATGTTTTATCTTCCAAATCCAGATGCAAGACCTAATATGCTTTATGAAGACAGGTATTTTCATTTGAGTGAATACTTCAAGCTTCTCCTTCTATTTTCTCACATCAGAAGTTACATTTCTAATGAATTAGTGGACTTTGATTTTATGAGGACATATTTTGAGATTGGTTGCTTTTACTTTGGGGAGTTGGAAAAAAAATTAGGTTTTTGCCAGTAGAATGGATTAAAATGATAACTGTTGGAATTTCTTTGCGTGTTTAAGATCAGTTCTTGTGGATTGAATTATTTAGAGAGTGACAGGTGAAAAGCACAGGTGCATGTTAAATATAGTTTATCAAAGGCAGTGAAAGGGACTACCCAAAACAGCAGGTGTTTCTGTGGAACACGCATACAGGCTCGGGCATGTAGTACTGGTTTGTGCTCATCATGCACTAGTGTGTTTGTGTTTGGGTTGATTTTCTTTTTCTCCCTTGGGTCATGAGGGACAACTTTAAATTAGGTGTTTTAAATTTTATTATTTTGATGATTGAAGAATTTATGAAGGGTTGAAGACTATCTGCAGATTTGGCTCTATGGACTCTCCCGAACTTTAATTGGGACCTTAGTCTCAAGTTGAGTTTCTGTTGTGCTCACCTGAGCAGCTACATCCTACAGTAATCTGATACCAGTTGACTCTCCTAATTCTACAATTCCTTCATTAAGCATTTCTTTCATCACAATGTAAAGGAGCATGAACTGTCAGCAGGAAAAAAGTAAAACAGGGAGCTAGAGAAAGTTTACAAGATGGGGCACCCCAATGGTCAAAGCTCTCGTTAGACTTGCTATCTCTAAAGCAAACCAGCAGTATTTTTATTGTGCTAACTTTTGTATGGTTTTTGTGGCTGGAAACTTTGTAAGGTAAATAAGCTTGCTGATGCTTCTTGGATTTGTTTCTGCAGTGTAAGAGAAATTGCATTACTGTATCCTTTCTAATTCCTGGGCCTAGGTTCCTTGCTGCTTCAAATCTGTTGAAGGTAAAACTATTTTGTGTTTTCATGTCTCAAGAATTTAGAGCTTTTAAATTGTAGCTCTGTTATCTGAAGCTAGATGGTAAATATGAAATTAGGAGTTTTGCTTGAAACATACATTTAAAAATAATAGACCTTTTTCTGATTTGCTTTTGTGAAAGAATATCTTAGACAAGTAAATTGAAGCTGGTGGGATATGTTATTAACAATAAATATCTTGTATGTCTCAAACGGTTCATAATCTTTTGGGGAACAGTTTTTTTCTCATTGTGCAGCATTTTTTTTTGTATTTGAGAAGAACATTGTAGGTGTTAAGGTTTTTTTATCAAGTACTTGTGTTCATGCATAAATTGTTGGGTAGCTGTGTAATGGAGTTAGAGCACCATGACTTTTGATGATGTGGTCTCTGTCAGTCATATCAGTAGCTTGTTTACCATCCAAAAAATCTTGCAAACCTCCTTTATAGTGGTCTCTATTGGTGTTTATGGAAAATAAAATTTCTAAATAAAAATGCTTTGGTAGGTGAGCTGTTACTGAAGCAATCAATTTCTATTTTATACAAATAATCTCACCAGATTTTCCTCTGTTTTTATACATTACAGCAGGTATTATGTACATTGAATCAGAACACAACAGTAATAGAATCAAAGCTAGTATTTTGAGCTCAGCCTTGTTTCATATATCAGCATTTTATGGGGGGTTTTTTGGAATGTTCAATTGTCATAATACGTACCTGGTCAAATATGGACGAAGATATTTGACTTCACAAATATGGTAACATAGTTTCTGTTATGTATGTTATGTTGTGTAAACTTCAAATCCCTTTCTTTTTCCCCTCTTCCCGTAAAAATCCTTTTGTGATACATTGTTAACAAACATATGAACAATCCCTCCTATGCTTTTCCCAGTGTTCCTCTTGCTCTCATGTATTCAATCTGCTTTGCTATGGAGCTGTCTTGGAGTGAAAATTTCAGGGAGTTCCATCTCACCTTCTACTGAAAACCAGAAAAAAAGACACGATTTCAGCCTTTGTTGTTTTTGCACAATGTATACTTCTTCCAGCCTCTTAAGGAGTAGAGTGGAACTTGTTAGGCATGGGTGGGGATTTTTTCTTGTTGGGAAAGGAAGAATTGGAAGAAGTGGAGGAGGGAGAAAGCAGGAGTGCAGTCTCTTGCCAGATGTGAATGATTTTCCCTCTTACGAAGCTGTGGCTCTCTGTTATTCTGTGCAGGGGGAAAATCCAATTTAAAATGGTTCTGTTACTTCTCTCTTAGCTTGTCACTTAAGTTTTTTGGATACTTGTTGTGTGGGCTGTATTTTAAAACAGCATTTTTGTTGGGTTATTTTTTACAGGTTTTGTTTTGTGTTTTCTCCTTTAAGTGGGCTAGTTCTTGAAACTAACTTGGAGCACAGTCATGAAAACAATTGGATTGGCACCTCCGGAGTGCGGAAATGAGTATCTGGGGACATAAGGGAGCGGCAGGAACCTTTCAAAACACAGCTGCCACTGACAGAATGGCACCACAGCTCAATTTTACTCTGAAATTAATTTGTTAAGGAGCAGCTGGATTAGAACTTTCTTGATCTTAAGTAGTCTGTGTTATTGAGAAACCTTCATTTTAACAGTAACTTCTTTCTTATTTGAACTTGATTACTTACTAGTAATTTTTGTATGACTGTTGCTCTTTCTGAAAGTTTCGGCTTCTGAAAGGAAAGTGGATCTTCATATTTTTAAGTAGTTCAGCTCAGAGTACACAGTAAACTTGTTCCTTAAGGAAATATTACATATGGAAGATTGAATTAAAAAAATAAATAGTAAAAGAAGCTGCTTTGGTCCCTAGTCATATTATCCTTTGTACAGAAATTAAACTCCGTAATTTGGATAAAGAATCTTCATTTTTATAACTGACAAGTTTAGAAAACCAGTGCTCTTCCTAATGCATTTTGGTAGGGCCTTCCATCCTCCCTTACAGTTGCTGCCTTCTGCATCTCTTCAACAGTTGCTGTAGCATCAAAGTGACTTATTGTGGACTTCCCACCTAAGCACTTCAGTTCCTTTCTTCACACTGTTTCGGCATATGCTCTCCCTGCGTAGCCTCACAGGTCCCAAGCTTTGCCAGCACCTCAGCTTCCCTTCCCCTGCCTCCCTTCCCCTGCCTCCCTTCCCCTGCCTCCCTTCCCCTGNTCTATTTTTACTTTATCTGTACTTTAATTTGTGTCAAGATCTAGGAGGTCCCTAATAAGAGAGGAAAGGAGGTGTTGTTTTGTTTGGTTTTTTTTGTTTTTTTTGTTTTTGTTTTTTTTTTCTGTTGGTTGGTTTCTTTTGTTTGTTTGTTTTTTTTTTTTTTCTCTTTAAATCTTTATTTAAGTGATTTTATTCCCCAGTAGCAGAAATCAATAGAACAAAATGGTAGTCAGGGGAGCAAAGCAATCCTGTGCAGGTCTCTGGTATGTTGGTATTATCCAATTTCATATTTGCCATGAGAAACAGATGTTACACATCAAATTAAAGATACGATAAACACTGGATTTTTGATTGTGAAAAACATTAGCTGAGTGCTCTTCTTCTTCAGCTGTGGGGACAGGAGCAATTAGATTTTAGGAGTAAATCAGGAGCAAATCTGATTTTAGGTTGTAATATCTTTCACACTTCCATTAAAGTTTTTTAAACCAGCTTTATGAACCAACTATTTATTAATAAGAGTATAATCTCTCATTTTATGACTTTGGGAGGATATACTATTGCAGTTCCAGCAGATATTACGTATGTATTTTTCTTCTAGGTCAGTCCGTGAGTAGCATCTTATGGGCAGTGTTCTGTGCAGTCATATGTCCTTTTATCAGTATTATGGCAGTTCTGTTATGAACTATTGCTAATTATCACACAATGGAAAACATGAGAGGGATGTTGCTGGTTTAGGGTGCATTAGATGTGTCCAAAATGTTGCTTTTTCTGGATATTTGAAAGAGATGTGAAGTGACTTTCTGGAGTATGGGAATTGGGAGGAAGGCACCCTTTGGCAGCTGAGTCTTTAAAAATCTACTCTACAAAGGTGCCTATTGTGATTAGGTATTAACTTGAGATTAAAAAACTAATTAAACCCATTTGTTTACAGATATCTTAGAACAAACACTAACACAGTGTAACAGGCTTTGTTCAATAACATTTTTGTAGATAGCTTTTTTTCTTCTTTTTTGTGTGTATGTAGATGTAGATGCTAAGCTGATTTGGCTAGGGATAAGCAGTAAAGGCCATATTGATATGATCCAATATAAAAACTTCTGAAAAACAGTGATTTGGGGCAGAAGTGAAATGTATCAGAGTTTGGTAGGCTGTTGTAGAGCCTAGAGGAGCCTAGAGAGGAGCTTCCTGTGCAGTGGTGTGTCTNAGGGAGCGGCAGGAACCTTTCAAAACACAGCTGCCACTGACAGAATGGCACCACAGCTCAATTTTACTCTGAAATTAATTTGTTAAGGAGCAGCTGGATTAGAACTTTCTTGATCTTAAGTAGTCTGTGTTATTGAGAAACCTTCATTTTAACAGTAACTTCTTTCTTATTTGAACTTGATTACTTACTAGTAATTTTTGTATGACTGTTGCTCTTTCTGAAAGTTTCGGCTTCTGAAAGGAAAGTGGATCTTCATATTTTTAAGTAGTTCAGCTCAGAGTACACAGTAAACTTGTTCCTTAAGGAAATATTATATATGGAAGATTGATTTAAAAAAAATAGTAAAAAAAGCCGCTTTGGTCCCTAGTCATATTATCCTTTGTACAGAAATTAAACTCCGTAATTTGGATAAATAATCTTCACTTTTATAACTGACAAGTTTAGAAAACCAGTGCTCTTCCTAATGCATTTTGGTAGGGCCTTCCATCCTCCCTTACAGTTGCTGTAGCATCAAAGTGACTTATTGTGGACTTCCCACCTAAGCACTTCAGTTCCTTTCTTCACACTGTTTCGGCATACGCTCTCCCTGCGTAGCCTCACAGGTCCCAAGCTTTGCCAGCACCTCAGCTTCCCTGCCCCTGCTTCCCCTGCCCCTGCTTCCCTTCCCCTGCTTGTTGCTTTGCAGTACTGGGGGACTGGCTGGGGCACTGGCTAGGCCTGTGTCACTCTTCCATTATTTGGCTCTCTTCTATTTCTATACACTGTATCACATAGGAAGCCACCTTGTAGTTACACCTATAGCATTGTGGAAATCAGGCCCCTGCGATAAATTCATCCCAGTCTAGCAACCCACACTTGTCTATAGGGCAGCAAATGAATCCCTGGCGTTCTGAGGTGAATGCAGAAATACATGTTTAGAGATCTCAAGAGTCTTAACTTAGCAAGTTAGGCTGTCCAGAACTATGTGAAGAAGAGCAAGAAGATTTTGTGAGTTAAATTTGCATGGCCCAATTTGAAATGGTGAATGTCCAACACCTGACTGAAATCAGGTTATAAAGTATCTATGCTAGACTATGCTGTCTGCCTACTGAAGACATGCTGCTTCACACCATCCAAGAGAGAGCAAAATTCCAGTTAGTGGGCTTCAGCATTAAATAGGTAGTGGAAATGTTTGTGTTCTTGCCTGATTCAACATTAATGTGTGAAAGACAGGATTTGAAAACTGTTTGTCAGCACTGGAGACAAAATATTTTGTAGTGAGTGAGCTCATCAATTCCAGATTTTTACAAAGTTTTTTTATGAGTGCAAACTTGCTGGCTGCTGCTGCTGTTGTCAGCTTTCCTGTGAGCAGAAAAGTTAAATTAATGGTGCAGGGCCTGTTGTTTGGCTTTCCAGAAGGTAGCAGGGACATTTACAAGCAGCATGGTGGCATGACAATTCTCAACCCCCTTCTTTAGGGATGGGTGCTAGGCAGAGGCAAACTAAACCATTTTACAGTAGAAAGTACAGAATTCTTAAGTCTCATGGTATAAGGAGGGTTAGGAGTAGAAAAGAATACCAAAGTGTTTTGGAGAAAAATTTAAACCAGCATGTTTCTTATTAAGGAATACATGGGCATGTTTTGTTTTTTTGTTTTTTTGTTGTTTTTTTTTTTGTCTTGATGGTCTTTTTAAACCCAAATGATACTGTGTCATGGTAAAAAAATCAGTATTTTTTTATCTGTTGGCTTAATGATGGGACAGTTCCTTGAGGAGACGAAGCCTCATCAGGGAGAAACTAATAAAAGTAATTCGAGACTGTGCACATTATAGGTCACTTTAGAGTGGCTGTGGCTGTGTTTTTCCAGTCTTGTATGGAGCTAGAAGTATCACCCTTGTGGTTTCTTTAATTATGACTGAAGTATCACATGGATATGAAGCATTAAAAATTCTAAAGCATCTCTGGGACTGAATTTAAAAAAAAATAAGTCAGTATTGAAGTTCTCAGTGGTACTTAAAACGAAGGATGACTTTTTCTTCAAGGTAGACTTTAATTCAAAAACAGACTTCCTGATATATCCCTTTGTAATGCTGTAAAAGCTTTAGACCTTTTGCTGTCTTGCACAGTTAGCTTCAGTAATAAAATTCTGCACTGCGACTAAGAATTAATGAAGGAAAATTTTCCAGAAATAAGTATTTCATCATAGAATCTTATTCATGTTTCACCGTACAGTGATAATTTTGATGGCTTCTCTCCAGTAAATATTTGCAGGTCAATATTAGGTGTATTTTTCTATATATTCTGTCTAGCAGTATAATGATCTTTGAGATACTCAGAGAAATGTGAAGATATGGTGCTGGCTGTTACAGACTTACTAGGACTGGTATATGTAAATCAGTTTGGGCACTGAGAAGTTCTCAGTTTACTTCTCCCTTCCCCCCCCTTGCAGAGTAACAGGGGGAAAAAACCCACCAAAACCCAGCAGACTCAAGAGCTCCACACAAATATGAACTTGCTGATGTTTTAAAGAAAACTGCAAGTGTTGGAAATGCCTGGGTTCTTTAGATTTTCTTATAAAATTGTATTTTGGTTTTAGATGTTCTTCACTGGAACCTCCTCTACAGCAAAAACTCTTGTTGGCTTTTTTTTCTTTTTCCCTTTCATCCCCCGCATTTACCCATATCTTTGTTGCAGGAATATTGGTATATGACTTGGATCTGAGGAAGACTCTCTGACTCTTCTGTGAGGAAACTGGTGCAATCTTCATGTGGTGAAGGGCTTTTTTATCAGTCAGTTCTACAGAGCAGGCATGAAACTAAAGATGCTTTGAGATTTCCCAGATGTTTAATAGAGAAGTGTATCAATAATGTGTCCTTTATATATAGGTTTTTCTTTCCAGAGCAGACTGGTGTCAAGTGTACAGGTGCTGATCTTTCAGGTAAAGAAACATCATTCTTATGTCAACAGGAACACCTTTTGGCACCTGTGAGACCAGATGTTGCCAAATTAAAAGCCTTTGATAAACAGTGACTACTATTAGGGGCTTAATGTCTTGAGCATGTAACTTTTTCTTGGATAAATGCAAAAGTCTATTTTTACTTTATCTGTACTTTAATTTGTGTCAAGATCTAGGAGGTCCCTAATAAGAGAGGAAAGGAGGTGTTGTTTTGTTTGGTTTTTTTGTTTTTTTGTTTTGTTTTTTTTTTCTGTTGGTTGGTTTCTTTTGTTTGTTTGTTTTTTTTTTTTTTCTCTTTAAATCTTTATTTAAGAGCAAAGCAATCCTGTGCAGGTCTCTGGTATGTTGGTATTATCCAATTTCATATTTGCCATGAGAAACAGATGTTACACATCAAATTAAAGATACGATAAACACTGGATTTTTGATTGTGAAAAACATTAGCTGAGTGCTCTTCTTCTTCAGCTGTGGGGACAGGAGCAATTAGATTTTAGGAGTAAATCAGGAGCAAATCTGATTTTAGGTTGTAATATCTTTCACACTTCCATTAAAGTTTTTTAAACCAGCTTTATGAACCAACTATTTATTAATAAGAGTATAATCTCTCATTTTATGACTTTGGGAGGATATACTATTGCAGTTCCAGCAGATATTACGTATGTATTTTTCTTCTAGGTCAGTCCGTGAGTAGCATCTTATGGGCAGTGTTCTGTGCAGTCATATGTCCTTTTATCAGTATTATGGCAGTTCTGTTATGAACTATTGCTAATTATCACACAATGGAAAACATGAGAGGGATGTTGCTGGTTTAGGGTGCATTAGATGTGTCCAAAATGTTGCTTTTTCTGGATATTTGAAAGAGATGTGAAGTGACTTTCTGGAGTATGGGAATTGGGAGGAAGGCACCCTTTGGCAGCTGAGTCTTTAAAAATCTACTCTACAAAGGTGCCTATTGTGATTAGGTATTAACTTGAGATTAAAAAAC
This sequence comes from Florisuga fusca, assembly GCA_038090715.1. Taxonomy (NCBI): domain Eukaryota; kingdom Metazoa; phylum Chordata; class Aves; order Apodiformes; family Trochilidae; genus Florisuga; species Florisuga fusca. The sequence continues at coordinate 52,927,859 of JAAWXA010000005.1, read as the reverse complement.
TAATTAAACCCATTTGTTTACAGATATCTTAGAACAAACACTAACACAGTGTAACAGGCTTTGTTCAATAACATTTTTGTAGATAGCTTTTTTTCTTCTTTTTTGTGTGTATGTAGATGTAGATGCTAAGCTGATTTGGCTAGGGATAAGCAGTAAAGGCCATATTGATATGATCCAATATAAAAACTTCTGAAAAACAGTGATTTGGGGCAGAAGTGAAATGTATCAGAGTTTGGTAGGCTGTTGTAGAGCCTAGAGGAGCCTAGAGAGGAGCCTAGAGAGGAGCTTCCTGTGCAGTGGTGTGTCTGGGAATGTTCTTTAAACATATGAATGGAAACTGTGGGAAGGTTTCTTACCTGTGTATGTGGCTCTTATGTTGGAGCTAGTGGCAACCATTCTGGAAGGATTGGCTCATGAGGTTCTGGAACGGATGTTTGCAGGTGAAATAGTCAAAAAGAGCAGCTTAGTTAACATGTTTTAGAAACAGGAAAGACGTGACTTGATTTCTGTGTTGTGGAAAATATAAATTCTGTAGTTGAGGGGCCTTTTGGACCAGATGGGAAAGATTCTTAGTAAGGCGAAAATTTAAAAACATTATACTAAGGGTTACTTGTAAAGTTTGTTGTTATGATGAGGAAAAATTAACCATAAAGCAATTTACTTCTAGAAATTACTACTAGAATAAAAAGCAGGAGTTAATTTAGGTACAATTTGTGAACTGAATTAGGCCAGAGGTGGGGCTGGAAGATCATGTTATTACTGTACATATAAACTTCTGGCTATGTGCTATAGAAGAGTGACATTATCAAGTGTAATAATTTATTTTTGCTCCAGTCACCTTTTGAAGTAAATGACAAAACCTGCTCTGACCAAGACGGTAAGGTGCCTGTGCATTGGCTGGGATTTGGGGGAGATTGATACAAAGTTTTTGTGTTTTGAAAACTGTCACTTCTGCACCAGAAAATACCAAGGTTTATAGATGGTAAAGATGAATGCAGTAAAGGTACAGAATACGATTCTGAAAGCATAACATGCAGTCTGATAAATAAAACTTTGGCTGATAAATCAGTTTTGCAGTGGAATTCTGTAACATGCAATACTATTAAGGGAGAGAGGGGCACAACATGGGATGCTGGTGGTGCTGTGGCAGTCTCCTCAGTGGGCAGCTGGAGGTGAGCTCACCTCAGGCACCGCCTCCCAGGCTGACTGCTGCTGCCTTTGGTCCAGCAAGTGCTGGAGTGGAGTAGAGGTGTGGCACAGCCTGTTGTGTATCTGTAGCAGGAAGAGTTCTCTGGGTGTAGAAGCAGATGATTGTGTTTGGATAATATTCTGAATTCCCATGGGGAGGCAAGAAGAAAGAAAGGAAGGGGAAGAAGTCTCAGAGTCATCTTTTCCACCAAAAGTAGTTCCTCAGAGATGCGTGCCACTAGAAGTGGGAGGTAACTAGAAATAAAACTAGAAGAGGACCAGAGAACAATCTGTAGACACGTCATTCTTCCCTATTGACCCCCTTACACCAAAGGTTTAATTTGCCCATTATATTGTGAGTAGTATTTTTAATTAAAAAAATTTTTTTTTTTTTTTTTTTATTTGTGAAGGTAAGGACCTGTACCTGGCACAGTTCCCAGCTGGGGTCTGTATTTCATAGAGACACTCTTGGCACTGCTGAAATACCTTTTGACCGTGTTGTGTAAAGCAACTCCTTTACACTGGAGCTGCCAATTTTACCCTGAGAATTTTTTAATCAGTGTTAATGGAACTCTGACATGCTTTAAGTTGCTCCAGATTTAGAGATAAAGGCCTGGATATGTTCAAGTGGTGCTGGCCAGTATTACTTGTAGTAATGCTCCCCTCAAATGTATTTTGCACACTGGCAACTGTAGTGTATATAAGAGTAAAGAAGCTGCAGCGAGTTAAAATGACCCTTCTGTAGCAATGGAAACTTTTAAAATAAATAATTAAATGCAGTACTGTGGAACTGATATCTGTGGTGGCCAATGTCAATCATTTTAATGGTTCTTTTACACTTCCTTGCTGTTAGCCCTTTACCTGGAATATTTGTTATTTGAAACTGTGGTGGAAAAAAGGAGCACAGAGAAGGACAGCAATATTTCAGTGGTAGTTTGTGTGGCTTTTGGCTGTGACATTTAAGGCCTCTGCTGAATGAGATGCTGGCACAGGGTGTTGTCTGTGTCATTCTGAGGAGAGATCCTGTTGATCTTGTGCTTGCTGTGGTGCAGAAGACGTCATCTGAACCGGACCCTTCGGGCCAAAACCAATTACTGTTTGTTAGCTGAACTTGTTTGTGTTTATTTGGTTCAGTTTGCTGCTGAACTTCTACCACGTTCAGAAATCTTTACTGAATTTCTTGCTCTACAAGTTATATGAAACTGTGCTATTGCTGTGTTAGGATTTGTAGACTCTCAGTAGCTTGTAAAACTTGATGGTGATAGGTTTTTCCCTTCTTGGTTTCCTGTAATGACTGTTTTAGAAATAGTCTGTGGTCTTCCCAGGAAACTGGAAAGTGGAGGTTGAAAAATCTTCCTGTAATGATTTTGGAAGGTTCCTGAATCCAAGTGTACACCAGGTTTCAAACTTAGTGCAGTGGTTGACCAAAAAAAACCAATGGATGAAGAAGAGACCAGCTGAATGGAAATGAGGTAACTTTAAACATGGCTTTTCCTTAGAGAAATGAATGCAGCTTAAGAAGTCGGTCTTATTTGTGGTGTATTTTACTTTTTAATTTTTTTTTAAATCTTATTTTTTTATTTTTTTATTTTATTTTTATTTTATTATTTTTAAATTTTATTTTTATTTCATTTTTTATTTTTATTTCAGTTTTTATTTTTATTTCATTTTTAAATTTTTATTTCATTTTTAAATTTTTATTTCATTTTTAAATTTTTATTTCATTTTTAAATTTTTATTTCATTTTTATTTTCTTTTATTCACAGTTGACAGAAAATCTGAAAACTGTGTGAGGATCTGAGAAGTGGGAGGTGAAAGATGTCTGATGGTGTGATTGAACAGGGTTGTGTTCAGAGGTCAGACTTTAAAAAAGGGCATGGCAGATAAAGATGCCACTAGAACAAAAAGAGTGAAAAAAGAGAGAACAGAATAAAAATATGCCCTTCAAAACCAGTATATCTAGGAAACTATCCACCTTTGAAAGTGGTAAATTAAAGCCTCCAGTTCTGAAGGCAGTGGTGCATTGAAGTACAATTATTCAAGAGCTCCAGTTCCACCATCCATTTACATTAATGCACAAGAGTTAGCTGACAAAAACAATTAGTTATCTAGGATGCTTTTTGGCATGAAAAACTGCCACTGTGGAAGAAACCAAGGCAAGTGTGTTTCCCTAACATTTCTTTTGAAATGACAAATAACTTAATCGTCAGTTAAAACCTGGTGATGGCTTTTTAAAGGTAGTGACATGTTTATGACTTAGTGATAAACTTTCAGGTTTTGTTTGGAGTAAGGGCTGTAACTCTTGTTGCAAAGTGTCTCATACAGAATGACATATTCTGAAGTAATGCAAATTCATGGAATATATACCAGACTGTGAAGATTCAGTGTTGAAATAAATTATGGCATTGAGATGGATGTTGCGGGACAAGTTTTCAAGCAATTGTTCAGGTAAAACACTTGAAGTGTTCTCAAGTGTGGCATGGCTACATGAGTGGTAATTTCCATCAATCACCTGCAAACTTCTTAAAGGAACGTACGTAGTGTTTTCAGTTTGTTCTGGGGTTTATATTCCTGTTAGTGTAAAGGTTCAGATGTATTTCAATAAATAGGTCTTGGAGGAGAGAACATTCTGTTAGCAGCATGTTCCCAAAGGATGTTGGGAATTAAAGGAAATTATTTTAATGGACAGTTTAAATACATTACCTGTTTTGATAAAATACTTGTTGGTTTCATGCCTGTGGCTGGGTGCTTGGTGTGCTTTATCCACAGTGCAGATACTAAAATTTGTTCCACTGTCTGCTGTATTGCAGCAAAGGTCAAATTAACTCTGGTTACTCAAAGCTCAGAAAATAGAGCAATCCTGTAGTATTAATTTCTTTATTTCTTCTGGTTTTCCACAACTGAATGCAGTATGAGTGAAGTATTTTTCAGCAATTTTAGTTTTTCTCAGAATACGTTTATGTACTTTGGACTCTTTTAAAATCCCGCGTGGCAGGGAGTTCCACAATTTAGTTATCTTTAGAAGGGAAATACTTGCATATTTTTACTCGTGCTAGCTGATGCCTTTATTGAATTTTTAAACCATTTATTCTGAAGTGTCAATTTTATAATTCATTATATCTCTTCCACTCATGACTCTAGAAACCTCATTTTCATAGTCTTGCTTCTGCTATCCTCCTCCAAGCTGAAGAATCTTACAATGGTGCCAGCCTGTACCTACACTTTATCCTTAATCTTCACTGACACTTTAATTTCTCTATTATTATTTTTCGGGAATGATAATTGTAACCGTGCAGCACTCAAGATCCCAGTGTTTGCATATAGTGTGGCATAATAACATGTTTCTGTTCTTGTTCTCGATGCCTTTCCTAGTTGTCTTTGCCATTCTGTTTTGTGGTTTTGATTTCTGCTAAGCACTGAGATGTGGTGGATGGTACTTCACAACCTCTTTTTCTGTAGTAGTTAGTAGGAGCTAACTGAGAGCTTATTGTTGCTTCTGTGGGTAGGGCTCTTTTCCTTTTTTCTGTACTTCACATTCACTGGTCTTGAATTTCACCTAACATAGTAGAAGCCCATTGTGTCAGAAGAACCCTCCACTGCTCTGCTCTTCTAGTTTTCAGTTGGGACTTTTTTGCTGGCAAATGTCAACTCATTCACCTCTCTGTTCCTGAATGCATTTTGAGGATATTAAGAATTGTGGCTGCGCCACTGCTGAAAATGGTTTTTTGCATTCAAAGCTTTTTATTCCTGTCTGCTGACATTTTAAGCTCAGTCCATAGTAGTTAAATTTAAGAGTTTTCATTTGGAACCTTGTTAAAGGCTTTGAAAATCCAGTTAAAATTTTTCAGGTGGGTTAACACTGTGGCCACACTGCTCTTCACAGAACTGTCAGTGATGTGCCAGATGAGATTCACTTCTGAAGATTTATTTGGGAACCTGTAAGATTACAACCATTAACTCAACAACAGATCGGTGTGCTTGGCTGATCTGATTAGATAGCAAGTCCAAGATAGAAATGCTGATGGGTTGCAGGTGTCTGGGAAGGTAGATTTATAATCTTAAAAGTATATGCAACCTGAACAAGAGTAGCATCTAAGTGGTAGAAGCTTTGTTCAAGAAGTAGGTAATTTTAAAAGTACTTTGAGGGTGAGCTTGGGAAGGAGGCTTACAGTTTTGTCTGCTACCAGTAAAGCCCAGCTCCAAGAAGGGGCAAAATGTTATTGTTTGCACCTAGCACTTAAGGGTGAGCATAAAAGCAACCATCTCATGAGATTTACCTTTAAAGTATTTGACTGGCATCAGTGGCAAGAAAACTACAGCCTTATTTGCTATTTTGGCTCTCTTGAGGATTAGCAACCATAAACAAATGTTTTGTTTCTTGGTGTATTCTATACCTATTTTCTGTTTGTAAGCAACCTGGAGTTACTTTTACCACTGGAAAAGGTCTATGTGAATGAAAGCGTTTTCATTTCTCTGCCTGCTTGTATGATTGTGTAAATCCATGAAACAGAAGAAATGAAAAAGCATTATGCCTAATATAACAGTTCTCAGGAGCTGGAGTGAAATACAGTTGAAATTATTTAAAAGAGAATAGTTGTGTCTAAGGATACCATGTATAGCTGAGCTTTGTGTATTCTATACTTGCTTTGTTCATGTTTCTCTAATGAAAATGTTTATTACTGTAGTTAAGAATTGCATGGTATTGTGCAACATATACTGATCTTAAAACAAATATATTCATGCACACAGATTTATATATACATACACGTGTGCAAAACTTATATATATACATACATGGTGCATATGAAAATATACATATGCCTGTATTTTGGCAGTATTAATGCCTGGTATCTAGAAGTAAAAACCTGAAAAGTAAAATTGGACGCTAGGAACCTATTTCGTGACTTGTGAATTTTAAGATCCCACACAAAAAGAAGCTGTCTACTGAAAATCATACATTTTCAATAAATCATGGTATTACAGCTTGACATTAAACAGTGCATGTTTAACAGTTGTTCAGTCCATCCTTAAGCTGCTGCATTGATGTGGTTCATTGGACAGCCCTTAGTGGTTGATATTGTGAGATCATTGTCAAATGTTTTTTAATATTTTTTTGCAACTTTTGAATGGGCTTTTCATCCAGGAAACCAGTTAATCTCAGATAAGCAACATATGTACATACATAACATCGAGATATTGCCAAGTGATGTTGTAGAGGAATTTTTAAGAGGAGGTATCTGGAAGAAGCAATGCCATGATTACTTGTCTATTCCAGAATAGCATGCACAAGTTTTTTGCACTGGTATTATATACATTATTTTTGGCTATCACGGTTTTCCCATGCTGTAATGAACTTGCTTATTCACATATAGCTGAAGTTAGCAAAGAGAAGCTGTGGTATCTGAGAAGTCCAGGTGCAGGAGTGAAGGCAAGCAGGTACAAGATAACTGTGTCCAAGCAGCCAGAGATGAGGACAGTATGCAAAACATTTTTTTAGACTGTGATAGTCATAAGCATCATAATTGTGAAGACAGAAAAAAGGTTGCTGAAAAACTGAATAGATTAATTGTCAAGGCCATTTATTAACGAGGTAATGTATAGTAAACTTAGTTGTCACCTTCATCTATTTTTGCTTGTTAACAGTAAGAGAGCAACGTAAATGGCAGTCATTTCTTCTCTTAGAACCCACAGAGGGAGGTTATGTTCACAGGTATACAACTTCCTCAAAACCATACACAGTGTCCCAGCTGATGTTTGCAATACTTGTAGATGACATCAGACTGATAAACCATGCAGCTAGCTAAGTAAGGCTTTTATTTCAGTTCAAGCTTTTAAATTATGTATGACCTCATAGTCTGTAGATTGATCATGTATAGTGAGCTAAAATTGGGAAGCTGGTGTTTTCCTGAGGAAGATTTGATGAAATGCAAAACTCTCTTGAGCTTTCTTGCCAAGTTTGTTAATTGAGAAGATTTTAAAAATTTTTTTTGACATGCCAGACAGTGTTTTTTCCTGTGATGTCTTTTTACTTTTTGATTTATTTGTAACATTAAAAAGTAGTCATCTAAGGTACTTCTACTTCAGGCTTGTGCTTCTGAATTAGTGACTCTAAGTACCTGTCTGGACTGGCCTATTGATATCTGTATGACAAAAATAACTAATCAATGACTTGATTTTACCTCTTACATTGTGCCTTTAGTGTGTCTCTACATTTTAATGGGGCAATTTAATTTAGGAGAGTTTGTATCATGTTGCCCACTATTGTATTCCTACAATAGCGGTAAATGTTACTGCATACAGAAACAGCTGAATGTCTGTATATTGTCAGCATCTATGCAATTCTGATTCTTAAGGATTCAGTAGGGAGATAGTGTATGCTGTCAGTGTTAATCTGTGAGGCTCCTAACTTAAGATTGACAGCTTCAGGACTACAATAAAAAAGGTATTTGTGAAAAATGACAATTTGATTTCAAAACCTTCAGTCTCTCAACAGTGAGAAGATGATTTTTTCAACAATTAATTTAAAGCTTTGTGCTTAATGTGAATTTCCACACAGGGATACTACATGCATGAAAATGTGTGATACTGTCAAAGGTTTTTGCTATTCCAGCTCATACTTGTTTAATGGAGATTTGGAGCGGAAAACACTTGACACATCGAGTTAATTTAAAATCTTGACTTGCGTTATTCTGACAATTCTTTTCTGAAGATAACTTGCATATTGAACACGATTTTCATTGCAAATTTGGATGGTTTTCAGTATCTTGGCATTCATGTACATTTTTTCATGTGATCTGTATGTATAAAACTCAAATTTTAGTTTCTGGTGAGTTATGTATTTACATGGGAGAAAGCAGAATGATCCAGACAAAATGTCCTTAAACTATCAGAGGTATTCTGTTCTGTCTTCAAGACCTTGCTCATACAGTTGTGAATTGTGTAAAAGAATATATTCTGTTTACTAGAAGAAAGATTGAGTGAGTAGTACAGTTTTTTGTTATTTTTACCCAGCTTCCACACGGCAGTCAAATGGAGCCTTGAAATTCTAATGTGAGAAGTGAGTGCCTGAAGATATTTTTTCATCTGTGTTCTGACTGCCTATTTAAACCACATATCTGAAACTTTAAATTATCCAGTGGTATCTTTAATGGATGATGCCATGAGTAGTGTATGGGAGCAGTTAATACTGAAAGAACAGGGTGCCAATCTTCAGAATCAAAGTGCCATCTGTCAATTGGGAAACAAAAAAAAAAGCATAGAATTGATGCATTGCTAGCTAACAGTCTGGTTCGTGTGTGCATGCATTGTCAGTGGTGAAGTCAACATAGTGTGCAGTAGAATAGTGTGTAGTAGAACAACCACTCTGGACAAGATTTATCTCTAAAAGTGTTATGTGTATGTTTTAGAAATAACATGACTGTATTGACTCTTCTCTCCTGAGGTGAAATGAAATCCTGTAGTTGTCAAGGCAGGCAGCCTGCAAGTGGTGGTGTAAGAGAAATAAAACTTGTGCAAACATCATCCATGAGAAACTTGGACGTGTTTATATTTTTTTTTAGGTGTATTTACTTCCTTTTTTTTTTTTTTTAATCTTAAGAAGCTAATTTCCTTTCCCTTCCTCCTATCTCCCCCACACTCCCTGGTCTTATGGAGGAAGTATTACATTAGGTTTATAAATAATGAACTTGACAAACATATCCATTCCAGTTGGAAAGTAATTTTTACAGTAATATTTTAGCTGTCTATTTTTAACATACAAATGTTCCTGTGTTTCATGATGAAAGTTCTTACCAGCAGGTATCCTGCTCATGTATCTTTGGGTATCCCTGGGTGCATAATAAATCCCAGTACACAAGATTTAAAATGCTAAGGTTAATTTTCCATTGATATTGATCAACCTTCTTTTTTAGCTTAGCTGTGAATGAGTTTTCTGGCTCTGTATGAGTATTGTGGGACTTACTAGAGTGATAACTATCCCTGTTTTATAGGACAGCAAAATGTAATTTAATTGTTACAGAAAGCATTGACTTACAGTAGCTTTTCCCATTAAGCTTCTGCAAAGGTATAATTCCACCTGCTTTCCAGATTGCACTGATGATGACTGCCCTTCACTTAAACTCTCCAGTACTGCTTTTATGTGAGGCTTTGTTGTCTTAAAGAAACCTGAGATATGATTCTTCGTTATTAAAAACACATTTAAATTTCTCTAGAGAGCCTCAGCACTTCTAGGAAAACTACTGCTATTTTGTTAGGGGAGAAAAAGCCACCCAAAATGTCACTAAGGAGAAAGTTTGTGGGAAGAGGGTTTAATTCTTACTTTTTGCTATCTCATATCTAATAAGTACCATATAATAATTATAATGTTTTTCTTTGGTAACCCCAGGGCACAGAGAGAGGATTTTCCAGCTGTATTTAGTTACATAGGTTCCATATATGTATAGGCTTGTACTGTTTATGTAGAAGATATGTAACTGAGAACTGTATTTAAGTAGTTTAACACTTGCATCTCTCTGATAGCAAGTAACTTATATTAGAGCTGATAACGATTGTTTGCATAAATAAAACCTGCAGAATTTGGAATAAAAATAGTTAGGAATCTGTTAAATTAAGTTGTTTACTAGCTTATAGAATGCCATTGAAGAAATGTCCAGACATTTCAGGCTATCCAGCTTTATTGCACTGTGTGTAAGTTTCCTGGAAACTACCAGTAGTCTGGTGATACGCTTTACTCACTGCCTGCTCTTGGAAGCAAAATTCTCTATATACCTGTAATTAACTTGAATATAGTAATCTCCTTTGGAAAGATAAAGTGAAGCATGCTGCAACTGTCTGTTGTTTATGTTTGCTGGTATCTACCTAATGCCTGTATGTGTTCAGAGGAAAATCCAGGAAAGGCTTCAGCAGTCATGAGCACAAAAGGCCATGAGTAAAAGCAGTTCTGCAAACATTGTAACAGCGATGAGAACATGTAGAGCTGCAGTGGTTGGTCAAGTCTTCCAAAGGATGTGTTTGTGCTTTTGTGAATGTGCTTGGCTTTCTAAACGGATTTTTACTTCTGAGTTGAGTAGCAGTGGCCCAGACTTTTCCATGGTCCCAGACAGGAGGTGCCTTCTCTCACTGTCATTTGGTCTCACAGACAGTGTGGTGCCACAATTTGTAACAATGAAGGCTGTGCATAACTCCTGCTGCCTAGGCAAAGCTGGTCCTCACAGAATGGACTTAGATTATAAACCACCAAGTTTTTTAAGAATTGAATTATCCTGGAATAAGGCTGTCTGCTATCTAGTGAAGGCTCAAAAATCTATCTGGTGAGCTGATTGCCCAACTGTTGCTGCAAGTGGGGCTTCATGCATCTCCTGGCAAAGTGCCTGCTGTTGGCTGCTGTTAGAGACTGAAAAGTATGCTAGGTTGTGTCCTTGAACAGTGAAGAGCACCAATTCCTGCATCCTCTAGAAAGTTAAACAGCGAAAGCACTTATTGGAAGAAGACTTGCTGCAAGTTTTTTTTCTGATTGCTAGAGCAAATACATTACAAATCTGTGACATTTCATTTGTGAATTCTGAAAGATCAAAGGCGTGAATTCTGTTTAGCAAACAGTGGGACTGGAGGTGATGTGGGGATTGCAGACTGTTACCTGATAATGTTCCTGACAGCTACCTTTGCTGGTGTCAAAAGCTTGGCTGTGACAATCTGTTTTTATCACATAAAATGTTGCTGGTCAGATTGTGCTCTTATAATGGTGCTGCTTACTTTCTAGTGGGGCCCAAAGTCAACATACTGATCATGTGTATTCAGTACTGAACATTTCAGAGTTTTGAGGCAATCAGTTATCCTGTGCCCATGAATCTGAAGCAATGGAGGGTACGTGTGTTGGTGACTGCAGGCCAACAACTTTTAATCCTTTTGATGTGTAGACTAAATGATATACCATGGAGCTGGTGTGAGCTGCCTGCACACAGCTATGCAAATTGGTGTATGCCTGGTGAGTCATAAATGAGTAATTAAAATAAGAGTTAATGTTGCAAACAAAATATTTTGATGTTAATACAGATGTATTTGAAAGAACGTAGGATACTGGCTCTGATTTCTTATATAAATCAGTGTAGCTGAATGATGGGATAGCATAAACAATGTCAAGATAGCACTTCTGTGAAATACTGTAGCCTCTTGAAATGTACTTTCCAGGTCTTGGAAAGGAGAGGGAAGGGGACTGTTTGACTAAGAGCAATGTAGAAGAAGTGATGACAGGTGTACGTTCAGGGAGGGAATGGAATGATTTTGTGTTCAGGTCTATGTGAAAGCTTTTGAAACTAGGAAGCATACATAAGCTTACATGAAGTACATGATTCTCTTTTTTAGTTGACACTTACTTGGAAATTACTTTGAGTCATGTCATTTAAGTCCAGTGTTCAGAGCTCTTTGCAGTTAAGGTGGCTCTTAGCAGCTCCTGTTAGCCTCCTCATTGCATGTGGTCCCTCATAGTCTGTCTTAGGTCTGTGAATGAGTCTTTATATTTAATCTTAGATTTCCTAGCTTTCAACAGACTTACTAAAGAAATAGAATAATCTGTATTTTGGAGAATGGTAGTTCATACTGCTCTGTTGAATACGTTGTGCTACTGTTAGAGAAACTTTAAAAGGGACACGTTTGCTGCAGAGATTGTGTTGAAGTACTGGGTACAGCTGGCTTACAGATCTGTGTAGGTCTTGGTCACTGGTGTTATGTCAGTTATCTAACATCATAAGTACTAGAAAAACTGTGCTCTAAGCAAAAACTGGCTTGTATAATATGATGAAATGCTGTGCTGGAAGGGCAACAATTACCAAATCAGATTGAAAGGGAAATGTTACCAGCATGAAAACAGAGGCCTAAGTAATAAACCCTTCTATGAGTATTTTGTGAAACAGATACGAGCACGACGTAAAAATTAGGACAGAAAGTGCAGGACTCTTTAAATGAGTAAAAAACTAAAACCAGAAAGTGTTAGTAAGAGCTGTTCCCTCTGCCTATCCAAGCTAGGGAGTTTAATGTATACAAAGGGCAGTTGGAAGTTGGTAGAGCAATATAAACAACCAATTTATTCTGCTTGTGGTCTAGGAAGAGAATCAGGTTTTAATTTCGCTGTGCAAGATTGTGTTATAGTTAGATTAAATATAAGAATGTATTGTACATAAACAACTACGTATGTGTACAGAGGAAGCCTTTTGAATCTTTGCTTCCATCTACTATTTGAAAATGGCTTCCTGGGGTCCTCAAGATTCCTGAGCAGTAAAAATAAGCTGTAATGGATGCAGAATAATAAGACTATTGTAGAGATGCTGAAGACTTCAACACCTGCCCTTACATAGATAAAATAAATTGCTAATAGCAGTCTTCAAACTGCATTTTTCTTTACAAAACAAACTTGCTATTATGTCATTTTAACATGAGTCATCTGCTTAAATCTGACTTATTTTAGTCTGTAGAGTGCATGTTGATACAGTAGAGTTTTCATTTTAGCATTTTGTAGACTTTTTACAAAGGAGCAATTCAAAGCTGAGCGCTGGCTGTCTGCTTTAATGGAATGCGTCAGTTAAGGCAATTTCCTGTTGCAGGGAGAGAAACCTTAAGTAGATTTACTGAATGTGACAGGAGACATACACAAAAAGCAAATTATTTAGTAGTTTGGAACAAGACATTATGTTGCTTTGGAAGATTTAACTGAGTGACATGTTACATAACAGGTAATTCTGCAGGGTATTAGATATGTCAGTTTGGGGCAAATCATAAACACAAAAGCAGTTTTCTTGTGCCTCTTACACGTTTGATGATCAGGTATACCTGATGAGGCTCTTGACATGGCACTGTCCTGATCCTGTCCAGTTTCTCCTTCTGATGGGAATGGAGAGGCAAGGCACTGGGATAGAGTGCACCCAATTTGAGGTAGAACTTTAATATCTGTCCCTCTGTTTTTCATGACTTGGCAGCAGTAACAATGCCTTTTAATGGCAAGCCTGTTTACAGCTTCAGCTGTCACAGCACTAGGTTGCTTTTGAACCAGGCTTTTGTAACTTTTTTTTAAAATCCTTTTGTGAGAGGGTGTTGCATTAACTTCCTTCCAGTGCAGTAATTTGTGGGATTTGTTTTTTAAATAAAATTAACTAAATGCCATGTGTATGGCTTGGCTGAAGAGCAGCTAGTAATTGGCAAGAAAGGACAAGTTTTAAACACCAAAGTTTGGAGAGGCTTTTCTTCACGTACTGCTAGTCGTAAGCAAGAGCTGCCTATTGAAATAGAGAGATGGGGTGGAACAGGGAAAATGTCCTTAGCTTGTGGCTAGCCTTCAGGGAATTAGTTGAAGCACAACAGTCCATTTATAAAATTAAAATGAACAAACAAGCAGTAAAAGACGTGGGGATAAAAGCATCACAGTAACCTACAGTGAAACAGAGTACGTGTTCTGGTGGAACGCACAGGATGTGAGACATCTTTTGCCACTTCTGTTTGTTTAAATTTTAGCTAGAAAGTTAAAGCTCTCGTTTGTTCTTGCATGTCCAAAGATTTGTTAAATGTTAACATTTTGAAGTTAATGGAAAACTTGAGTTTGCAAAAGGATTTGTCAAAAGGTGTTTTCTGTTTTTCTTCTTTTTTTAATAGGAAAATATTACTTCAGGGGTAAACACTGTGCTATTTGTTCCTGGTTTTTCATAAAGATCCACTGCAGTGTGACTGTTCAGACATAGTTTTGCAGTCATCTGTTACAAATAATTTTTGTTTGAGAATTACTTCACTGTGTATGGCACGAATTTCTTCAACTGAAAAAGTGACCAACTTCATCTTCCTCTTCCTTGAGTAACTTTGAGGGCTGGCATGGTCTTTTGTATGGGTCCATGAAGGGTAACGAGCTATAGCAGTGTCCTAGTACAGCTTTTCTCTTTGTAAGGAAACTAAGTATTTAAAAAAATTAAAAACACAGGTATTCACTGTTGTTCTGGATTGATGTGGTGCTGTTTTTTGGTAGCAGGGGGGGGACACCATGGGTGGCTCCTTTGAGAAGCTGCTGAAAGCTCCCCTGGCTCCAAAAATCCAGTCCCAGCTCTGGCTAATGTTGAGACATTCAGTGACAATGGAGGTGCCTCTGCAATTAACATACTCAAGAAGGGGAAAGGATCAATAAGACCTCAGGGCAGAGTAAAGGAGTAGGGGGCAATGCTGGAGCAGAGATACCAAGGTTAGTGAAGAAGGAGGGGGAGATGGTGCCTGAACAGAGGTTCCCCTACGATCTGAGGTGAGGCGGCAGGTTCTCCCCCTGCAGCCCATGGAAGATCACGGTGGAGCAGATGTGGACCTGCAGCCTGAGGAGGAAAAAGGTGGAGCAGACGCAAACCTGCAGCTGTGGAGGAACCTGCAGCAGGGGAGGTGACTGCTTTCCGAAGCAGACTGTGACCCGGTGGGTAGCATGCAGTTTGCTCCTCGGGGACTGCGCTGTTCCCAGCAAATGCTCCAGCCTTGGAGATACATCCAAGCCCTCTGGACATGGTCCTGACCAACATGCTTGAGCCAGAGGGGTTGCCCAGAATGGCCTCCAGAGGTCCCCATCAGTGCCAGTGATTGGGGGATTATAGTGTGATTATAGTAGTGCTTTTGTTTTTGTGGTTTTTTGTTTTTTTGTCAGTTAAACTATTGAAAGAGGAGGGATTTGTCATTCTGTCCGTGCTTGCTGCCATGAAGGAAATGCAGTCTTGGAGCACTGGTGCTTTTCCATGGAACGTGCAGGCGTCATTTCTTTATCTACTTCCATTTTTAAAAACTTGAAATGACCTTATTTGGCCTGATCTAAGATTATGCTACGTGAAGTGATGTTTCATTCTAGTATAGGAGTCTTAGTATGTGGTTCCAGTATGGAAAAATATCCCAACTCTTGATCTAATGGGAATTTTGAGTGTGTAATCCGCAATGTGTATCCTGCCATTCCTCTGGAGCAGTGGTTGTACTCACAGCCCTACAGGGAGTTATTTAAGAGGGCAAAGGAGTGCTTTAGTTAGGAACTTCTTGAAATGTTGATGTATAGTACTCCTTGATTTTTATTTCTGTATGTGTCTTTTTTTTTTTTTTTTTCCTTGTCGGCCGATGTTGCTGCTTTGGTTAGAACTGGGGAAAGGAGCATATTAGTACTTGTTTTTCAGTCTGATTAGCATTATTTTGACTTCAGCTCTCTGGAAAATAATGAGAAGCAAACTGTCTGCAGTATTACTCAGCTTTATGTCAATATGAAGAAAAGAGAAAATCGGCATGATAGTGGGATTTTTTTCTTTGTGTCAAGGAAGTTCAAGAAAGGAAAAAGATCTACAGAGCTTTTGGACCTGATCTAATGTGTAAAGTGATTTGTGGTTTGGGATTTTTTTATCATCTGTGTGGTCCCGACTTCTTTGCCTGCATTTCCTCTTAATACATTCCTTTGGCAGTCGAGGAATATTATGAAACCTGAGCTGCAATGTGTTGTAAATAAATGCAAACTGTATTTAGCAATAATAGAGCACAGTGAACTGCATGCTATAGGAAGGCTTTTAAGATAACTAGTAGGTCATGCCTCCATGCCTGAAGCAGTGTGGATCATCCTTCCTGGTGAGAGTTTTGAATGATTTTGGCTCTGTGAATATACCTACTTGAGTATTTGTTCTGCATTGGACTGTCACCTGTCTCTAAGAAGTAGTTGCTAAAATGTCTTATTATTAACAGCATGAGAAAAATAAAATGGCCATGAACCCAACCCATGATAAAACCTTTTTAGAAAACAGCTTTGGGACTGAGGATTCATTCTGTAAATGGTCACTGTTAAATTGGGGAAAGATGGATGAAGCCTTATGAACCTTCCAGAGATACCATGATTTTACTGTTACTGTATTAGGGTTGAAGGAAGACAGGTGTGGTTATCGTGACATACAGGGAAAAGTAAAGTGTTTTGGCTTCTGTAGCAGCCAGTATTGTGCAACTGTAATGTGCTACTGGTCTGGCTGTTGCTTGAGAGGTTAGCTTAGATATTTCTTGATATAAATATTTCAGAGGTAGATACGGGATTCCTAGTGCTCTGTGTTCAGTTACAATTCCCAGTAGTGTCTTTTACATTCTTGTGGCTATCTAAATTTGTTAGCTTAAACTCTGCCAGAAACTTCAACTAAACAAAAATCAGTTTTGTTTCCTTTGACATACATGTTTGGAGTAACTATACTACTGCTTCTGTAAATTGATCCAAGTTGTTTTTTTAAACATTAAACCATATAATTAAACCAAAGCAAAACACAACTTGATGCACTTTCTTTTTCATAATTATATGACATATTAATGATTTGTGGTAATTTAAATTGCCACAGGAGGTAAGAAGTGAGGAAGAATACTGCTGTTGTTTCACTGAGGCTTGAATGGTGCATAGGGCCAAGCAGTTAATTTTGCAAGCACTTCAAGACTGTTTTAAAGATGTTCATAAACTCGTTTTTTTCCAACAGTTCCTCATCACAAATAAAAATCCTGCCCTCCAAAAAAGATTCTGTAATAATGAATTTATTGAAATAAACTTCTAGCATCTGTCATGGCTCTGCTTATCAAAAACATTCTTACTGATTGGGTTTTTATGTGCACTTGCTTGTATAACTTTCATAACTTCTCGTTTCTTCTATGGAGTTTTCCTTCAAATGTCCATTTCCTACATGTGCCATGGCTTTGCTTGAAATCTCTGTTGAGCATAGGATTCTCACCATACAGATGAGATGCCAAAGGGTTGAAAATGCACGGTATTTTGTACCTCTGAAAAATTCAGTATCAATTTTTTCAGTGCTGACTCTTTGTTTATCACAGTACTATGAATAAATGTGACCAGATTTGGCAAGTACACTGTCTCATCTTTTTATCCTGAAAGAGACTGCTCCTCAAGTACTTCTTTGAGCAGGAAAATATATAAACATCTCTACAATACATGTTTTCTGAATGAAGAACCTCACTTGTCTATTCCTGTTTTCTCTTGGAGGTGGATTATTTAAATAGGTGATGGCATTTGTGTCACAGGACAATTAAACTTTGAGGAACATTTTCAATTGTAATTGTACATTTTAAAATCAATTTTTAATTTTAAAATAAATGCATTTAACTTTGCCTTTTCCATAATTATTATTAATTCAATCATTATTATTAATAAACAGCTTGTGCTTCCTAGTATGGCATATTGCTGATGGGAACTTGACCTCATGATGAGCGAGAGACAGTAGTACTGTTGGTGGTCCTATATTCTCCATAGCTTTGCTATTTGGGTTTTCATCTGGAACTGCTAATTGAGAAGACACAGTTTGTAGGTAGCAGTCATCAGTCCTCCAGGAACTGAGCTGAAACTACTGGTACCTTTCAAATATGATGAGACATCAGTGGAGCATCTTAATGTCTTTCCGTTACTCTCTTCCCTGCCTGCTTCCTGCTCTCCATCCTTAGCAAACACCTTGAGCTGGAGCTTCCAAAGCCCTTGCAGGAGGAGGCTTCTGTGTTGGAATCACAGTCTTTTCAGACTTCTGAGACCTAACTCAACCAACCACTGGCCTAACTCTACCAAGCCCAGTGCTTAAACCATGTTCCTAAGTGCCACATCTACAAGACTTCTAAACACCTCCAGAGATGGTGATTCAGCCACCTCCCTGGCAGAAGGGTGGAAAAGTTTCTTCTAAAATCTAACTGAAACCTCTCCTTGCTCAGCTTGAGACATTTTCCTCTTGTTCCTGTTGCTTTGTACTAGGGAGAAGAGACTGACCCCCGCCTTGCTTCATGCTCCTTTCAGGTAGTTGTAGAGAGTTGGTAAGGTCTCCCCTCAGCCTCCCCTTCTCCACATTGAGCAGCCACAGTTCCTCAGCTGTTCCTCCTAAGACTTGTGCTCCAGACCCTTCAAGCATTGTTGCCCCTCTCTCTACTTGCTCCAGCACCTCAATATCCTTCTTGTAGTGTGGACCCAAAACTGAACACAGTATTCCGGGTGCGGCCTCATCAGTGCTGACTTACAGGGGAGATGATTGCTTTTCTAAAATGCATAGATGTTACATGGGAGAGTGAAATGGGCTAAAAGTATGGTGCAGTACAGCCACTAGGATGGCCCCCATTGGTCCTAATTTACAGCAGGCTCTTCATCATGCTGATATTCTTGAGAACTTTGAATGTAAAAACTGCTGTTTGAAAATAATGGTCACAGCTTGAGGAAGCACTGAATCTGTCCTCTGTACTGCTGGTTCATCAGTAACTTCAGAGACCTAACTGTAAACCATCAATAAGGAACCTAGTCCTCTTCAGAATCAACCTAAAACTACATTCAAAATTAAGCAGTACCTTTTGGTACCAAATCAAGTTATTACACTTAATTAGAAAAGTGCCTGAATTGCTACCTGTGCAGCACATAAATGGATTATTTTCAGGCTGAACAGCAAGCTGAGAGAAAACCTTTATCCATTCTTGAAGGAAACTTGTTTCTCTGAGCTATGACTTGGTGCTTCTAGGTGAACCAGCCACCTGTGTCAGGCTACTGTTGCTTTTTCCCCTCCAGAAGTGCTTGTGCTGGATCCTTGAGATGTATTTTGGCAGAACCAGACCACCTGCAGAGTCCAGGCTCAAGGGCACTTAAAGTTACAGCTTGCTGTAAGTTCTTTGTTGTGGAAGATGGCCTTCTGCAGCCCTGTGCCCTTTATACTAAAGGTCGGTTATTTTTTCTGAGACTTGAAACTTTCTCAATTTTAAACTTTTGTGTGGTTGGTGGCACACTGATGGTTTGTACTATCTGTACAGGGAATAGTGGGGAGATTGGTTTCAGGAGTAGTTACCTAGGTCCTGTGCTGCCTAAGCTAAAGAAACTTCCAGGAAATTACACATGCTTTTTGCTCCTTCTTGGATACATGCAGACAGAAGCATCTTCAGTGGTATCAGTGCTTCTGATGTGAGTCCCAAATGGGACCTTATCTTTCATGGTAATTCTTGTTTGTTGGTTGTTTTTTGTTATTTGCCTTTTCCTTCTCTTTTCCTTCTCTTTTCCTTCTCTTTTCCTTCTCTTTTCCTTCTCTTTTCCTTCTCTTTTCCTTTCCCCTCTTTCTTTCCCCTTTTTTCCCTCTTTTCCCTCTTTTCCCTCTTTTCCCTCTATGAATCCTTCTTTTTAAAATTTATTATTCCAGCTAATTCTTATCTCTACAGCTCCCAGCAGTGGTGGCTGTGGAGAGTTCTGGTGTTCTTTTGTTACAACTAGGTAAGCCTATTTGTTTCAGCAAATCTTTAGCTGTGTTTATTTCAAGAGCTTGGAAGAAGATTTCACATGGCTTCTGAAAGTGCTTCAGCAGAATTGTATTGTGGTTATTGTGGTAGTTTATAACAAACATAGGTAGTTTGGTTATGACTACAGATAAACAGAAGCCAAGTAAATGCCCTGTCTTTAATTACACTTCTTAATTACACACTTAATTACATCAGATATTTTAATCAACTTCATAGCTTAAACATACTAATATGACTAATGTTGTATAAATACAAGATCCTAAAATATTTGTTAAATACCTCATTCTGAAAAAAAATGCTGCCATGGTTTGGGCCCAGCAGACAGCAAAGAACCACAAGGCTTGTTCATCCCTCCCCCCTCTGTGGGGTGGGGAAGAGAAAATCCAACTAAGAACTTATTGGTCCAAACAAGGACAAGGAGGGATCACTTATCAGTGGTGGTTGTGGGTGAAATTGTTGCAACCTAGGGAAAAAAAAAGAATGTAATTTATCATTAGTCCGATGAAAATAGGACACCTAGAAATCAAAAACCAGAGTTTAAATACCTTACCCGACCCTTCTCTTCTTCCTGGGCCAAAATTAGTTTGTTGCCAAGTCTCTGCATCACCCCCTCCCCAGTGGTGCAAGGGGACAGCCTGTGGAGTTTACAGTCCATCACAGGTTGTTTTCTGATGCTCCCTCCTCCTTATGGGGAGGACTCCTCACACACAGCCTTCTCCTGTTCCAAACTGGGGTCCTTAATGGGAGAGAGTCCTTCATGAACCCCTCCTACATGGGTGTCTCTCACCCAGGTGCAGTCCCTCAGGCACAAACTGCTCCAGCTTGGGCTGCACACAGAGTCATGGCCTTCTTTGGGAACAGTCACCTCCCCTGGCACAGGGTCCACATCTGCTCCACCATGGTCCTTCACTGATTGCTCTGCCGTGCTCCTCCATGGGGGGGACCAGAAGGACATCCTGCCATTTCATCATGGGCTGCAGAGGAACATCTGCTCGGGCACCTTCTCCCCTCATTGGCCTTGGTATCTCTGCTCCACTTCGGTATCTCTGCTCTGGTGTTACTCTCACCTCCCCCTCTCCTCTGCCCTGACGTCTTATAGCAGTTATTTTCCCCTTCCTCAGTGTGTTAAATGCAGAGGTGCATCCAGTGTCACTGGTGGGCTCAGTGTCCTGGCTAGAGGTGGGGCCAGGGTATCTTTCAGCAGCTTCTCACAGGAGCCACCCCAGGGGCCCTTTCCCTGCTGCTGAAACCCCATCACATCAACACACCTGGTTACTGTCTGGTTTTAAATGTTGGCTGAACAGAGGTAAGACTCATAGACTTTTCTATGACAGTCTTATTTGAACACAAAAAAATTAGATGTAGCAGGAACCTGTTACAGGTATGAGCACCCAGAGATGAATCTCTCAAAAGCTTTTTTTGGTTGCCTATCTCCGTAACTTTCTGAAAGCCTTTATGTGAATAACAAATACGTTTGTATGTAAGAACTCTCAAGGCTGTATGGTGCTAAAAGCACATGCTTTGCCTGACTGTTACTGTCTTCATTTCACAGCTAGCCTTGGCACAGTTGCTTTTCATATTTTAGAGTCCTGTAGCCTTTACTTAACCATGGATTTGAACTTATGGCTTTGCTGTTTCCTCTTCTGCACGCTTATTTCTGAGAGAACAGCAAAGGAAGCCTCAAGTGCACAAGCTCTTCCTTGAAAGGCAGAAGGGGGAGCGAGAATAACTTCTACTTTGTATTTCATTTCATGTATTTATGGGCTGTCAGTGCATCACAAGGACATGTGATGTACAGGATGTGATTTACTTAATTCCAGCGTTCTTGTCCCCCAGTTCAAACACACAGTGGTATTAAGTAAGTTCATATGTGCTTAGGGAATTTGTCCTAATGTTTCTGCAAGCACAGCACTGGCTGTTGTTGAAAGTTGGGTTCCATTTTCTCTTTTCATGGCACCTGTAACTTTGTGTACAGGAGGTATAACTTTTTTTGAAAATTCTCAAAAGATTTAAGTGGACTACTTAATAGCAAGAATTTTAACTACTAAGAAGTTATTTACAGATGTGGGAAACTTACAGATAACTTTCTTTTACTTTCATTTCCTTGACTTGTTCCATAACCATCAGGAAAGGCCATTTATTTACAATACTGCAAATGTGGTATATGCCAACAGATTTTCAAAAAATGACTGGCCTAATGCAAGCACCATTATCCTGTCATTATTTTGACAATAAAGAAAGGCAGATGTGCCCCATTTCATACTGTCTGAAACACTGAAGAATTGAGAACAATCAAAGTACATCTGATAGAATTTTGGCACAAGCTTATCTCAAGGGAATCTGGAGGGCAGGGGAGGGTTGGTTCAGCTCCCTTTTACATCAGCTTATTGTATTCTCAACAATGCTGGCTCATTTGAGTTGGTAATGGAGCTGGTGGTGAAAATGGACTTTCAGGTAGAAAATTCATAATTTTATGAAAGTGGTGTTTTATAAAATGGGAAGCTTGCCCCCCAAATATACTATTTTGAAAAGTCTATATGCTTGTAACTACTTCTTTCTAAAATCTCTGGCATTATAGTAAGATGTTACCAGCAACTTAATACATCTTTATGCCAGTAATCTATGTTAGCTCTTCAGAGTGTCTGCAAGACTTCAGTGCTGAGACTGAGGTTTTTCAGGCCATGCTTTCTACCTTCTTTCAAGCTGTTGGAGATTGCTTACCACAGTTTAATCTACACAAATGTTCTTGATTTAGAGTATGAATGCTGTGAGATATTCAGCATTGGAGTAAAAGCTGTTCCTTTGCACCATAAAGCTGATTTTAATGTTTTGAATTTCTGGTGGTGAAGGCTGCATGCATCCCTCTGTATTTGCTGTCGGGGCACTGCTGTTTTGGTTTGCCCTTCTTGCATGTAAAATCTTTTGGGCAGTGGAGTGCTCAAGAAATGTGAGCAATAATTCTGAGCCTTAGCTGGCCAGCAGTGAAATTCTGGAGGACCTGAGAGGGGAAGAGTGTTGATGTGGACCAATAGTACTTTCCTTTAGTAGAAGTAACATATATAAAGTGGGTCTGATGCTTCTGGCTAAACCATCATGTTCTTAGGGAGATGGGGCTGAGGCCTTTGTGTAATATTTGACACAAGTGAGAGACTTGGCTTAGGTGAGGGAAACACCACTGTTCCTCATAAAGCACCTGTCATCTTAGCATCTGTTAGCTTATTTTATGTCTGGGAAACATGGGCCTATGAGAGGCTCAAATAACAAACCTGGGAGAAGAAGCTGCAGTAAGGTTTTGTAGCAGCACATCTCAGTTAATACACCTTGCCAGGCTTACGATTCCTAAAAGTTGCTTTACAAAAATGCTGTTTATGGACCTTTCTGTGTACTGCTTGATTTATATCTATTTATTTAATCAATAGTAATGTCCCTTCCAAAGTATCTGCTTTACTGGAAATATTAAATAAAGATGGTATTGAAAGGAAACATTTAATACACTAGCAAGGGAAGAAGAACTGCCCACGCAAACATTTTACCCTTTTAATAAGGCAGAAAATGGATTTTGTAGATTGGTTATTCAAAAAGGCTTTTTATTATCGTGATTGTTATTGCATTAGTAATTTAATTGAGATAAGATCTCTTGAGTCTGAAAAGAAGGAAAAGAATACAGATTTTAATGCTTGTGTTTTTGTGTACAAACAATTTGAGCTTAGAGTGATGATGTACATATTTTTTTCTCAGTTTTTAAATGCAATGGAGAGAATCTATCCATTAGTTACCTCTTGCTGCAGGGTTGGGCCTATTGTGTTAATTATATTACAAACAAGTTTCTAGAGCTTTGAATTAGCACTGCAAGATCTCATTTAATCTCTTCTTCCCTGTAATTTCCTAGTTTCCAGCTACAGGTGCTAATTATTGAGCACTTCATGCATGCTTCCTTCATTTAAAGAAATTTATTTAGAGCTCACCCACAAGTCACTTTGAGTTCCTTCTGAAGATTCACTTGTGTGAAGATTGACATTTTGGTAAGAAATAAGTGACAGAGACTCATGCTGAAGAAAGGCAGAATTTCTCTCCTGCCTATTCTGATGGGTACCAAAGTATGGAAAGCCTGGAGAGGAAAATTATTTCTTGCTAGTTGCTTTGATTTCTCTCTTCCTGTTTTCACTCTTCACCTTTATGTTTTTACTTTCTGAGAGAGGAGTTGAGCAATGTAGCTGTGTTTAAATACTGCTTGAGATAATTGGTTTTTTGAAGGATGGCTCTGCACAAAGCAGGCTTGGACACTGAAAGGTCTGCTACCTCATGCAAACACTGCTGTAAGTTCTGTTTTCGTAAGTCCTGACACTGAGCTCATGTGTCCTGCCAGGCCTGGGGTACCCAGGAATGGGATCAGGAAGGCTGTGTTCCTGCTCTCCCATAACTCTGTCTCCTACCACAGCATCTTAGTCTGTGCATGGACAATGATGAGGTGACTTGCTGACAGAAAAGCACTTGTTTATTGCCAAGTGATGCAATCTGTCATAGTATTTACCACTGAGATAGCATAACGATTCCTCAAGGTATTTTTGTATTGGTATTTTTAATATGGTATTTTTTAGAAACACAAATACAAAGAACAATAACTTTCAAGGCCAGAGAGGATTGGACCCATCTTGAGCATTTTTCTCTTCATTCTCTGATGTTGTTATGGTTTCAGTGAAGAGGCAATGCAATCAAGTATTGTTTCCACTGGGCTTTAAAATTCAGGCCATCGTAGTAGCAAGGAAGGAGGAGATAATAAGCACTCAATTCATAGGAGTTGTCAGACGTGTTTGTGGCAAGAGCTGAGGCTGCAGGAGGCAGGATGGCTTTTGTAGCAGCTGAGCAGCATTGTCAGTGCCTGTCAGTTCATTTGCATTGGGAGCTAAGTGCTTGGAAATAAATTTTACATATGTAGAAAAAACCTAAATGTAAAATAGTCTTAAAGTCCTGGAGGAAAAGAGGATTACCTCATCTGTTTTCTCAGTGAATGTAGCGTTGTTTTTTCTTTTCTAATTTTTACCGCTTTGCATGATGAAATCTGGGTTTATGCCATAATGAACAGCTAAAGAAGAAAAAGGTTAAAGACTGCTTGGGTGATCATTCAGAAAACTGGTAAGTCTTGAGACACTTAGTCAGCATTGCCACTGTTATGAAACAGAGACACAAAATGAAGTAGGAAGCATTCCCTGCTGCAGACAAAGGGCCTGTTACTGTAGTGAACAGAAAAGGCTGTTCTTCCCCCTAGAGCTTCTCCTGGTGGGAAATTGTCAGGATTTGAATCTTTTCCACCAAATCACAACTCAGAAATTAAGAGGAAAAAAAATTACTGCATCATATTTTATTAATTTTTGTAGTTGATGTGGCTTACTTTGTATGATTTTTAGCATTATTGAACCTCAAGTTCTTTGACATCGTGGTGTCTTTGACTAACTGGACAAGTTTTACTACCGTTCAATGATAAAGTAAGTTTTTTTAAGTCATGATAAATGATTCAAATCACTTCTCACTTGCGACACAACCTGTTTTTCAATGGCTGATAGATCACAAGAGTTTTTTTAAAAAAGAAACTTTCATGAACAAAATCATTGTAGCTTTCAGAGTTCGTGTTTCAAAGCAGAAAGTCCAGTCTTGATCAGTTTAATGATAAAAAGCTGTCCTGTTTTTTCAGTGGGTGGCAGGCCCATATACAGTAGAAAATAAATCCAGGTCACCTATATCTCACCAGCCTACTCCACATGTCCTGTTGTAGTTCATACTTCATAAAAAAAACTGAACTACTATTAGCAAGTATCTAATGACTTTGCCTCCAATCAAGATGGGATCTCTAAAGGATGAAGGTCGTTCTTACTTTAGAAGTTATTCAAGTGTTCAGGGCAAAGCAGGAAGTAAATTCTGGTTTTAGGTTTTATCTATATTGATGGCTAAATTTTTATTTTTCTACATATTTCACTCTCTCTGTATACAGATGTCTAAATATACGTTTAATAAGTATGTGCATGTAGTAGATTTTTATTAATTTAGACATTAATTTATTTTTTACTTGATCACTTCTTACCTTTAAAACTTTTGTTTACCTTGACTGTGTAAAAAATAACCTTTAAAAATGTAAAATATTAGGTTCTAGAAGTTACCACAAACACCCTGCTTTTTATTTCCACATTTCCATTTAGTTCCATATTTCTTCTTGGAGGTGCTTTTGCTGTTGCTTGTCCTTCTATGATACTCACACTTCACAGTAGCATTCTATACAGAATACTTGAGAATATAAAATTTATTTTTAAATATGGAAAAGGCCATACACTCATTAACCATAAGTTTACTAGAACTTACGTAATTGCTGACAATGTAATTTTTTTTAAGAGTGGGAACAGAGGATTTAGCACTTTCACAGTGAGATCCATTTCCATCCTCACGAAGTCAGAAGCTGTGCTTCCATTTCACTAACTTCAGTCCTCAGAAAATGCTTCAAGAGGAGCTTCACTAAATTTCATTTGAATTGCTTCTATGGCAGCATGGATTTATCTCTTACTTTCTGTCAAGAGGTAGTGGGTGGAATATGAAATGAATCTGGTAAGTAATGGAGTTGCTAAACATGACTGATGAAACGATGTGTTTAACAGTATGTTCCCTTTTAATACTCTATAAGATGTTATTTTGGCAGAGATTTTGGCCTTTGCTGAAAAATCTTGATGAAGACATATAACAGAAACTTGGTTTTACTGATCATTAGTTCTTTTGCAATATATGATTTGGCATAATCTGTTTTTTAAACACTTTGTGCTGCTTTGCAGATATTTATTGTGTCCTCTGGAGTCTGCAATAAGTAGTCAGCAGGATGTATTTATTGAAATAATGAGTTTTAATTTAATGATTAAAATAATAAATTATTTTTGGTAAGTCATAGAGGTACAATGTGTTTTGTAAGGACTTTCTAAAATTAATTTCTAGTCAGTTTTATGCTAAGGATTTGAACTGTCCAATTCAAGTGGTTCTGTCACTTAGCAATTCAAGCATGGTCTTGCTAGGTTAGATCAGAAATTACTCAGAAATCCTTCGAGTACAATACTCTTGTCACCTTTTAGAGAACGATGAGTGCCTTTGGAACTGTGCTCCTAAAAGTTCCTTCTATTTATGTTGGCCCTCATTGTCCTTGACATTTTTTATCTGTATCCAGTTAAATAATATTCAGTCGCTTTTATTTTTTATTTTTAATTTCTCTCCCTGTGGGGAGGCTCTTAGGCTAAGTAGAAGAGACCATCAGTCTGTCTCTAAGGGGAAGACTAGTAGGAATAGGGTTATTAAAAAAAAAAAAAAAAAAAAAAAAGAGAGAGAGAGAGAGAAAAAAAAAGAAAAGCCTTCTGTTGGAGGGGGGAGGTAGATCCTGTTTCATCAGCATCACTGCCAGGTAAGCTCTTCCCACCTGCAGGCCCTGGCAGATGTGTCAGTGGTGCAGGTAGTCTGAATGGCATATTTACTGTATGTACCCTTTCCTTTGGCTCTAATGCAACATATAGGTCTTTCCAGTTGGCATGAGGTGTCTTTCTTGAAATCTCTGGACTTTTACTAGGCTCTGGAGGTTCTTCAACACAAAGGTGCCCCACAGCAACCAAGCTGCCTCAGTGAGGCCCTGATATACAGTCCCCAGTGCTCTTGTGCCTGACGCATGGTCCTGTGGCTCTTTCACAAGTCCATAGACCTCCTGAATCCTAGTCAATGAAAATGAGGTGTTTCCCTTACTGTATGCACAGGTGATCTGCCTGGATTCCTATCTCTGCACTAGGGTGGGAGGGCATAGAGTGAGTCTGCAGGCTGTACCTTCTCTCCAGTGCTTGCAGAGGTCTTCACTGTTCCTTTTCCATTGTTTCTTTGTCTCCATTCTTCTCATCCAAGAGATGCTTGTCCAACCCATGCATCAGCCCCAACAGGAGGAGAAGCTTGACCTTAGAGGTTCTGTAGCATCTTCTGTGTGAGCTGCTTCCTCTTTGAATGGTGTTATGGGGAAACATTGTACTGGTGTAGTTGAAATGTTTCCATTTTGATGTCTTGGACACCTGTCACCTGTCACTCCTAGATTTTGCTGGAAATGGCACATACACAGACTTCCTTGTAAAACTGGCTATACAGATTTGTGTGACAGCAAAGTGAGATCACAAAATGTTTTGTTTTGCTTGTATGGAGTTTTAAGGGGCACAACAGTGTACCTACTGTGTCATCAGTTCACGTTTTTCACTAATACTAACTGGTTGATCAGCTTAACTATAATCTTAAGAACCTTGAACCTGATAAAATACCGAGTTTTTGAAGCTTATTTTGAAAAAGTGTGAACAGATATCAGGTCTCCTTTTGCTTGGCAGAAAAGTAGCAGTAGATTTTGTGAAGCATGTATAATGTCAAGACTTGCTAGTACTTTGCAATTTTAAATATATACAATGAGCAGAATATTAAAGAGCTATTAAAAAGGAAAATAAAATAGTGATCTGCATTTAATAGTGGCAGGACTTGTAAGAGGTTAGAATTTTTCCTTTTTGGCATGCTTGTTGGAATTAAGGAACCTTAGCTGCTTTAGGTAGAGTGCTTCCAGCTTTAGATGGGCCAGCAGCTAAAACCTCTGTCTTGCTCTCCATATAGAAATGCAGATACCTTTATTTTTTTCAATATTTCTGCTTCCTCAGTGTGTCGATTTTGGACGAGTGATGCTCTGACAACATCAAAAAGGACTAAGTGCAAACTATCTTCTGACTGCCTATGGCATTCTCAAAACACTCTTAAAAACAGTTCTGTGTAAATTGAAGCTGTAATTGTATAGTCCAGATATATGGTCAAACTGCTTTTTTTTTTTTTTTAAAGTGAGCAAAATTATGAGCACGTTCATCCAGATCCAGATGTAGTTCTAACTCTTTCATGGCCTGAGATCTCCATGTAAAAGCAGACGATGTTGTTGGGAGGAGGAATGTTGTATCCATTCTGTGTTGGAGAAATTTCCTCTGCTTTCAGCCACAATGGGTTGCATCACTGTCTAGCTTGAGCTGAATTGCAGATTTGCATCAATAAAAAATAAATGACTTACAGCTTGGTCTAAATTAAATATTTAAACTCTCTATTCTGCCCCAACCTTGTTGTAAGAACTCCAGTGCTTAAAGTTTGTTATTCATATTGAGCAGGACCTTTAAAAATGCTGGAGTTTTATGTTAAGTAGTTTAATTGCCTTACAGGTTTATTAATTAAAATCTTTACTCATGAAGCTGCTTGCTAATTCTGTAATGTGCACCAGAGCTGAGTCAATTACAGTTCTGCTAAAAATAGTCCTTCACAATATCAGCTGGACAGGATTTGACAGTCTTACTTTTGAAATCATCAGCCATGGCTGTTAGGGTACTCACCTGCAACGGGGTCTGAAAGCTTTTATTTTGGAGATGAGAATACTGAATTTAGGAGTTGGAGGGAGTTGGGATTTAAATTTCCTTTCCTGGTCATGGAAGGAAGAACAGCCAGGAGCAAAATATTTTTGTACCAAACCATTTCTCTTGATTTATTATCTGATGCCAATAGCAAGAAAGGGAGTTTGTACTTGTTTCTGGGGGTACCAATTAAGTCAATAGGATAGATGGTGGGTTTGGTGGGTTTAGTAAATCAAGCAACTCGCTCAACGTTCTTTTGCAGGTGTGTTTAACTTCTGTTCTGCACTAAAAGGTTATGTAGTGACATGTGCAAATACTCTTTAATATTCCTTGCAAGTTTCAAGGTAATAGAGCCTGTGTTTGTAGTGTTACTGAACTAATAGAACTAGCATCCACTTTTTGTACTGTAATCGAGAGGGAGATGGTTTGAGAAGAAAAAACAGGTGATACTTATTCACTGCATAAACATAATAACATAACAACGTAACTATACAATTATTTAAAGGAAGATGTGGCTCAGTAAGATCTGGGAATGGTATCAGAGATCTAGGTTTTGATCTACCTCAATCTATTGAGTTCAGTGACTACTCAATGTACTTTGTTTCTGGTAGAAATCACTTAGCATCTTGTAGGAAGAAGCTCAATCTTAACACAAATTACGTTCCTCTAAGTAAAAATTAAGTGTTCTGAGGCTTTAGGAATATAGAGAAAAGGATTTAAATGTGAAATATGTTTGACATGTTTTATAATCAAATTCATTTGGGAAAATCATATGTTCAGTAACTTGAAATGTGATATCAGGTTACTAAACTACTGACTTCTTTTCTGACCTTTGCTTTGGTTTCCATAGTTATGCATATTTATTGTTGTAGTTTCATATGGGGCATCTGTAAACAGCAGTGTGTAAGAACATCTGGTTATGCAAACCCTTGCTGATGGAAGGGAAAGGGATGGAAACTTTCATAAAGGATGGAAATTAAGAAACCTTCTTAAAGGGATGGAAAACTTTAAGAAACCTTTTTTTTTCAGAAGCTCCTTACAGGGATGAAAAACTTCTTAAACAAAAACTTTGCATGCAGTGTTCAAGTATAGCATTAGTTTTGTTTTATTTTTTTTTTCTAACTTAAAACATTTTCTGAAATAACATGTGCTTCTCATTGTGTAGTTCTCTTAAAAATTCAGGAAATAAAATGCTCTTTATCTCCCATGTTTAAGACTCCAGGTTTTCGAGAGGGTAGAAGGGCTTAGAGAATGCCAGGCTTGTAAACCTCTTAAACATGAAACTGTAAACTGGCCTCTAAACTAGAAACTGTAAATTAAACCTGTTTGTGGAAAGCAAAGTCCTTTGAACTGTATGTATATCAAAATTATTACTGTGGAATCATACACTAATCATGTAGGTAAAGCAGTCAGGTTTTATCTTGATTCGCTCCGAGGGAAACAGTCACACTGTAGGCAGTGATTGGTGTATCTTCTGGAGAACAGTGGCACTTGCTCCATCTCTGAACCACTCATAATTGGATATTTTTGAGTAAAAAGCATTGCAGATTTTGCAGAGTGGCAACAGGCTGTGACTGTATGACTGAATGACTATAATGAATCTTTAAGTCGAAACAGGTTATACCTTGTACTTAAGTGAAAGCTTCATTTGATATATTTCTTAGAAGTATGTAAATATCTGATACTTACGTAATACTCGGAATATTCTTTCCTGCTGTAAGCGAGGGTTAGGATTTTTATGTTTTGGCCTGTTGCAAGACTTTTCTGGAAGCTCGTATTGCCTTTAAGGGGTTAACAGTAAATCATGGAATTATGAGAGGTGGAAGGGACCTCTAGAAATCATCTAGTTCAACTCTCCCACCAAAGCAGGTCCTCTCAATAGATAGAAAAAAAATAGCTAAAATACCCTCTTGAGTTATAAAGCTAACAAGGTGTTGCAAAGTATGAAGTGCTGCATCATTGAATACTGAGATGAATACAGGTGAGTATATCTAAGCTATAACTCTCTTGAGTTTAAAATGATCTGTGCTTGCCTATGAGAAAGAGTAAGGAGTAAAAGGAGGGTAATGGCAGGTGGATCTCAACATTTAAGATGAGAAAAAGTATTTTATCGTTCCCTCTTTTTTGTTTTAAATGTATTGAGGTGGGAAAGTACGAAGGAAAAATACACAGTAGTTTCCGAGCAGTCTTTGGGATTACACCTTAATGTGTCACCAACTCAGCTGTTACATTGAAATTGTTACATTTTACAGAAGGAGGAACAAAGAATTTGATGAAGCAATGCTTGAAGTTCCTGGGGGTTTAACATACTGCTCTAACATGAGTTACTGCTTTTAAAAATTAAAAAAAAAAAAATAATAATAAAAAAAAATTAAAAATAATTGCTTAATATTTATGGTTTTAATGAATTAGAGGAATGTGGTGACCTAGAATAAAACATTCACAATTTACAGAGCATTAAATATAGAATGCACTAAAGTTAACTGGAGATACAGCAGCCTCTATGACCCTTCTGTCTTGAAAAAGTTTTCTCAGCCCTTCTGGGATGCTTGCAACCAACTAGACAAAAAAATTAATGTTATTTTTAATGGACATTATAGAGCTCTGTCTTGTTTCCATGGTGCAGTGCCATGTAGCTGCATTAAAGGAGATTCTAGCAGGACTATGAAAGGAAATGATGTGGATGAGTATTTGTAGGAGTTTCACTTTAGATAAGTTAAATAACCCTTACTAGGTTGTCAGCTATTGGGAGAAATTATAATGACCTGGAATCATCCAAACCAGGATGGTACTCTTCTTCAAGTCAAGTAGGGTATCAGAGGAGATTTCTGGGCTAGCAGATGCAGTGCGAGTGGTCTGAAGAGAGAGTGGAGGTACACAGAGAAAGAGGGGAAAGTGCAGAGGTGGAAAGGGTGAGATTTCTTGGTACTGCCAGAGGTGTGGAGTTCAGGGAACCTAAGAGTAATGAGAGCTGCAAGGACACAAAATGTACAGAGGTTTTATTTGTTACAAAAAATGTTCTAAAAACTTGTGTTCTAAAGCTTTGATTCTGAGTGGCTGATGTTTTTAAGTGGTTTGAGTTATTCCAATGAACCTTAAACCTTTATACCTGAAAGCAGGCTCACACTTGGTACACTCTCAAATGGACTTGAAGAATTAGCCAGGAGCAAATACCCTGAGGACCATGGCTCAAATCTTTGATTAGAAACCAGGAAATTGTAGATGATTTGGGGTCCTCATGCATGACACGTGAGCACTGCAGGAAGGTATTGTGGCATAGTTGTGTTGGTAACCAGATCAGTACTGAGGATGTAGCATTTTAAAGTTATATTAAATGGCAGAATTTAATTATGGTAGAGATAACTTATGTCAAGCATGGAGCTTACAGGAAAAAAAGAGCAATATTAAAAGACTGCATAATGAAGCACAAGTACTGTCTAAAAAAAAGGCTGTCATCAAAGTGGATCCCTTCCTATTACAAAACTGAATTACAGGTTCTTCTGTGCAAACTCAAGTTCCAGTGCTTTGAGGCTTATTCATTTTCTTTGTTTTTCTTTTCACATTCTGAAGGCCAGGTAATGTTTTACTGTACAAGGGTCCTCACAAATGTCAGGCTGAGATCTGTAATTTATTTTTAAACAAAATCTAAAAAAAATCTCTTCTAAAACCACATCCAGTGACTAAGATGTTTAGATTTCTGTTGTTAGCATACAGAAGAAAGCAAAAGGCAGAACAAATGTAATACTTAATTTACTTTTAAAGCATTCAGCACCATCAGCCCAGTTTTGCTGCTTTTAAGATCAGACAATTTTATGTACATCTCTCTAGGGGTAGAGCAGAAGGTAGACAGAGTTAATCTGACTTATCCTGAAACTTGCCTCATTTAACTTAACTTTTTAAGGTTTCTCTTTATATTTTTTTTTTTTTTAGCATTCTTGTTGGTGCTTAGGAGGATGGTGAATTGACTGAACTATTTACTGCTACTACTGAAAAAGAGGAAGACATCTCACTTGACTTCCTCATTCCACTGCCCTGTTACCCAGCTCTTCTTTTTCAGTGTTTTTGGTGCACTTTGAAAAAAAATTCTGCTTTTATAAATTCTATGCCTTTTGTAGGCTGCTCACCTGTATAG
Organism: Florisuga fusca; assembly: GCA_038090715.1. Classification (NCBI taxonomy): domain Eukaryota; kingdom Metazoa; phylum Chordata; class Aves; order Apodiformes; family Trochilidae; genus Florisuga; species Florisuga fusca. Next base: position 52,894,856 of record JAAWXA010000005.1, on the reverse strand, counting down.
CCTAGCTTTGTCCTTAGGCATGCTTTTACTACTTTTTAAACAGTTTTGCTGAAATGTTTGCATCTTAATTTTTCCTGCGTGCTATAGCTACTATTGAAGACAAGACATTAAAGTCCACTGTACAGAGTTTGGAAGTTTGCAGTAGTTAAACTGATTTTGAGGGGCACTGCAAATCACACAGTGAAAGCAGAATTTGCTGTTGAACTGTACTAATTAGTGTATTGATTTTAGATTTAAAAAAAACTGAGTGCCAGAAAAAGGAAAAAAGTTGTAGATCGGGAGTTAACTTCTAAACATATCCTTAACAGATCAAAGCCCCATGTTATCTTTTTCTCAGTTTCTGAAAAAAACAAAACAAAACAAAACAAAAAACCTTACCAGATTTGTTGAGACGCTTTTAATCAGTAAAGCATTATTTGTGCTTGTTTCACTCTGCTAACCGAGCTTAGACAGACTGAGCCTGGTGTCCTCCTGGTTACTGTCATCTGGAACTCTGTGCAGTTTCAATCTTAACATTTATTGTATTTGCAGTGCTCCAGTACTTCCGTTGTTGGCACCTCAATAATTATTTCGTGATGTTTCCTTTCCATCTCATCTTACATGTCTTTGAGGCTCCTCTGTGTGTAAGGAAATAAGCAAGAGGTTACATCCAATTCATCTTTGCCTGCTGTTGTGTGTTACTGTACAAGTACCAAGCCCAAATTATACTTACATTTAGCTAGCTAATCAGCTGTATAATTAAATGACAGTGGAGCATCTATTCAGGCTTGTTCTCTCCTGGGATTTCATCTTAATTTCTTTCTCCATGACACTGTTAAAATGAAATATTTGTCATAGAATATAGAATGGTTGTGGTTGGAGGGGACCTCGAAGACCATCTAGTTCCAACCTGCCTGCTATGGGCAGGGACACCTCCCACCAGACCAGGTTGCTCAGAGCCCCATCCAGCCTGAACTTGAACACTTCCAGGGATGGGGCAGCCAGAGCTTCTCAGGGAGACCTTGTGCCAGTGTCTCACCACCTTCACAGTAAAGAATTTCTTCCTAATGTCTAACTCAAATCTGTCCACTTCTAGTTTGAAACCATTACCCATTGTCCTGTCTCTACACGCCCTTGTAAAAAATACCTCTTGAGCTTTCCTGTAGCCTCTTCAGGTACTGGAAGACTGCTGTAAGGTCTCCCTGGAGCCTTTTCTTCTCCAGACTGAACAACCCTAACTCTCCCAGCACAGGCTGAGAGGTGAGGTGCTCCACCTTACTGGACATCTTCATGGCCCTCCTCTGGACTTGCCCCAAGAGCTCCATGCCCTTCTTGTGCTCAGGCCTTCAGAACTTGTCCTTTACTTCTCTCTTGTACCGGTCTCACTTCTCTCTTCACTCCTTGCTCTCTCTTGGGAAAAAATTAGTGGCTTTGTTTTTGGCCATACGTGATTTTAAGCTGCTGCTTAGATTTGTAGAGTTTTTAAAACATTTTGATCTATTTTCTATCCTCTTTTAAGTGTAAGCATAGGCCTAGTATTAATTGAAGGTAATAACCTACTTTACAGTAGTTTCCATCTCTAAATAAAGAGTGGATACTTTCTTTGTATGTTTAAAAGAAAAAATCCTAAATTGATAATGCAAAAAAAAATTTGGTTTATTTCAGAAGTTCAAACAGTAGAAAGTTAGAGGTTTTAGAATTTTTTTGGTCTGGTTCTTGCTTCTGTGTTGTACAGCATAGTTTAATTTACTCTTACACTGAGGTGCAACAAAGTCTGACTTTCCCCTTTTGTTCAGCCTCTTATTCCTCCTTGTCTTCCTCTCAGCAGAAACGTCGTTGCACAGATAGGAAGAAATATAAGAAACATACATGCTCTGAGAATGTGGAAATTAACTCTCTGCAGCTGTTTAGTTCATTAGCCTTTCTAATTCCTTAATGGGAATTAAATTACTGGTGGGATGAGCGGAATGGAAGGTTCACCACAGTGGGATTCTTGGCTGCAGTGCTAATCGAAGTTCACTTAAAGTTGGCATGCAATTGGTGACTGCCAAATTCTGCATTTTTTGTGAGACAGAAAAGGTCATTTCTCTGCTTAGTCACAGTACTGCACCAACACAGTTTTCTGAGTAGTTAGATGGGGTAACAGACTTTTATGCTGCTTCATGTAACTTCCTGGTAGGGTTTTGTGTTATATTAAAGTATGTTTTTTCCAACAGATGCTTAACCAGATACTTAGTATGTTGTTTTTCCCCTGTCTTTGCACATTTGCTTCAATGGTTACTTTAATTTTACTGCTTTATGTTTTTACAGCACGGCTTCTGACATAACATAGATATGATGATGGTGGTTATTCTGTTCTTATATAGCTCCCAACTAAATCTTTTACATGTAAAAAGTGACTCGATTTGGGAAACTAACCCATAGATTTTAGACTTCTGCCCCCCAAAACCATGAGTCAGTTGTGTAGTATAACCTGTGCACACTGGAGTTTAAGTCATTGAGCCAGAATGAAGCATATGGAGGAAAGCTGAATGCCCTGCCTTTAGGCAAGATCTGGCCTGCTTGATGTATTTGTCTGGATCCCATGACAGATTGTGCAGAATTTCAGCTTACAGCTTTGAAATAGAAGTAAAAATTCTGATCCTTAGAGGCTGAGAGGGCTAACTTCCAAATGTGAAATAATAGAATGCTGCTTTAAGTATCCAGAAATTACAATTCTCTGATGAGAACGGCTAAGCCTAATTAGAAATTTTCCAAGTAAAATCATTAAATAACTTAAAAGCATGAATATACACATAATTATGTTTAATGTTTTTATTAATCAATGAATTAGGTAAAGGGGGCAAAAAGACTTTGAAGAAAAACTAAGATGAACATCCTCTATCCTTTCCTCTTATCCTGAGTGATGTTGAATATAGTGCTCTGACTAATACATAGTGATGCATTCTATTCCCAGCTGCTTAAATCTGACTCATGGTGTCTGTAGGAGACCTGCAGAGAACTGAGAATAACATGTACCTTGTGCTAAGAAACTCAAAACTATGGTGTAAGTGAAAATTGTAATTGTCTGCTTTAAGTCTGTAGTTTATAAGCCTGTATGATAAAAAAATAAGCATAGACTCTTATTTTCCTCCCATTGATTCCCTTTCCTATCATTGCAGATAAGATGTCCATTTTACATTTTGTATTGATCCTATTCTTTCTTTGATGAAGTGAACAAAATATGTAATGAAAGAGGAACTTCAGAGGACTGCAGACTGAAGCACTGGCAGTGATGTAGTTGCACAGTACCATTCCATTATTAAAACCAGAAGGAAACCATGCTTACTGTCAAGAAGTTTTTATAGATGGGGACTTTAGATTTAGAAGACAGCACATTTCCTTGAAATACAGGAATTAGTTTACTGGAAGAGGGGATTTTGAAAAGAGATCATGCAAATATGCATATTTTTGTTTTAACTAATGTGCAAAAACTTTTCAGTCCGGTGTGTGGTACATACTCTTTAGTAGTAGGACTGTCATAATTTTCTGCATGTGGAGTCTTTAAGTAAGGGGAAGAGAAGACAAGAGTTGAAATAATGCAGGTTTCATTGCTGTCAAGCAATTATTTTACTCTTCTTACTTACCTAACAATAAGTATTTGGGGAAAACCTGAAGTCTTCTGTCTGTGCAGAAGTAACTTTGAAAGAAATACCAACTTTTAAAAGTGATGAGGTTCAGAGTTCTGTGCAGCCACTTGAAAACTGCTGTTGTGACTAGGTGGATTTTGCGATGTCTGCACAGAACAGGACTGGGTGGGCGAGTGGAAGGGCAAGTTGGTCTAACATAAATCTGTTGCACAATGAGCAAAATTTGTGAATCCCAGTGCCTGTTAAGTGTCCTGTTACCCTCTCCACTATCTCTGGCCAACCAGGGTGGTAACAGCAGATCAATGTCAAAAAGGTATTTATTTTTATTGGGCAAGAAGCAGTATGCGTGGTGCTATGTCTGGAGCTGTGCATATGCAAGCTCGCTAGCCATCTGCTCCCAAAAGGCATGTTAAAAGCTGAGCTCTGTCTCAGCCTCACTCAGTGGAGAGAAGGGCAGAGGAATGACTAATGTGTGCTTCTTTCCTCCTCTCAGATGCTTATGTTAATGAAATGTGAGCGAAACTGATAACTTGTCAGTTTCTAGAATTCTGTTGAGTATTTTTTTTAATAGGCCATCAGATCTGGAAGAATTACTGAAGAGGACAGAACATAGAATGACTTACTCCATACTCACTCAGGAAATCAGGCTTAGGATAGTGAGTTTTAGGTCTCGGTTTGTGCAGAACTTGTGCATCGTTAGCAGTTTGTGGGAGCAGATCTGCAAAGGAGCATGTTTCAAAGGCTCTTACAGATCGGCCTGGGAATGATGCTCCTCTAAGTGCCCTTTTCCCACTGCTACCTTCTACTGACAAGAAGGAGCAGCACACTTCATTTACATGCCTTCAGTCATGATTTCTGCCTATTTCACTTGTAGCCTTCATTAAGGTGATCTTTTCACCTACTATGCCCAAAGGCCCTTAGAATTTTTAAAGATGGGTTGGAATGTTATAAATTTTCACAGGATTCTGAAGATCCTCATACCTGACTGATAACTGGGGAACTGGAGAAGGAAGAGAGATGGAGGTGAGGATTTTAAGTCTCCATGAAACCATAGCAGAGTTTGGATATGAGCATTATATGACTCCCTGTATTTTGGTCTGTTGTGTGAAGGCAGTCTGATGAAGATATTGATGAAATGAGAAATGAGTCTCAGGCTATCAATCTGAACACACAGGTGGATGTTTTATGTACTATATATATTACATTTAATACATACAAATTAGGTGTATGTTTATATATGTATGTTTTATGTCAACTAGTGTTAGCACAGACTTCTGAGCACATAAGAACTAGAGGGGTACTTATAGGGTTGCCTGGTCCTTGGGGGTCTCAAGGAAGCTTATAATGGGTGCTTTGGTGTCTTAGCTGCCTGTTAAGATGACTCTGCTCTGGCTTTGTGAATACGTGTGCTAGTGTACCTCTTTTTGTATGTTTTTTGTTTCTTTATTGAGTTGTGGTTTGACTGAAGTGTAGTTAAGACCTGGCTATGTGATTTAAACCAGTTTTCTTGGATGGGAGCACTACTCCTGCATCTCTTAGCTGAGTTTGGTACTTTATGTCACTCATTTGGAAAAATAATAAGAAAAACCATTTGTGAGTTAAATGATTCAGTGGAAAATGCTACTGGAAATAATCTCAGATCCTAATTAATAAAAAATGAATGCATGAGTGTGTGTGAATGAATAAAACCTGAGGTCATCTCATAATGAAATCATGCCAGGTAGTTAACTTTGCAGGGAAGGAGAATAAGAAGCTAGAGAGAAAAAATCTTTTGAGTCTCATTTCAGTAATTTAAAATAAATTTAATTTAGAAAATGATTACTGAGACAGACCTCCTAACCTTACTGTTAACTTAATGAAGCAGGATGTCACAGAGCAGGTATTGTCAAGACCTGGAGTCTGAACTTCTGCTAAGGGCTTGTATATGGTGCCACACACCATCAAGTAACACCAAAATACATTTCACCTACTGTAACTAGAAGCATCACCAAGAGTTCTGATTTTAAATATTAAAAAAAAAATATTATATATAATACATACAATACATATATATATATATAAATATTTAAATATACAGTCTGTTAAGTGGCAGCATTTACTAGAGGAGGCAAACCGCACTGATTTTGATCCTTGGAAGGAATGTTAGCACAGCTTTAAGGGCAAGACACGAGTAGATTTTCTTCTAGGTTTTCTTCCATATAAAGAGCAGACTCTCTTGCCTCCTAACTGGGCCTGAAACATCCAGCACTGCTGCAGGCATCAGAGCTGTGACCCTACAGCACGGAATCCTAACTGTCTGTCCCCATTTTTCATCTGAGCTTTTTCAGGTGGAAGTGTCACATAGTATAAGTTTGGGAAAAATTTTTCAGTCCAGTGTGTGGTACATGCTCAGAGCCTTCACGCAATCGTTGTCAGGAGTGATAGGAGTTTAAAGCATTCCACACCAGCAGGGAATGTCCTACTTCGCTCATAATCTCAGTTAGCAGTGCAGCACTAGTTGATAAAAATGTGTGTAGTTTTGAAGGTCCAAGTAGGTCTTCAAGTGCAGCTGAGGTTAACCACAGTCTTCGTTGCTGAAGAAATTTCTTTGCTAGCTATAGGAGTCCAGAGCATCTCAGAACAGATTTTTTTATTGCTTTGGTTTTATCCTTGATGTAGGTATTTTGGGAAGCAGCAGGGCAGAGAGGGTGAAATAGCCTTGTGAAAAAAAGTGGTATGTGATGGGGATAATTTCCTTGACTATGCGATTGCACAGGTGTTTGTACTTGCAGTGCTTTTAAAATGTTTGTGGGTGTAACTGAGAAACTGGTTATAATTTCCTCCTCCTTTCTCACGCTAGTAGGAAAATGTGGAAACAGTTTTTGGGGAGCTGATCATTGGCTCACTTTTGCTTAAAGGAAATAATATTCTGTTCCTCTGAGGCTTTCAGAACGTTTGACTTCAGTTTTACTCCAGTTGTATTCAAGGACTGAACAGTCTGGCCTTTTTAAAGGGAATTGCCAGTGCTGGAAGGCAAGAGAATTTGGAGGCTTGCCTCACTTGAGAAAGGTCCCTGACAGCATAGCTAAACAAGTTGTGCTTCTTTAATGGGTCCTGGGGTAGTTTAGAGATACTGTAACATATTCACCACAGAGGATGCACAACTGGTGAGGGAGCCCTACCCATACTGTTTTTACACACTGATCCCTTTTAGTACCAGGTCCTCAGTGGTGTGAAGTTGTTTGTGTATGCTTTCTTCCAGCTGAACACAAAACATGTTGTTCTGTTGCTCTTTAAGAGAGTAATATACACTTTGCTCACAACCCCTGGGCAAGTAATTGCTAGTTAGGATTAGGGAATTCCTTATAATCACTGATTACAAGACCAGCTCAGCACACCTTTAAGTGTGTTAATTGACCTGTTCCTTGGCAACCTCATGCTTATGGTAACAATTTACTATATATAAGCTAACATTTTTAATTTAACAGGTCTTGGAGAAATTCATTTCTCAAGTAGCAGAAAAGTTTGGATATTCATAAACACAGATTATTGATTTATTTTTTTCTTTAAAACAGCTGTGCTGTATGGGAAACTGCACTGAGGGTTTAGTCCTGCAACTTTTTTTTAAACACATATGACGTTGATTCCCCTCTATAGTGCATCTGAACAGCCTGGACCAGAGGAATCATGTCTGAAATAAATCTCAAAGCCATAAAGGAAGAATTAGCTGTAATTGTCATTCCTGATGTGGTTGCTTAAACTGTTCTTAAAGACAGTTGAAAACAGTGATGGAGGCTTCTGGATCATCTTGGAGCAATCCTTTCCAGTATACAGCAACATCGACCTTTGGAAAACTCATCCTGATGGCTATTAGGACTGCTGAGTTGTCTGGTGTAGATGTGGAAAAGAGATTATTCCTTTTTGCTATAACTTTACATGTGCTTTACAACTGACACGTTTATTTAAGTGCGTTCTTTCCTTCTGTAATCACATTTCCTTTAGGATGGTTAATCCCAACTTTATCTCAGGCTTTTCCTCATTAGACAACCTCTGTCCATTCTCATACTCTGAGTTCTTTATAATTAGATCATATTTTTCTTCAATGGCAGCATTCAAAACCAGACACAGTTACACATAAAGCTCTTTTATTTATTTATTTTTTTAATATCACAGCATGAGACAAGCCACTTGTGTTTGTACACCTTCCTCAACTAACCCTGTATAGAGAGTTTGGGAAAAGAGCCCTTTGTTTCCTATAGCACTCAAGATGATGTACACAGGAGTGCCCTTAAGGAGCTAAACTTTGTTGTACCACTGTACTAGATGCCATATAATGTTGACCCTGCAGGAAAAAATCTGCACAAAAACCAAAAATCTTGCTCCAAAGGTTCAATAATGCTCAGATCATTGCAAATGTGAGCGTTTAAATACAGTGTATTTGAGAGCAAAGCTCAAACTAATATACTCCTAGCACGTTTTCTTTTTTCAACTTTAATTAACAGATCCTCTCTGCTCTCTCCAGGCTCTTTCCTGGATGAGACTGATACAAGTTAATGGACCAAATTCTCTGAGTAGGCAGTGATTTTCAGTGCACTGTGCTGAAAATCTCCCAGGTTAAAATAGCAGAGGTTTACAGATGTGTGAATACTGTAAGGTTAAAAGCAAAGGAACCTTATGCACTCCAAAATTCTCTCCTTAGACTTTCATAAGCCCCATCTGGTCGACTTCAAAAGAAAATAGAAATTTTCACATGCTTCCAGAATTACTTCTTATACTTTTTTTTTTTTTTTTAATTTTATTTTCTTTTTTCTTTTCTCTTTTTTCTTTTTTTCCCTCTCTCCTCTCTCAAGTGCTTTTTCTCTATCAGGAAGCAGAGAAATGATGCCTTGGGTCTGTGCTAAGTATACTGCTGCCAGTCTCTGCATTTTAGGTCAGTTTATAGTAAGAGATTATTAGTGGGGTAGTAGGAATATCACAGTTAGAGATAATTAGGCTAGAGGTTCATTCCCAAGTGACTGTTTGTTGGAAGGTCGTTTGAAACCACAGGGAGTGAAATAAACTGCAGCTCATAATTTGACTGACCTGCTTTTCTTTTAGCATAAATAAAAATTTTATATTAGCTTCATCGTAGATGGCAAAGTAGTACATAATATCTGTGTTGTGACCTGATCCAGAAACACCAGACAGTTTCAGTCGTGGGCACTTGAGCAGTGTGACTTGTGAAAGACCAGGCTGTTGTAAGAGGAGAAAATAGCCATATGCACGATGCAGCCTCTTAAATAATTGAAACCAGCTTGATATAGAAGACTTCATCCTCCTTTACTGGGGGCTGTTCTTTTCCAAAGGAAAGAATTTCCACTCAGAGAATTATTATTTTTTTTTAATTGAGGAGTTCTTGAGGTAGTGGCTTCCAAAATTTTTTTTCGGGTATCTCGTCTTGGTAATTCTCTTGTGGTTTCTACAGTGTGGACATAGTAACTGTAGTCACTGTGAATAATATTTTTTCTTAGGATTAGGATATTAAGAAAAGAATGCCTCAACCAGTCAACCAGGATCTTTAAATCAGCTCTTCCAACTAAAAAAGGGGAGGAATACCACCATACAGGAGCTGGGGTCAGCATTTAAGAGTATATCTAGTCATATCTCATGTGCTCTCCTCTCGCAGCCTGTTTGCTTTAAGGCAGGAGTGGGTTTTCCAGCTGTGTAAGGGACATATCAAACACCACTTGTGTGCATTGTAAATATTCTGACCTAAGTACTGATAACTTAATAGAGAATGTTAGTGGGTTTTTTGTCTCTTTCTTTTGAACCTATTTCACTTCAGATGGAATTCTGAACAGTAAATCTCCTAAGACTTACACACTTTGAAAATTTTATCAGTGTTATCTGATGATACTGTTCATTTTAACATTATCTGAAAAAAATGTGGAAGTAATTATTAACATATGCAGTCATTTGAATTTAATTTTTATCGTTAGGAAACATTATGCTGTGCATAAGCTGAATTTTTTGAAAATCAACAGAAGCAGCCTACAGTTATTTAAATTATACTGAGCATTCAATAAAGGAACACAGTTGTTTGTGATCAGAAAGGGGTTGGTTCTTTCTTTTGGAAAATAATATCTATTTCTTTGCATTTATATGGAAAGAAATGTATATCAGCCTTGCCTCTACATTGTGTTTTTATGCTTGGAAGTCATGTCATGATTCCAAATAAAACTGAACTCTTGCTTACCCACGGTTCTGCCTTTTCCCCCGTTACAGATGTAACAGAATTACTTTCTTCCCTTTGGAATATTTCAGATAGGAAGGGGAGGTGCTTCATATATCTTGTAGAGAATACTGGCAGCCCTGTTTACACTGCAGAGGCCCAGTTTCAATGCCACAGTATTTTTCAAGTAGGAAGATTAAAATTATTTATGACATGAAACCGCCAATGTCTAGGTTTGGTTTAGAATTCAGTGGGTAGCTGATGAAGCTTCTGAACACAGTGTGCTGCCATGAGCACCACCACACATGAAAGGAACTCAGTGCTTCGCTGGGTTCAGTGTGATTCTATTTCTTAAGTAGATTGATTGAAGCTGTTGACAACTTCATAAATGAAAAGCACCACTTTTAAATTCAGTTCAGAATCCAAGGGGTATCTGGTTTTGCTTCCAAGTGGTACTGCCCTGAGGAGTCCCACAATAAGGAATTAACTTGCCAACACTTCACTGGGTTAAAGTTCTAGGTTGTCCTAAAACACAGATGAAATCATCTTGAAAAAAATACCAATTTCTGTATTCAATAGAAGCCTATAGTATTCTCATAGGACTAATGTTTACTATTCTTGAATTTTTTTTCTCCATTTTGTCTTGGAGACTGTGCAGCTTGCATGTATTTGAACCCTGTTTCCCAGTTGGTTTCTGCAGCACATTTCCCAGTATGTTAACTAGGAAGTTTTACTTTGTGATGTTTCCAAAGAGATGTTGATCCTGTAAAAAATGTTGAGAGCAAACTGCCCCATAAAGTAGGACTATGCAATGCTTTTAACTCATATATATGTTTCTGTCTTTTACAATGTTTTTTGTTAACTTCCTGTTTTTCCTATACATATTTCAAGTAAAAATACTCTCCTCAGATTATTTTTCTGGATCATCTGTATGCTTATTGTTTCATACAACAGATCTTTTTCTGATTTATTTCTGCCACTCGTGTTAACATGTTATTTACTCATTCTTTTGTTTCTGTTATTAACTGAGGCTATGAAGTTTATAGGGCCATGCAGAAACTACAGTTCTTATTACAGAATGTTCTGATTACCAGGACTTTGTGAGTTCGGTATCCACAGCTTCTTTCTTAAGTTCACAGTGCCACAAGCATCTTGAGCAACTGAGAGCACCACTATAAGTATCTTTACTTATCTTGGTAAGTAAAGTATCTTAAGTACTTAGTACTTGGGTGTTTTTCTGTGGCTGATAACTTGTGGTCTCGGAAAACTCAGAAAAGATGATGCAAGCTTGCTTGAGACAGTAGAGTTGAACTCATTTGTGTTGTCCATGAACTTAGCCCCAGGCCTGAAAGCTCAAACAGCAGTAGCTCTGGATAACCTGTTTCCAGTGGAGTGCTCTGAGAGCAGTGATTATTCCTGTTCTGTTGCATTAAGGACATGGAAGAAAAGGCTTCCGGCAAGTTTCATTCCTCTTAAGCTGCTAGCAACTGTGATTTCTTCACTTGTTGTGTGTTGAAGACGTTGCTATGGAGAAAAAGCCAAAAAAGACCAGCATTAATTGCTAAATCTTGAGATACTTGCATAAGGAAATGTGCTGCTTGATATCATAATTATTCTTAAAATTAGGGCATTTCTAGAATCTCAAGTAAGGATACTTGCACTGAATTTGCAAATGTTGTGCAGTGGATGCCTCAGGCTAGCAGCCTGTAGAGAAGGGATAGAAAATTTCAGGGAACTTATTTTGTGCTTCTGTTTTGTGTTCTTGTTTTGGTTTTTGTTTGTTTGTGGTTTTTTGTTTTTGTTTATGTTTTTTGTTTGCTTGTTTTAATTTGCTTGCTTTGCTTGTTTTTTTTGTTGCTTTGGTTTTGGTTTTAATTTGAAGTAGTACTTATATTGCCTTTTTTTTTCTCCCCTGGTATTTTTTCTGAGGAAGTGTCATCTGGAAGTTCTGTGGCTATAAATTATGGCAGAGCTTTGATCTTTGCTGCTATGTAGTGACTTTTTTCTATTTATCACAGGGGATTATTTTAGGACAGTTCTCATTTTCCAAGTGAGGTCAAGGCCAATAGCACTTGCACATTGTGAAGAAAAATCTTAGCTAACTCATTTCAAACTTCTACTTAAAGTGAGTGCTTCTTGAACTTCTGTTCCATCTCGTTGTACATCACTTTTATTTTTAATGCTTTCAGCTCATGGTGAGTGCTTCTTTTCAACCCCCAAGGCTGGGGTAGCTGGGACTGTTCCGCTTTCCTGCTCTCCCAGCTTTTCTATGAAATCTTTTTTCTGTGAAAATGCACTGACAGATTCTCTCTTGTGATTTGATTCACCGAGTGACACGTGCTGCGAGTGTCATTAAATGCCTTCGTATCCAACTGTGCTAGAGTTTTTCAGTATTATTTGCTTATGCATGTACAGCTGTTAGAAAAATTCAGTATTTAGAGGCATATTACTATGATTTGGCCTTGGAGTTGATGTTTTGTGAGTTCAATGCAGAGTGATAGTACTACGCAGGTTGAAAATGTCATCTTTTCATATTTTTCTTCCTGCTTTGTGTGACCGAAGTCTTGTAAATTTAACTTCTCAAAGGAGCTGCTTTTGGTGTTGCAGATTGGGACTTCTTGAAGTAACATGATTTTGGAGCAACAAGCCAGCTGACCTGATCAACTTAGAAGTTCAGTTAAAAGTGTATTTCCTTTGTCAGCACAGCAGCACAGTTAAGGATATGTGTCAATGAAGAGAGTTCCTGTGGGTAAATGGGTTACTAGGATACAGCATAAGCTCTGTTTTAATTATGCAGTCACTCTTGTCTTCAGGCTCCCAGAGATTTTTGTAGTGATAATACAATTTAAGAAATAAAAATTGTTTTGTTTTAAGGATGCATTTTTTCTGGAAGTATTTTTGTGCACTGGGTGCCAAATACTGCTCACTGATACATGATCTGCACTAAGGGGAGGCTAATATAAATGGAATTTTTATTTATGGTATTTTCAAAAGCTTCCAGGGTCTGTGTTTTGTAGGATGCTGCAGTAACCATAAATCGAAAGCTTCTCAGTAGTCATTTGGTTGGATGAAAATTGACACTGGCTCTTTGGAAACTAAAAATTAAGTTGATGTGCAGAGAGCAATTGAAAAAAAAAAAGAGGGAATCAAGTCTTTTTCTTAAAAAATCACCTGGTTATCATGATAAGCAAATCTGATGAGAGTGTTGTTAGAATTAACATTTGTAAAGCCAATTCAATATTGTGTTTTATCCCTGACATATGGCTTCCTACATGATGATGTCATGTACAACTAAATGCCAAAAAAGCATGAATGTTCCCAGCAAAAAGCTACAGTTTGAACTACAATTTGATTTGCAGTTTTATGTGCATATGTGTGCGTGACTAGCCAGCCCATCACGTGAGAGCACCGTGAGCTCTGCACAAAGTTGTAATTTTCCTCAACTATGGGCAGTGGTCTTTAGGAACAATTTGTGTAGGAAACATCTCCCTTTCTGCTCCCTGAGATGTCAAAAACAATGTGAATTGTCCTGGGTGGTTTGGCCTTCTTTCTCACCTCTGCATTCACCTATGTCTGTTCAGAGAAGTTCTATAGAGGGACTGCCAGCTTGAGGCACCTTGGTACTGTAGGAGGTTTATGCAGTTCCTCAAGTGAGGATTTCTGTATTGTTTGGGTTTGTAGGTGTTGTGTAAGCAAGATGAACTGTTCCATGCATGGGTTTTGTTCCCAGCCTGCTTGTTAGCAAAGTTGTGAGATTTTTGAAGTTAATAACATGGTTTTGGTGTTGGATCTCACCCTGTGCTTGTGTTTATGGAGTGGGTAGAGGGTTTGCTGGTTCTCTCCCTATCTGTATGCTCTCCTGTCCTTATTGCCTGATCTGATGGTGTGCTCTGTTTTTTGTGTTACAAAAAGCTTCACTTGCATTGCAGGGTTTTTCCTCTCTTCCATGCAAAACACGTGTTACAGTGGTATTAAATAAAGCAAATCTATGTTTCTTTTTCTTTTAATCTATCATTTAGTGTAAACTACTGCAGGGTCCTGTTCTTCTTCAGCAGTGGATATGTTAGGAAGATTCCTGTACCATAGAATCAATCAAGGTTGGAAAAGACCTCTAAGATCATCGAGTCCAACCATCCACTCCACAACCCCTAACCACTAAACCATTCACTGAAGCTCTTCATTTACCTGTCTTTTGAACACCTCCAGGGATGGTGCCCCCACCACCTCTCTGGGCAGCCTGTTCCAATGCCTCACTGCTCTTTCTGTGAAGAAGTTTTTCCTAATATCTAACCTGAACCTACCCTGGTGGACCTTTACCCCATTTCCTCTTTTCCTATCGCTGGTCACCAGACAGAAGAAGCCAGCATCCGTCTCACTACCACCTCCTTTAAGGTAGTTGTAGAGAGCAATGAGGTTTCCCCACATACTCCTCCAAGCTCAGCAGCCCCAGTTCCCTCAGCCTCTCCTCTTAGGGTCTGTTCTCCAGACCCCCTAACCAGCTTGGTTGCCCTTCTCTTCACTGTCCCCAGCACCTCAGTGTCCTTCTTATACTGTGGTGCCCAAAACTGCATAACATAGACTGCAGGTTTTCTTTATGAGGTCTTCCATCAGCTGTACAGTGGAAGCTGGGATCCCAGACTGCCTAAAACTTGTGACTGTGATGGTTATGAGCAAGTGTCCTGAAAGAAGTTTTGATGGTTTTCTTGATGTTGGATAAGGGAGAAAATGTAAATGTTAGTTCCTGGTATTATAGGTTCTTGTTACTGATTTTCAAAAGCAACACTTGAGGAATATTATGTTGCATTTTTTACTCAGGTATGAAATGCGGTTAAACTGCCTTTTACTAAACCTCTTTGTAAAGAAAGTCTTCATTAGCTCTGCTGGTGAGCAAGCGTTTCAGTTTGTCCCTTCCCCTTGCGTTTTGGTGCATCTTTTCTCCTCATGCAGAGATGGAAGCTTGTGCTCATTTGCTGTGCAGGAAGGGAAGTTTCTTGGATACCTGCACCTGGGCAGCAGCTGAGCCACATCTGTTTGCGTGTGGATGCAGAATGATTTCAACATGTTCCTCTTCTGTCTTGGCTATGTACTGAAACCTGAAGTGTGCAGAAGTGAGCATGCATGTACGTAGGCACTAAGGGGTCATACTTCCCATTAACACTATTATTTTTCTCTTAATATACCTTCTTGTGTTTGTTATGAAATTTTATCTTCAACTACAGCTTGAAAGAGTGCTGAGTCAGCATAATTTTTTTAAATTTTACTTTCTCTTTAACCCTTTCAGGTGATACAAGCAGATTAATTAGTTCTAATTCATAAATGTGTGTGGTAAATGAGACGTGTTCTTGATCTTTTGCAATCAGAAAAATAACATCTATGAGAAACAGCTGTTAGGACTCAAGATAATCTGTGTGCTGCCCTGAGTGAGTGTGGGGCACAGGTGCAGGGATCAGAACCTTCCAAAAGTGACCCAGAGCCCGACAGAGGAGCTGGAGCTTGGAAAGGGAGGAACAGTGCTCTCGTCCCTTCCTCTCTCTGGGTTTTGTGTGCCAGGGGTGATTACTGTCACACTTCAATCCATGCTTAATTCCTCCCAGACAGGAGAGCAGACAGCTTTTCAGCTGCATGTACTTCTGTAAGTGGTATTTTCCTGCTAACCAGACGCCTGAGAAATTTAGTTAAGAGATTTACACAAGAGAATCTTGTAAATTTTTTGCAATGACCTAATGCATACAAGCTCTTTTTGACAGAAGCTGAACTAAATGCTGTTAAATAAGTTAGAAAGTTATTAAGTGTTAAGCTATATGAAGAAGAGTTATGATTTTTTTCGGAAACATTTGCACCTATTATGCGTTCTACCCTTGGGTGGTCTAGTTTTATGGTACTTTCAGTTATTTATTCAATTTCTTATATTCCATTTCTGAAAGAAAAAGCTAAATAAAAAGATACTAAAAGCTTCCTCAGTGGTGACTATTCCTAGTGAGTTCATAGCTTTAACTTTAATAATTTGGCAACTGTTGTTACCTAGTTAGTAGGAATTCTCCTGTATATGGAGAGAAATACTTGGAGTGCATGTAGCATCATTTGTCTCTCTATGTAAAATGCCTCTATGTGAAACAATGGGCAGAAATGAAAGAGCAGTTCCTCTCTTCACCTAAAAAAATAGAGATAATAAAATGTGGTTTTATAAATCATTGTGTTGTTACACAGAAGATCACTGTTATTTTGAAATTATGGGTGTTTTGAACTAGTTCGCTGCTAGTCTGCTGGCACTTTCTGATGTTTGCAAACTTTATTAGCTGTTGCTTAGTTTTCAAAAACAATAGAGCAAAAATTACTATTTCTATTCTCAAGGTTTAATTTTATCACAAATAAAGGCTTCTCTGTTGAATGCTTTGTACCTATTTTCTAGAATTTAACATATTCACAATATAGGAAATTATGTACATGTTAGTAGGTATTGATAATGGTGATAGTGTACAATTTCCACATTTTCATAGCAGAGTACAGAAAAATAATTCGTTTTTACTTTATGCTAGAGTATAGAACAACAGTAGTTTTCAGTACTGCCAGCTACAGGAATGATGAAAGCTAACATCCCTCTAATTGCTTTTTGGGAAAATGACCTGTTTATGATCACACAGTTTGCTAGCAAGCCTACATGGTATATTTTTGTTACCAAAAAACTTTATATAGAGTGCAGTATGCCATTGGTGTAGCCATGGGAAAGTGGTGTGCTGGTGTTAGTACCCTTCCCAGATTCACACAGGTCTGCCCCAGCATTAGCAGTGCATGGCCGTGCTTCTGTAAATAAAGATTTGGCAGTTGCAGGGGTCATTGTGTGCAGTGAAAGGCATCATTACTTGTGGATTTTGTTCAGGGTCTGACCAGATCTGAGGGCCAGCAGAAGCAGCAGAGAGTTCATCACCCCAAGCCCATCAGCACGTTTCCTGTGCTGCCACTCCTCCTGAGCCCAAATGTCATTGTCTGAGCTGAGGCATTGTACTGGTGCCATCTGGGCCTCCATGGCCCCTTGCCTCAAGTGCTCTCCTTTCCTCCCCTTTGCTGTAGCTTGGGGTCACAGCTTTGCTTCCTAAGCTATCTATTCTTTTTCATAATGTTATCAGCTTGGTGGAGTTTGGCTTGTCTGGTTGTCATCCTGTCACCGTTGCCTAGCTTAACGGCGGTACGGTTGCTCGGATGGCAAAACCATCACCCGACAACAACAGCTGTGCAAACAAACAAAGTCAGCATTGATATTCATCAATAGCTTTGTGCAGTGGTGGCGTTGAGATACACCAGAACATGTGCAATCTGTCTGCTTTCTTTGTCCCACGGTACAGCCAGATCAGCTGCTCTGCTCCAGTGAGGGAGTGATTGCCATGCTGTGCTGTGCCTTCACCTCC
This sequence comes from Florisuga fusca, assembly GCA_038090715.1. Lineage (NCBI taxonomy): Eukaryota > Metazoa > Chordata > Aves > Apodiformes > Trochilidae > Florisuga > Florisuga fusca. Next base: position 52,877,655 of record JAAWXA010000005.1, on the reverse strand, counting down.
TTCCCTTTTTCTTTTGCTTTTCCTTCCCCTTTGTGGGCTGTCTGACTGCTGCTCCCAGGCACATCTGCCGTGCATCCCATCTGCTCTTTGTGAGAGGTGCACACAGTTCTGACAAGCAGTATCCAAGTAGTACATTGTTCTTCTGGAGATGACAGAAAACAATAATTTGTATTATTAATGGTATGTCATTAATACTCTGTGCTTCTAAAATGGCAAGCAAATAGTGTAGAACACTGGCTTGCAAACTTGCCAGTGAGATGTTTTGAAATCCTACATACACGTTAATTTTTTTCACTGCCTTTATCTAAAATAATAATGGTCTTACCTTGCCTTACCGCTTGTAACTTTTTCAAGACATGGAGTGTTTTCCTTAAAAACAGAACCATCATTTTCCAAAGCCGTTCTCTTTCCTGTTGTGAGTGACAAGATTTTTTATGAGACAGAGGTGTATGATAAATTCTTATTAACTTTGTGTCTTTCAAGGAAATAAATATTAGTAGACTTAAGAAAAAAACTAATTCTAAAGTCAGAATTAATTTAAACCAAGATTGTCTTTTCCTCTTATGCATGTGTACTGGACAGCTTATGGTAGTGCAAGTAACTTCAGAATATTATCCTGTGACATGTAGTCAGTCCTAGCAGAATCTTGCCTTGTGACAGCTTACCTGTCAAATTTAACAAACATAAAGAGAGCTCTCTCTGGGTGAAGGAAGGTGGTGATACAAAGCCTAGACATGTATAGGCAGTGAAACTGTTGTTTGTGGCATCACCTCTAGCTTTGGGTCAAAGTTTTGTTTAAGTAAGTGATGAAAAATGCAGGTTCTAATTAGTTTATGTTCACCTTTGCTGCTCATACTGTCCTGTGTGGCAATTCATGTGTACTGTGCCTACTGTAGCGAAGCTAACACAGCTGCCTTGCCTTACTGCTGGAGTGACTGACAACACGAAGCCATGATGAACAAGAAGAACTTTATCTGCTAGTGTGCGTGCCTGCAATTCTTCCTTCACTGTAAGCAAGCACTGTGTGTCAAATATGTGACAAAGGTGAACAAGATTTTACTGCTTTGTCTGTTACCCATGTTAACTGCTTGTGAAAGCTGTTATGCCACGGTGGCTGCACTGTGCTGCACTGTGTCATGTTTAAACAGTGGGTGGACTTGTGTATTTGTCTTACATGGTTTTTACAAGGGTGTACCTTTTTTTTTTTTTTTTAAAAAAAAATGTGTTTTTTGTTTTGTTTTTCCCCTGAGGGCATTGTATAGCAGTGTATTTTTGTCCTCATACCACAACTAAGTATCATTAATCTGGCAATGCCTACAGTGATTTTCAGGAGGAAAAAATGGATTGGGACTTCTTCAGAGAATAGTATCTGCTATTCTGTAAAGCATTATGCATGAGATCTGTAAAATATAGTACATTACAATGCTTATATTTGATTGTGTGTAACTAGTGGTACAATGCTATTAGCTCTGTGCACGTATTCTTCTAATTGTGCTTTTTGGATCAGCAAAATTTATCAAGTCCATTCATCAGCATGTGAAATGTTGTGTCAAGGAATTCAGCAAATAGACCAGGGAGGGGGGAATGATTACAGAAGTTTATTACCTTTGAAAATTGTAGTTAGGCTGATCACAGTACATAAGAGAGAGGTGAGCTTCTTGTGCAAGAGCTCTGAGTTCATTTACTGAGTTCATTCAACCTTTAATTGGTTACAAATGTAGTTACAGCTGAGCACTGTACTGTATCACTGTCCAGCACTTTATACTGTGTGTGCTCATTTTAATTTTAAACTGATCCCTGGTGGTTTAACTGAGTGGGATTTCCACCCCCATTCACCCTCTTCTAGCTTTTTGTGTGTGTCTCATCAGTAGGTTCCACCAGCACTGTGTCGTCTCTCCCGGATGAAAACAGAATGATCAGGTGGGATAGATAATTTTAGGACAAAGCCTTTGCATGTATCCTAGAAAAATGTCCTGCAGCAATTCTCCGTGATTTCCTTTAATATTCAGCTCTGAAGAGCACAAATCCAATCTTGACATTTCAGAAAAGTACGCAAGCAATAATCAACCTTTTCTCTGCAAAATCCATCTGTGGTTGGAAAGGCTGCTACCCAGATCTTGTGTAACCCAGGAACACTTCGATGAGAAAGAAGGATTTATAGTTAAGATATGCAAATCATATTCATATATGATTTTTGCAAGGATCTTGTTAAACTGTTGGGTGAATTCTTAGCTTTTTCTCCTTCTTTGAACTTTGCTGTTACTACTTGAATTCAGCAAACTGGTGCAGGGAAAATTTTATTACAGGTGGCCCATAAACAGAGCACTTCTGCTGCAGATGTGAATCAAGATGGCAGTTATGTGATACAGCAATTTGTCACTGACTGCTAAAAGTCCAGAAGTTAAATAAATGGCTGACAATGCAAGTGTAAATACTGGATGTGTTACTTGTCAAATTCTTCCAGTTGATACCTGGCCTTTAGGTAAAGCAAGGTCCACATTTCCTAAAGGGAATCCTCTTAGTCTCTGATGAAAGTGTCACTCATTTCTGATACTGGGAGGATATAGTCCTTGAAACAGAGCAGATCTGCTCATGAGCCTAATATTAAGAAATAATCAAACCAGAGGAAATGAAGTGTTACTAAAGTAAAGCAGAAGACCTACATTTGTGTGAAATGTTTCCCTACATTGTTCCTTGTTACATTTTTTTGTTTGTTTGCTTTGTGAGACCATGAGCTGTCATGGACTGTAGCCTTACAGAGGTAAGAGGGAGCCCCAGCTTCTGTACTTCCTCAGGGCTTACTGAGTGTTGCTGTAGAGAGACAAGTGTGTGCACAGCGAGAGGAGCTCATGTTGTCCTGGTCATTTCCAGGGAATGGAGTTTCACACGCAGTTTTACTATTTGTGCTGACTTGCTCCTGAAGGTTTTTTTCTCAGCCCTTGAATTCTGGTCATTTGTCTCCAGAAATCCTGTGTGAGATTTGCTCATTGAGATTTTACTACTTGTCCTAATCCAGTGGTTTTTTTTGTTTGTTTGTTTTCTCTAGCTGAGAGATCCTTGGAGCAGCAAAACTTTTCCTTTTTCTCAACGGACTCAGAGGTTCACCAAAGCATATCAGGCAGCAGGACACAAACAGCCTTATCAAAAAGTACTTCGGACTCTCAAGAAAGTAATATTTTTCAGACGGTTTTATCATCAGTTACCACTCCCTTTGATGCGACTTTACTTAGCCAAGAAGAAATGGCCAGGATTTCAGAAGGGAGAAGCATGCCATTGGTAGATGTCTCCGTAACAAACAATGAGGCATTCTTAAGCAGCAATGAATTTATTAGCTCATTTCCGAAAGCACACTGGACTCCTCCTCTGAAGTCTTTTGCAGTTTCAACAGATCATCACTCAGTTAATACAGTAGAGCCACCAAGAGAAACATTAGATACTGTGTTGCTAACACCTTCATTGTCTGTCCTTTTTTCTCCATACGGTATCTCAAAAGCAGCACAGCAAAAGACTCCGTTGAGTGCTGTTCCTGAACACAGTAACACTCTTACAGGATTGAAGCCTTTTTTACCAGATAGTGAAAAGCTAACTGCAGTCAGAGACTTGCCATTGTACCCTTCAAATACAGCTATTTATTTCACTTCCATTCCTTCAGAGGTGGTAGTTACAGAACAGGAGACTGTCAACACAGAATTAACAGCTCTGCCTGTTGGGGCTGCTTCAGAAGGGTCACCTCTTCATCTCAGGCTGCTGGATAAAACTAGCCCTGTTAACCCAGATGCCACAGCACAAGGAGCAGATCTGTACAGCCATGTGAGTAGCAGGGCAGCAGAAATTCTCCATCTAAGGACCCACCCCACTCCAAGCATTCCTTGGGCCACTCTGGCTTCAGCAGCCAGTGCTGAGCCTGTTTTGTCTCTTGTTAGTCTTCCACTTGAATCTTTTCTGCTTCACTCAGATGCCATTTCTGCAGACTCCAATGCAATTCTTCATGCCAGCCTGTTTACACGTGAATTCTCCAGTACAACACCAAATTTGCCTGCCGGTTCAGACACACCAAGTCAACCCGAGCTTGTTAGTGAGCTCACGAGTCCAGTGCCTTTCACCAGATCATACAGTTCTTGTCTGTATTGTGACTCAGTTTCACTTCTGCCAGAAGCAGGCTTTTCCCCTGAACAAGAAGATGTTGGCTCAGGCGATTATGTTGAAACTTTGTCCATCAAAGCCTCTGAAATACAAGGCAAAACTCCATATACAACTATAATTACTGATGGGTATGAATTAGAGGAGTCTACACCTGAAACTTTTGATACTTCTTTTCCATCAAGACCAGTTATTTCATTTTCTTCAAGATTTGCAGAAATGCCCCTTTCACACATGTTTGTGTTAAGTGCTACGGACACTGTTCTTAGCAACAGAACACCTACAACAATTTCTGCTTCTTACCACCAGCTCCCTGGAGGAACATCACTGAACGTTTCTGCTGCTGAGTTTTCCCTTTTGGAAACAGTTTTGTTGACACCAAGCACTCGTGTGGAACTTCATGATGCCGCCACAGTTCTGTTAGACCCTACCTTCACTCCAAGTGAGCTGGTAGCATCGTTTGCAGTCAGTCATACAACTTTGATGGAGTTGCCAGAGTTAATGCCATCAGAATCTGTGGTTTTGCTTGATAAGACATCAGCAAGGGAAGTACCATTGTTAAATATTTCAGATTTTCCATCCAGTCTTTCATCAACACCATTTCTTATTGAACCTTCTTTGTCACTGGCCATGATAAATTCTTACTCCTTCGTAAGAAGTGATTTATCAACACTTTTACCTCAGACATTGTTGACTGGGACATCAGTACTTTCTGAGGATGTTTCCAGCTGGGACTCTGCTACCATTGTCAGCTCTGCCACTGATGCAGAGGTTTCTCAGTTCCTTCTTGGCCAAACATCATACTTTTATGTTAATGCATCCTCTGTTCCAGGTGCACATGTTCCTGAAATAATGCCATCATCAGATTTTCACCCTGAGTCATCTCTGTTTCTGGAAGCACCCTCAGTAGTGTCAGCAGGCTCTGAAGTTGCATTTACCTCAACTGTTACAGGAGCTACCTCTCAGCTGGAACCTTCACTCTCCGCCTTTCATTCCGTGGTTCCTACCCTGGTGCTGCCCACTTCTGACACCCAGTCTGTTACCAGCAGCATCTTGCTTGGTGAAACAAATCTAATCTCTCTGTTTACTACCTTTCCAGCAACTCCTGTCTTAAATGTATCTTCAGCTCTGCTCTCAACTGGTCTGGCTTCTGATGAGGATATTGGTGCTACAGTTAACCCTACGCTGCTTTTAACATCCCGCAGTGAGGGCAGTGCCCACACAGCCCTTTCCCCTGCAGACCCCGACAGCCTGACGTCGCGTGCTGACACCAGCAGTGTGACACCCTCTCCTACAGCATCTCTGTCTGTGACCACATCGTTTGCTTCCACAGAGTTTCCTCTGACTTCCAGCCCTCCCACTGGATATGAAGTTCCAGCAGGAAGCAGTGTAGCTGCTGGCACTGATGCCTCAGCTGCTCCCACCAGCGTCCCTACAACCACTGCCACCAGTGCCACAGGCAGCCTGGGGACATTCTCCTCCACCCCTCCGGTGACCACTACTCCGTCTGAACCCGTGGTCATAACCTCTGCTGTGACCACTACTAGGCAGCCCTACGTCTGCGACATCACGGTTCCAGATGCTTACTTAGTCACTGCGGGTAAGATATTCCAAACATTTTTGTTTTGTTCCTCAGAAACCACTGCAGTGTGACCCCCAAGCTAAACTGCAGGTGCTAAATTAGCTAAGTGAGCTTTTCAAATACATACAGTGTCAAATCAGACAAACAGCTCTAAAACCATTGATTTGTCATTTACTCTTGAAAATAATAGAATTCACTTGGGAGGAATTGTGAGAGTGAGTTACATACATGTTACCCTGCACAGAGAATGAAATTGTCTTCTAAAATTGCTGATGCATATATACAAGTATACTGAATTGGAGGCTGCTTTATAATTTCGTGGGCTGTAGATGAATGTTACTGTCATGCTACTGTTCTGCCAAACTATTAAATGTTCTGACTGAGTAAGTTTCTCCTTTCAGTTGTTGCTGTTTGTAAAAAAAAACCTGCATGCAAGGTAATGCTATAATATGAAAGAAGAGACTCAGTTTAAAAGTTTCTGTTTTATTACCATTTCTATAATTTTACCTTACTAGATTATGTTTATATGTCCTCCTTACTTACTTCAGCTGGATTTGGTGTGTTTGTAACCAGAAAAAGTGACGTTAATTTTGTTTCAAAATTAATTGTCTCAGCATCTGTGTTTGCTTTTTTGGTGTTTTCCTGCCTCTTCCCAGCTTGTTAACAAAACACCACCAGTGAACTAATCCAGGGCAGCTGCAGAAATGCTGCATGGTCTGTGGTAAGCAACACATTTTGCCCTTAAGATTTGCTTGTAATGTGTAAAGCAGAATTAACATAATCTTGTTCTCCAGATATGAAGGTGAGCTGACTATGCTGGGTATGAGGAAGACTTTTTTTTTTACTTGGAATTTGAGTAGTTTTATAGGAAAGTTAGTGATGAGAAGTAAATGCAGGATGACAATACAGCACTTTTAAGTTGTTTCCTTGGCTGTAATCACAGTCTCAAGTGTGGCTGTAATAAACAAGACCTCCATAGGGAACTGGGGGTTTTAAGCATATTCCCACTCTATTCCCTTTTAGTAATCAATGTTACTTTTGTTTACTTTTTATTTAAGAGAAAAGCAGATGCATATTTTCTGTGGCTTTTTTTCTGACCTCATCAGCAATCTGCACATTGCCTACAAAACCTGGACTGCGTTATGACAGCAAGCTCATTGTGCACAGGTCAGACTGCATGTCCTCTGACTTTCAGATCCAATTTGAATGCCTCAGTGGCTCTTTAGAAGACTTTTTTGCTAGAATGGTAAAGACATCAGAAATGGAAAAATTAAACGAGAGGGAAAACAGACCTGGAGTACATTAATCTGTATGTACAGTCACTTTTTAGGGTACAGTCACACCTTTACCTCTTTCCTTGCCCATCATTTTATCATTTGATGCAGTTGATCTCATTGCTTTCTTTTCCATGCATTGCACAATTGAAATTACATCTTTGAACTAAAGCCCAAGAGATGAAGCTAAAATGTATTTACTCACTGACATTAATTTCCAGTGCTGGCTCGAAGAGCTGTTCTACAAAATGTCAGTGAATCCATCAGAGAAGTGCTGAGAGTTCAGTTCAGGCGATCAGTAGAACTGGAGGTAAGTGGTATCAAGTGTGTACAAGTACTCTTTGATCAATATAATACAACAGTGGGTTTAGTTGACAGGCTGAAATGGTGAATTAAAAACAACCAATGAGGTATTATATCAGAGAGAGGTGTATTCTAACTAAATTGTAGTCATGGGGCATTTTTTTTTCTTCTTCTGTTTCTTTGAGGTTTTTTACATGCATTTGACATTATCTTTCTTACTTTTTCTATGTCATCATTTGCTATGACAGACCTCTCTTGATTTTACCAGAGATGCAGTGCACAGCCCCTATTGCTTACCTAACCCTAACTGCAAAGCTTTTACCCTTTGAAACATCTGTTAAAAAGTTTTGTTTCTTCTGCTAGCTGATTACATACTTAGAATCTTAAACAAAACAAAACCTTCTTCACAGCCTTGTGCTATTTAATGTTCTAAGTGAGGCCATCGACACTTGAAGGGGAAGTGGTAGAATCCCAAATGCAGGATTTGGCAGATAAAAAAGGCTGAGAAAAAAAAAGCAGGTGTGCAATAGTAAGATGTTATTTTTAAGCCCTCAGATAGGTAAGACTTCTGTCCTTCTGTATTCACAGGGCTAGGAATTGCTTTGCTCTTGGTTTCTTTTGAAAGCTTCTTCTGCTTTGATGTTCAAGAAGTGATGTTTGAGCAATATCTTAGTGTTATTTCCTGACGTCAAAGAGAGGGTCTGGTCAAGATGAATTTTAAAGGCTCTATTTTCCCCTTCTTTTTCAAACCCTCTGAAAGGAAGACTGTAGAGGTAGTTTGGAAGTACCTTTGCTGAACACCTCAAATGTTTGAATGGAATTACTACTGTAGGTGCAGCTTCAGCTGTGCTTGCACTTTTCCATGTCTGCATTCATCCAGTTGTGATAGTCCAGCACCACATTATTTTGCTTTTTTGAGTCTGATCTCATTTCCATTATGAAGTTTCTCAAGTAGCAGTTTGAACATAACTTGTGTTTCTCCATGCACAGAATCCCATGGTGCCTCTTAACTTTTGCTTGCTGATCTGTGTGGGGAAACACTGTCTTGACAGCTCCTGCTATAATCACTGCACTCAGTTATTAACAACCCCCATGTCATGTTTGAGAATATACTTTACTACTAGTGAAATAGGAGTGTTACAAAATTTCTGCTCAACTTCAGCTTCAGTGAGCTGCTTCTACAATACCTGCTTATAAGCTTTTTAGGATTTTTTTTTTTTTTTTTTTTTTTTGAAAGACAACATTTTCTTTCTGGTTTGTGAATTATACCTTCAGGATGTGTAAACTGGCATAGGCAGAAGTAAAAAGTTCATAATGATGGAGCTACACTTATTTTCAGTGACCTTATATGCCTCAATAATATGGAAGTGCTTATCCTCGTAATATTAACAGCAGTAAGACACAATCTGGTGCTAAATATTTGAAGGTTGATTGGAGCCAACATTTGGTATCTTGTTTCTTTATATTTTTCCCTTTAAATTCCTTCCTTTCATGCCCACTATTGCATTGTAAAGCTCTCAGTAGGATATTTTGGCCCTAAGGCTGCTCAGAAGCAACTGTTTTTATAAATAATGCAGTTACTCCAGCTTCATTCTTTGTAAATTCTTTTCTATCAAAAGGAGAAAACATCTCCGTATCAGTTATGCGTATTTTATGCTAAAATGCTGCTGTCATGTGTGTTCTCTTTGTGGTGCCTTGAGTATGGGTTTTGCAATAAAATAAATCACTAGCTAATATATTTGCCTCTAACAGTGAAGTATTAATAAAACTGTTTTTTTAAATGAAGAGCCATCTACAGAATTGGCGTGTTTAATGGTGATGTAATGCACAATTTTAAACAAAAGTTGTCCATATTGCAATACTTAATCAAACAGAGCTGACTTTTGTTACTCAAGAGTACCCAGAAACCATTTGTACATTTGAAAGTTACGGTAAAGCAGTGAAATTTCTCTAAGCTGCTTTTTTACTCTCCTATTACAGCTCACAGATGTTGTTCCTTTGCTGTGATGTAATGCACAGTAAATCAGGAGACAGTCCTGTTAAGTCTAACGTGGTAGTAATGTAAGCTTTAAAAATAAAATCCATGGCAACAATGGACACAACTGCTGCTCACTTTAAGAACAAACCGAGTTTAACACTGGAAGGAGAATTAAAACTTTTTTGTTCTCCCAACTTTTTCAACTGACATTTCAGGCTCTGCTTCTTTATTATGTCAAACATTCTGAGTTGTTGAAGTGGGGGGGAGGGAGGAGGAAAAAAAAGGAGGCAGGCTTGAATCCTGCATAACAAAAACCCTGTCAATTTTTTCCTAGCAAAAGTCTTTATAGTAAAGTGAGAATATCCTAAAATTGTAAAGATTTTTCCAGTTGGTCTCAATGTAACGCATCTGAAAAAGAATAAGATGCTATTGTTTTAATAAGAGGCATTTTTCTCAACTTTCTCTAATGTAAACCTTATGACACTAGGGTTAGATCTGTTATACAATGTTCCCTTGACTTAGCTTTGTGGCACTGGGATGTGAAATAAAATAGTGTTGGCAGTGACTTTCTGCCAGGACCCCTGGTGCCATTAAGTTCATGCCAACAGGAAAAAGCTTTTTGCTGGCCCCATTTGTGCTTGGAAATTTTATCCCACAGTCTAATGTATTCCTCAGCCACTTTGTTCCTCTATTTAATTTGGGGGTTTGGGCCTGTCGTTAGTGTACTGTTTTCTATAACCCAAAATCGGTGAACTTCTGCCTTCAAAATCAGGAGGATGAGTTTGTTCTCAGGCAGTTAGGTACTTCTTTCAGAGGTGCCACCTTGTGGGCTTGCATTGGTTTCATCGCTACACAGTGCTGCTTAAATTCTGACTGGTACCGGTACAGATGGTGAGAGAATTGTTACCTTAGGATCCTAATGTGTGTAGAAGCAGAAGCTTTGTTCCGTTTTTAAGACCTGTGAGCCTTTGTAACCCCTGTTCAGGAAGTTAAACGCTCTCTGCAGGCTCTTTACAGGATGGTTAATAAGGTGGTGGTGAGGAAATGGGTTGTTTATGCTTTCTGCCAGATGTTTACACAGCATAATACAGTGGAGTGTTGGGATGGATTAGTTTGTAGCAAAGGTGCATCGAATAAAAAAATTTAGCAGAAAATAATCAGTAACAAATGCTTAGGAAACATCATAAGGGACAGAGTTAGCATGCAATGATATTTTCCCCAAATGCTATCGGAATTGGATTAGCAGTTGCACTTTGGAGAAGGGATAGCTTAATGTGAGGTGGTGTAAATATGCTCTACTGAGGTTTTTATTGAAGTTTTCTGCTTTTGCTAGGACAATGGCTTCAAAGTGCACAGGCAGTTTTGCTTGCTTCTCTGGCTTTATGGCCTGATGTGTTAAGATAAGGAATTTGTACTTGTTTACTTAGATGGCATTCTAAAACGTGTTGGTCCAGCTAGCTTATTTGTTAGCATCTAACTGTGCTGGCAGCAGAGGTGAAACCTCCAAGGGTGTGTTGGATGGGGTTGTGAACTGTTAGAGCTGTGCCAAGAGGAGCTATTCTCATTCATGAATCAAAAGTCATGAGCTGTGCTCACCTCTCCTGGTCAACTTTGCAAACTCCTGTGATTTAGCCTGTAGACAGCATCACGCTGGCATAGCTGTATTATTTCTGTCATCTGAATTAGGCTGTAGAGAGCTCACCCAATACAACCCTGCAATATCTCAAGCAGAAGTAGCTATTGATTTCACCCATAGTGGTTCCAATCTACCTGCCTCAAAATTACACATAAAGGCTGGATTTTTAAAAAATTTCCATTCTTCTGAGGTTGCTGTAGTTCTGCTGCTGCAGGAAAGCACAAAAGAGAAAGAGTGTTAGCTGTTAAGAGGAAAACTTGGATGCAAAATTTCAGGGGGCTGTTCATTGCATCTGTGGTACACTGCAACAGGCAAGAGATCGAGACAGATGAGTTGTTATCCTTTCTTTTCTGAAATACCTAATTCCAGTGCATAAGTATACACTGGCTACACTAGGCCTCTCCTCCTCAGCACATATTGCCTTAGAAATTACCAGCAAATTGTCACTGAAATTTGTAATTCTAATTTCTCTTGCCTCTTAAATTGTCTCCTCTGCAAGTAATGGGAAACTTTCTTTTGGCATGTCTTACCCATTTTAACTGCTGTTTCCATTTGACAAACTGAAGCTACAGAGATCATTTCATCCCAAGATGAAAGGATAAAATTTCAGATAAGAAGAACTGAAAAGAGCTGTGCGTATTATTCATATAAAACAAATTTGAATTCTGTGGGTCCAAATACATTTAAAATAAAAGCTGGGTGCTTCATGTATTTGTGGACTAAGAAGAAAGGAATAATGAGCAGCATAAATTATTTTTTTTATTTCCTTCTGCTACTGAAGTAGTTTCTTCTGGTGAAGATAATCTCTTTGAAATGCATATTTTTAAAGGACAGGAGAGATTCTTGCTTTCTCATCTAAATAGCGATGACCATCACTTTGTACTGTTGCAGAAATGCCAGTAAGGAACAAGGTCACAATTTAAGCAGCCACTCTGTGTTTCTGTAATGCTGAACGTGAAGTTGAGGATATCTAACACATCCCATCACTAGCACAAAGCCTGCAAGGAGCTAGCATCTCTTCATCTAGGAGGTGCACATATATGAGAACTTTTAGGTCTCTGGTTTAGATTATTTATGTATTTGTGAGGCTATCATGTATGTCTCAAAATATTGTAGTGTTGAGTGCCTTGGGGCAATAAAGCAAATTGGGTGAGTAAAACACAAAAGAAAAAAATAAGGGGATATAGGTGTCTTGGATATTGAGAGAGTTTCTCCGAAATAGAGAAGACATTGCAATATGTTTGAATTAAAAAAAAGCTTTCAGTTTGTTTTTACTTAGTTGACAGAGAAATGGTGAATAAGTGTGTTTGCATGGAAACATTCACCTAGGTTTATATGCGTATAATCTTTTCCTTTGACAATAACCAAGAATCATCAGGGTTTTTTTAAGAAGACTCAAAATCAGGAGGTGACTTGAAAAACTGTAATTGTGGTAACTCTGCTGAAGTAAGCAGATAGAAGTGTTTCTAGATGAAAGCATTCCTGAGTGTGAAAATTATATCCATAAAACACAGATTATATGTATTTTGCTTCTTTATCGCAAGAGAATGTCACAGGATGTATTTGCTGGGCAGCATATGGCAGAAATGCAGAAGATGTGCAGGCAGTGCAGTAAGTAAGCAGCAGTTTTCTATGGGAACTCCTATGTACTCCAGGGTAATACAGGTAATACAATACCATACAGGCAATACTGCTATGCTGGGATGTGGTAAGTGAAGAAGTGTTGAGGTTGGTACATAGTACTGAAGAGATTCTAGTAGGAGCACCTAGCATAGAGAAGTTGCCAGAGACTACAAGGCACAGCACTTTCAGAATGTCTATGCTTCTCTCTCTTTGAAAAATGAAGATTGGATTTTCCTAGCTTTTGATGATGTGGCTTTGAAATGCATGAGGCAGTGTGGGTGTGAAGTGCCCAAAAAAATCACACTGAATTTTTTTTTTCTTTTTTTTCTTTTTTTTAGGTTTATAAAATTGCCCCCAAGTTTGCTTTCTTGGTGACATCAGGCCCTTTTGTTTACACGGCTATAGCTGTCATCAATGTGCTTGTGAACAGCAGTCTTCTTCGTGGTGAGAACCCCATGATCCTCTCACTGCATCCTTCTTTCACTGTGCCAGATAACAGGTTCCAAGTTCAGACAGGTGAGTTCTTCTTGATGCAGAGAGGAGGCAATGTTGATTTGTATTGTTTCACAGTTCTTCATTTGTGATTAGGTATGCAAGGTCATTTCACAACCGTGCATTCTACTGCTGTGAATCTTAATTTTTGATTGTTTCATGAAATACTTGCTGGATTCATAGTTGAAAGATGATAAATTGTAGACAGTTAACCCCATAATTTCATTATTTTTTCAGGTTTTTTATGTTTTTTTTTAACATGTTGCAAAATAGTTGTCCTTTTTCTATTGCATCAGAAATTGGGAAGAGAAAGAAAATTATATGAAACATTTGCTCCTAAAATCACAGTGCAACTACTTTGTAGTGCCTGAGACAAGTTTCAAAATATATTGACCTTAACTGCTATGTTTTAGGATTCTCATAATGCAGGAGTTAGACTGTTACCAACGGGTATTAATGGACCCAATATGTGGTCTTTTAGATAAGCTAAATACTGTTTTTCATTCTAGAAGAAAAAGAGGTTTATTGCTTTCTTCCTTAAAATTAGTGGTATTAGGATTTCAGTGTGGCTGAAATTCCTCTTTCAAGTCCTGTAAAATTAGCTGTGTGTGGTGAAGGTTTTTCAGTATGCTAGAGGAAAAAGTCTCCAATATCTTTTGGTAATCTAATGGCTCTGCAGCAGATTTTAATGAGTAGAGAATTTACTGCAGCAACACAAAATTTATTTTGACTGTATTTTTACCCATGGGGTTTCATTGAACATGTCCCAAATTCCCTGAAAAAGTGATAGCTCTGTGAAGCCTTTTGCTTGTTCTGTTCTTTCTCAAAGAAGTACTGTTCTGTATGTACCCTTTACTTTCAGTGCTTCAGTTTGTGCCTCGCAATGTGGACATTGGGTTCTGCAACTTCAGCCGGCGCATTGAGAAAGGGCTGACAATGGCATTCATGGAGGTCAGCAAACGCCAGGAGTTCTACAACTTCACTGTCCAGGTAAGAAGATCAGCATGATCTCTGTTTCAGCCAGCCAGTAAAACAAGTTAGGTCTTCACTGGCTACCACTTGCCATCTAAATCATGTAGAAATATGAGGCTTTGTCACGAATTCATGATTTCTTTCCTCTACAAAATAATGTGGCACCACATATCCCTTTGGTTTCAAGTGATCCAAGATGATGATTTATATCCAAACAGCATTATTCAGTATAATTGGACTTAAAATTTTACATACAAAGGTTGCCACAAACCTTATTGCAGTAATTTCCATAAGATTTTCCTATGAGTTTAAGGTGTGGTTAAGAGGATCCTATTAGGAAATATAGGACTTACATGCACTCTGCCTTTTTGTGTATTAGCTGCCTCTGAGATCTAGAAATACCTACAGCAGTATATGATGTCCGTGGCAGCTGCTACTGGAACTGCATATATAAAATGTATTGTATGTGCACTGGCTACTCAATCACATACCAGGGCTTAAAACTCCCTGGAAAGTCAGTAATTCAACTTAATGAAACCAACTCCCTCTCCTGTCATAATTCTTAAATTTATTCAATCGTTTTTGTCATACCAATATTAGTGAAAAACTTACTGTGTTATTAAACTGACACAGTAAATGCCCATTTGTGGTACCCTAAAATAAAATCTTAACCAGAAAAATGGCATAAACTTTATATTAATAAATGTACTATATTGTACATGTAGTGAAGTGTTCAGAACTGTGCAGCTGAATGATGGAATGTGACTCAATAGACTGAAGACAGAACACACAAAACAATTTCTTGGACTATCAGCTTAGCAAACTTAATTTTAAATACTTGCCTACTGTCTGGAAGAGATTTGTTTGCATGAACACAGTTCCCATATACACTGGTACCAAAATAAGGCTTCTAACCAGTGGTAGGGGCTGGGCAGGTGTTGTGTCAGATATTTTAACCAAGAAAACATTCATTTGCAGAAATTGTCTTTACTGTGGCCTCTTCCTGTCTCTTCCATGGAGTTTGGTATTCATTTAGAATTTCTTTATAAGTAGATTTATCTTGATATCTCTCCAGGTGTTTTATTTCATAATTTTCTGGACTGTAGTTTTCAGATCATTCTGGATTATGACTGGCCATAAAGAAAATTCTTAGAAGAGGAATTCACATGTAACTTTGCCTCTTCTGAGAATCAGCAGGCTGAATCAATCTGGAATAGATGTTCCTCTGTTTTGATGTAAATTGCCACCTCTTCATATTAGGAAAAAAAACAGTCTTTCAAAGAAGGAATGGTAATGTTAGTGAATTGATTTTGCTGACCCTGATTCAATCTTGGTTTTTCAGATTCTGAATATAACTTTGAGCAGGACTGGTGCAGCATTTCGGCAAGGCCCTGTGAGCATTGTTTTTGCCATCAGAGATAGGTACGGTTTTCTAAATGGGTCTGAAGTCAGTGAGCAGCTAAGAAACTTGTCCGTGGTGGAATTCAGCTTCTATCTGGGTTTCCCTGTGCAGCAAATTGCTGAACGTGAGTACTTGCTGTTTGCCAAGACTGCAAAATACCTTTTTTTAAGGTATTTTTTTCCTGTCTGCAATTTTGAAGTAATTTTGTGCATAAGTGATAATGTAGCTTCACATGCTTGTTTTGTGAATTCTAACGAGCAAATCCATTCCCCTCTCTCCTTAGGCTTTGCATGTGAGTGTTACAGCAGTTTGTTGCTTTTTTTACCACCCTTTTTTTTTGTGCTGGGCCAGTTATGCTTAACTTGGAATCTTTAATGCATTGGTCTTAGTCCAGATTTAAAAAAAAAAAAAAATTTGCTTCCATCCAGGTTGTTATGAAGTGCAAACCAAGGTGTGCCTCTGTGGTTATTGTATACAAGGGCCTTTGCAAGCTTCTCAGCAGGGTTAACTACCGTGGGCTTTGCATTGCACTTAACTTTGACTGATTTCTAGAAAGCCTGAGAGACTGGCAATGCAAGATTGTATATAACCACATAGTCTGTCTGGGTTATCTGTTACCAGCAGTGTTGTTTTGAGTAGTCTGTTATCTTTTAAGATATTACCTTTTAAGTTTATCTCTTGTTTCTTACGTACAACTTGCATTGCAAGTCAGTTTTTGTAGCCTATGGCCATCATAAACATAGATTAATGGGAACTGCCTGCATCACAGTTTGCTTGACACTCAGCCTTAGCAGCTTACGTTTGGTTAGATATTTCAGATTGCCTCAATCTCATAAATAAGACAGTTTTCTGAAGTCAGCTCTTATCCTTGTACAGTAATGGATTGTTCATGATGGAAATGGCTTGTGAATGTAGGAAGTTCATGAGAAAACAGTACTTGCATTTCCTGCTTTGTGGATGTTACTGTTAACTCAGCCCATTAATGCCCCGTTTCTTCTGTCTCACTATGCTTTCCAATGGATTTTGTTAAATTTGCAGTTATTTTTGTTAGTTACATAGGTGCATAACATCTGACACAGTGATTCCCACCATACAGATTAAGGTCTAGTGGAAAATCAGGCCTAATTGTATCTGCTGTTCATTATGCAACTGTGCAGTAGTATATCAATAAAGAAACTGTAAAGAGAGTGACTGTCAACAGAAGTTGTTCTCCATATCATCTTTAAATGTCTGCAAGATGATTTACTTGCAACATTTCTGTTCTCATTTGGTCTCACATAGGCTATACCTGTGCTGTGGTAGTGGTATTTAATAGCCAGAATCAGAAAGCCTTGAGAATCCCTCTGCATAGCTGACTAGTATTTCTTCTGTTCCTTGTGAGGCTACAGAACTTCTCAGGTCTTGGTCTTTATCTCTCACTTAATTCAAACTGAATGTTGCTCTTGCCTTCATTGCTTGAAAGACATTTCTCTTTGTTCTATGTCAGGTCTTTTGCACCTTTGCCTTAGAGTTTATTTAGCTTGTAGTCTCTTGGGTAATATTTTCAGTTTCTCTGTCTTTTTTTTTTTAATTGTGATATACACATATCTAGTCCTAGTTTTTTCATTTGTCCACCTATTCTGGAGCAATGTTTGTAGTGAATTTTTAAGTTGCTCCTTGCTGAGAATCCATCTTCTGGATTGTGTGATGGAACTACAATGCAATTAAATGATAACAGAATTTTTACCAAGGCCAGTGTATCCTGAAAGACAAGATGGTCATAGGGGAAAAACATTCCTATTTAAAATGCATGTACACTGTTCTCCTTATTTTCCTTTCCTGACAGTACATAGGAAATTTGAAGGTAATTTCTTTAGTACCTCATAGCAGGAGCTCTCTCTGTGTTATCTACATGTACAAAGTGCCTGGTTTATGGGGCTGGTTCCTGACATTTGCTGGTGGAACTGTGTTGTCAGCTCATATGTTAATGAGAAAGTCATTCAAAATAGAATGACTGAAGAGGTCAGGCAGTGCCTTTGGAAAAAGGTCCCACTTGGATTTCTTCTCCTTCTCTTACTACGTTGAGGATTTGCAA
Source organism: Florisuga fusca (assembly GCA_038090715.1). NCBI lineage: Eukaryota > Metazoa > Chordata > Aves > Apodiformes > Trochilidae > Florisuga > Florisuga fusca. The sequence continues at coordinate 52,860,179 of JAAWXA010000005.1, read as the reverse complement.
TAAATTAATGTAGATGATAGCTGTTGCAGCCTAGCGAATTTAGCCTGTGAGAGTTATAGAAATAACTTTGTTTCTGAAGCTTCAGGATTTATTTGTTTATTCCTGCTGAAGAATTTAAATGAGTGTGCCAACGGCATGGTAATTTCTTTCCTACAAATTCCAGACTTCAAACAAACAAAAAATTACTCTTCTTCCCCTCAAAGCCACCAAATCTCCCAAACAATACCAAACCTCAAATCTTCAAGCAAACTCCTAGTGTAGGAAGACAGTGGTGACTAAGGTCATGGTGATACACACTTTATTCTGAGCTTCTCCTAATTTGAGCTCTTGAAAAATTCTGTTTCTTTGACACATATCCCCAGTAGCAGGGATGATGGCAGCTGAATAAGCTATGTATACACCCTTGCCTTCAACGATCCCATCTAACTGCTGCTGTATTCATGGAATGAATGTTGCATAGCAGAGCATAGCAGTTGCCTCAGATATCTTGGCCAGAGTTTGTTGGTTGTGGTGTCTCTTAGGTTGTTTGATCCACACATTTTGAAGACAAATTTCAAATTTGACTAGACTGAATTTTCAAAACATTTAATGTTCTTTAAAATAAATACAATACATGTAGTAAATTAAATTAAAATAAATATATGGAATTTCAATTTAGTAAATCAGAATTTTTAGGAACTACTAGATCTTCCCAAAGTTCACAATGCAGAAACCACAAGGCTGTGGTGGACATGATGCCCTAAATCAAGGAGCTTCTTGTCAGCATCTTGCTGCTACAGGAGCTTCTATTTACTGTAGATTGAGCTAATTTTAACTTGTCTAGTTTGGTCGCAATAGTGCTTCAGCACATCTGTACTCACTGTACAGCGAAGTGGGAACACAGTTTTTCAGCTGGTTAGAACTACGGGTCCATCTGTCAGTAAACACAATAGTGTGTGTAGTTCACAAACTTTTATAAGCAAGGCAATCACATTTGATTATTTTCAGTTGTTTCTACAGTTTTTTGCACTGTTGGTGTGGCTGTATTTTGAGCCAAAGGATTGTAGATCTAAAGGATTCAGAGACAGAAATCATGTCTAAAGGCTCAGCAGTGTTGGGCAGATCTGTCTTGAGACATCTTATTCAGCAGTCTGTTGAGGATGACCAACAGCCAGATCCTCAAAGCTGCTTTGACAGGAAGATGTCTCAATGTTTTTGTTTTCTAGGCCCTGATTTTGTGCTGTCACTTGTTTTATAGAGGAGTTGTATGAGGGAAGGTATTGTAGAGATCTTTAGACAGGTAGCTGCCTTGCTCTATGCAAATTAACATGCAACTTTCTACTTTTTCCATGTAAATTTTGGATATTTATATATAAACAATGTATGTTATTGTTTATAAATAAATATGAAGTGTTCCTTGCCATACTGTTTTGTGCCATTTTTGCTTTACTTATCAGGCATGGTAACAGGAAGTGCTCTTTTGTGGTGACTTTTTTTCCCCCCTGAGGGCTGTGTTTATGATTTTGGAAGTCTTGTAGTCTGCATCTGAAGAAAAAGAACTGATTTCCAGGTGAGCTGAGCTGTCACAGAGTTGAAGCTGATTCACACTAAGGGAAAGCTGATTGTGTAATGTCACTGTATCTCAACATTGTTAAATGCAGTGAGACTTTGCTTTCCATATCCCCAGTGTGAGTCTTGGTCAAAGGAATGCATTTGCTCCCTAATGCTTGTTCACTTCACATGGCCATTCACACACAGTCCTTTTATGGGCTTTTTAACTTAACCCATATATCCTTATATATCCATATATACTTCTAACTGTGTGGGTTGTCCCTGTGCAGTACCTTTGTAACAACAAGAATTAGTTGTCAGCTTTTTGCATTTATTTAGAGTCAAAAGTCCATACAGAAAAGTTAGTTTGACAGAACGGACCGTTCTCTGCAGGAATAGAGCTGGTGGAGGGGTGTCATGGTTTAACACTGGCCTGGCAATTAAACCAAATAACAGATGCTCTCTATTAATCCCCCTCTCCTCCCTGATAAAGAAAGGAGAGAGAATAAGAGAGAGAGAGGCTTATGGGTTGGAAACTAAACTACACAACTTTAATGAAACAGGAATGATAAGTAGGAAAAATTACTAAATATATACAAATATACAGGAAAAAATTGATACCACCTTCCTCCCCCCCTTTCCCCCAATAACTCTCACGTCACCACCAAGGCTGCAGGGCAGCCCTGGGAAAGTCCAGGCTGGACCCCTGGGGTCAGCAGTCATCAGGAGCTGGAGGCAGGAACACACAGATTCAGGCTGGCATGGATCAAGATCACAGGCAGAGGAACGGATGGAATCCTCCCAGGATGCTGAGGCAAACAGGGAACAGGCGAAGGAAGGGCAGGAAGAGCAGGAAGAGGTTTGACCCTTGTGATCCCTCAAATTTATTTTATACTGCGTATGATGTGTATGGGATGGAATACTCTGTTTGGTCAATTCTGGCATCTATCTTGTCCAGTCCTGCCCAAAGGAGGGGTTCAGGTGGGACCTCTTTACCCCTTCTGGAGGGCAAAATGTTCCTCAGAGCTGAGCAGTGTCCTTGGCTCTGCACACCAGTCTCTGGCAGTAACTATATACATCCAGTTTTATCAGTCCTAGAAGCAGACACTGTCTGAGAAACTTGCTGTTAATTTCAGCAAGTGCAACTACTTACAAGAGACTTAGCTGAAAGCAAAAGTACAAGACAGAAAATTGCCTTTATCCTGGCCCAAACCAGGACAAGGGGTCAAGCCTTGCAGCTTATAGAGTTCTTTTCTTTCCTCCACATAATTCTAGGTGTCTTTGGCAACATGCTTACATTCAGATATTCAGTTTATACTTTTTTGCATGCTTATTTTGGATTGTCCTCCTTGTATTTCACATTTTAGACTGTGAACTGGTTAGGTGAACAACAGGACAGCAGAAAGAATACCGAGTCTTGGCGGTTTTCTTGGGTGCTAGTTCATTAAAATCAATAGGAAATAATATATTTCATATTTCTTTATGACTGGAAGATTTCTCTAAGGACAGGCAAGGGCTAGCTGTGGACTAGATGAGGAAGATGAACGTAGCTTGAATAAATCTCTGGTTTTGTTGTAGCTTTAAATAGAGTGAGTTGCCTTGAGACTTGCTATTTTGTCAGTACCGTAAGTAGAACTTTGATGAGTAGCATCTATTTAAGATATTTTGGAGATGTTGAAAGGCCAGTGGGATAATGTAAAATTATATGATACAGTACAAAGACTGGAGAAATATTTGGCAATTTTTATCTGAGCCAGTTCTGGATCAAACTTCCAACAGCTAAGGAGTGCTTTTATTGCCCGCACCCTAATATTTGCATGGAATCTTTATTTTTCAGTTGATGCCCTCTCATTCCAAATATTGCATTCTCTCTATGCTATTACTGTTTCTCCATTTATCAGAAATAAGAACAATCAATATGGTAGCCATTCTATCTTGTGTGGTTCCACACAACTATGAGAGGGTCAGGGAGATCCTTGGAGCATCTCATGAAACCAAAGTCACCCAAGTGGTGTGCTTCAGACTGCTGTCAAAAAGTTTCTGAGTGCCTGGGTGACCCTTTGCCTTTTCAGTCAGCATTGAGTAAATGCTGTTACACAGTATGGTGTTTCAGGGCTGCGAGTTAGAATCTTCTGATGATGATAACATCTACTTCATTAATTCATCCAGAGTCATTAGCAGACCAGCTGCGATCTAACTAATAATTGCATTTTGTCTATCCAGCTTCTCCCTCAGAATAACAATCAGTCCATGATTGTTTTAGTCATTAGTTCTAGAGGGCATTAGGAATCTTGCAAATAGATCTTGCTGCAATGCTGAGACTGCAGCAGAGCTCAGGATCTGACCTGGTGCTGGGTGCTGGTGACACCTTTGAGTGATCTATGGAATAGGAGTTGGACCCTGGATTTTCTGACTTGTGACCATGATCTCAGCTGCAGAAGCATCCATCATTTAGTGAATTTTTCATCAGGTTTTAGAAGACAGCCTTAGTTGCCAGTGATCACAGCACATCTCCCTTTTCAATTTCAAGATTTTCTGTTCAAGTTGTTTTATTTTTAAATTCGATTAATTCCATTAAAAGTTTAAGTGAATAGTCATCCAGCAATTTGCATGAATTAAGTAATTTTCAAGTACTAATTTGAATAAGTGTGAAGAGCACATTAAGTATTCAGGCAAAACATGATTTTGGTTTAAAAGCAGAAAAAACTCAAAACTGCTAGCATTTCAAAGTTTTAGGCCCATTGAAAGGTTTTTTGATTTTCTTATCTTGCTCTTTCCGTGCTTTGGAAAAACAACAGATGCCGTTTAGTTTATGCTTTTTTGTTCAGGTTTTTTGACCAGAATAAATAGTACTCCAATCTAAAAGCTATAATCAGAAGAATTGTGTAGTAGGATGCCAAAAATAAATGTGTTTAAATGGACTGTGAAGTTCTTTTTTGTGTGTCTGAGAGTTTTGAAAATTTGATGCATCACAATCACTGTATAGAGGCCTAATGTTTCCTGTTTAGAATAAAGGACCATATCCTGATGTCCTTCTGAATAAGTCACAGAGTACCTCCCAGTTGGTTCTTTTGAGGCTAGTGAGGCTATTGTTGAAATAGAGGTGGAATAGCCAATTATTTTTTTTCCATATGACTATTTATAAATCTATGAAAATAAAAGCTGCAATATAACTTAGTGGTTCTTTTGCTCTTGCCTCTACAAATTGTTGCATAATTAAATTAGAAAAATGCTTATTTTCTATTTCTTAAAAACATGCATTAATGCCAAACTAGTCCACGGCTGGACATACAACATCTTTACTCTAAATTGATCTATCATGGACCAGGTAATTTAATTTTTATGTGCCATGTTCTTTCTGCCAATGAAATGGCTTAAAAATTAACCTTTGTATAATGCTTAGCAAACTGCACCTGTATTAAATATTTTGAGAAGGTTAAGACCATTCTTTTTTCTTATTGCCATAGTGCAACTTAAGATTTCTGTTAAGGAAATGCTTGGCCCAGCCCCCATCTTCACTTGTTTCCCAACATGTCTTTACTGCTCTCCAGTGGAAACCTTGGGAAAAATCTTATCCCTACTGAGTTCAATGGATATAGTATTATTTACTTCACTGGGGCAAGAATTTCACTCTGGTGCAGAGGTTTTTTGGAAATATTGAGAGATTTAGGAAGCTCGTAGCCACTAAGCCAAACAGAAGAGCCGTGAGATTTGTCTTCAACAATGTTCCTACATGGATTTAGTTGTAGTTTTTGTAAAAAAACATTACCAAGGTGCTGTTTTTTAAATGTTTTCCCCTGAGAACAACTCTGAAACACAAAGCAGATCTGTTTAGTTTTCTGCTTTACATTTAGTGTTTCCATGTAGTTTCTGCTTCAGAGAAGGTCTTATTTTTATTCTGAGACACTCATGAGTTGCCTCATTGCCCTTTGAGCAAAAGTCAGATCATGCAGCTAGCTAGGGAGAGTCACAATTCAGAGAGCAAGCTTGTAAGTTTCTAGGAGCGATGACCTCAGTACAGCAGCTCAGAATCTTTCAGGTAATAAATCTGTCTTCTTCAGTTAGCTTCTTTTTGTGCAAAGACAAACTGAGGAGTGTATGTTCTGAGCACTTTCCTTTCCATTGTGTCTGCGTAGCCTCGGGAGCAGTAATACATCTGTGTAAATAAGATGCTTACTGACAGCATAAATTATGAAGTGGCTTCTATTTTTGTATATGGTGTTGAGAATACTGGTCTTACCAATGTTTTTCTTTCATTCTGTTTTTCCCTCAGCCTTTCATTATCCTAAGCTTAATGTGTCTCAGTTGATGAAATCTTCCTGGGTGAGAACAGGTATGTACAGTCTCTGTGAATAAGTAAGAGTGCAATTATTTTTGTTAGCAGGATAACTAACCTACATAAATATCGGTAGCTTAGGGGTGCTGCATTTTCATGAGGTAATAACATGCCTAAGATGAATAAATTCTGAACCCAAAGGCCTAGCGACCTGAAATATCTGGGAAATATAATTCCCAGGTCTACAATTAACTCCTGCAATTCCTTGATAATGAACACTAAGTAGTTTTTGTCTGTAAAGCAGTTAATTCTTCATGAGACAACTTAAACTGTCTGGCTTAACGTGTCCACTCTGCATGCTGTCAATGTACTGCCTTGACTTTTAGATTTTTATTTTACTTAAAGTGAAAATTCAATATTGTATATGCGTGGCACTTTCTACCAAAACATGCTAGGAATAAAACAGAATTAATATAGATACAACCCAAGTACATGAAAGAGTTTAATCACATTTGATTGATCTCTTCTCATTCATTCACAGCAGATCCCTCCCACCCAAATCTTCTGCAAGTTCTATTCTATAATTCTTTAACTCACAGATATGGTTGAGCAGTCACATTTAGATGCTGAAAGGTTGTTGAGGTTGTCTGTATGCTGCAGCTCCTACCTTTTTAAGCAGAAAGCCTGAACTATGACCAGGCTGTGCCTAGAAAACTTTCTCTTAGGGTGCAGGTGTTCCACTGGGTAAATTTTTTTTTTCTCCCCACAACTTTTCTGCCTGCAGTTCACCAGTAGTATAGACTTACTCTTTTTTCAGGTATTTCTGTCTCCTCACCAGTGACCCTGTTTACACTTTGAGTAGAAAACCAAGCTGAAAATTTGTTTCAGAGAAGAAAAATTAACAATACCAGATCATGTTCAGTAATGTGACAGTAATGTGTGTATCCCACATCCAATGTCAATCCTTCCTTAAAGATTTATGTTGGCTTTTTTGGTCTCACACCCTCTCTTGCTTAGTTTTAGGGTTGTTATCCATCATTTGCTGGAAGTTCTCTTAGATGCTGCAGAAAGAAGAGGGTCCATCAAACTTAGAAATCATGTCCTTTTGGCCTTTTTTTTAAAGCTTCCAGACTTTAAAATTTTGAAAACAAGTTGCAGTACCTTTTTGCTGTAGAGATATTTTTTCTAAATCCAGTACTTGCAGGTACCCTGGGAAGAACAGATGTTGGCTGCTGAGTCAGTCCTTTCAGTCTGTATATTGTATTGTAAGGGTAATGACTCATTATATAGGATAATGATAGAATTCATGCATGCAAATACAATATTTTAATATTAGATTAGCCAGATACATGTGCACATATCCCAATACTCATAAAACCTTGGGATATGCAATGTTCTCTGTAGCTGTCCCTCTCAGTTGGAGACTACACACTATTAAGCATAGTTCTTTGATACTGAAATCCAATACACAGACAAGAATGGTCTTCTACATGCTGTCTGTAATAGCCTTAGGCCACTTTCTATTTATTTTACTATTTAATTCTGAAATCCTTAGTCTGTGATTGAGTTTAGAAGGCAGATGCAGTTCTCTGAGAAATTATGAAAATAATTCATTTTTCTGACATCTGTAGTGGAAATTTTTGAATGGAAAAAGTTGTTTTAATATTTTTGTTTTAAAAGTTAAAGCAATTAAAATTATATTTAATTGATTTTTTCTGATTGGATGGCTTTTTATTAAGCATCACACTTAAAAAAAATAAACGTGAAAACACTTAATGAAAAATGGACTTGAAAAAAATATAAACCATTTTAGTGGAGTGCTTCAGGAATGAAAACTGAATTATTTTACTGCATTCAGCAGTGAGTTGTTTAATTAGGTCATTTGAGTCACTGTTGCTCAATTCACTTTTTTTTCACTGGATGCTATCTTGTTGGTAAAGGTCCACACTTTTCATGCTCCCTATGTGTTTATTCTAAGAGCTTTCCTCTAGGCAATCCAGTGGGCTTTCCAGTGGGCTTGCCCCAGTGATTTGGAATACCTGGAGTTGGGAAGTGAAGTGAGCAAGGCTCCTAAGAGTTTGGGGTTTTTTTTGTTCTGTGATTGCCATACTTGTTAATATTTATCCTATCTAGGTAAGATACACTTAGGAGAGACAACGTCATTCATGTGCTGCTGGTCTCCTACAATTTTTCTCCTTGATTCTGAACCCTTGCCCAGTCCATCTCTATCTTTGTATCACTTCCCATCACAGCATTTTGACTGAAAGAAGTTGCAGCAGACAATTTTGATGAATTTTCCCTTTTATTTGTTTTTAAACAATTAATTGAATGCTCAGAAGTTTTGGTTTTTTTAGAATTGAAACATTTTCTTCAGTATCCTGGATCTGTCTAGACTGGTTGAGATTCCAAAAATTCCCTCTGCCCTGATACTTTAATTTATTCTTAATATATTGCTTTTAACCTTTTCCCAACCAATATCTTCCTTTCCAAGATTCAACCTCTGGCTGAACTGGGCAGTGTTCACATACGAACACAGCTCCTCTTGAATTCTCCACAGGGTGACTCAAAGCTTGTCATTCAAGTTGCAGCAAAGACACTGAAAAATGTTACTAATTCATTTGTGTTCTTTTCTCTGCAATGTAGTTCTCCTGGGTGTCATCGACCAGCGAATTCAGGAGGAAGTGTTTCAGGCTGAGATGGAGAGGAAACTAGCTCACCTCTTACACGAGGCTTTGGCCAGAGGGCGGATCTGGAGACGAGCCAGTTTTGCAGGCAGCAACATCGTGCAGGTATTAAGAGCTCCAAAGTCAGAGGAAGAACTAAAAGGCAGTAAATTATTGAATAAGTTAACATTGTATAGGTTTTGCTTTGAGAAAGAACTCAAAAGTGTGTGTTGCAGTTACTTGATAATGCTTGTGTCTTGGACCTAATATAAGGTTCTTTTAGATATCTTTGTTGTCTTTTAAGCTAAACGTAATGGCTGCAAACAACTGAGTGTTGCAAGTGGCTGCTAAAAAATTCTGATGACTTCCTAAAAACTATAATGGACATTATTTTACCACCTTCCTATTTAAAAAACTTGCTATCTTGTCTTACTTAAATGAGCTGCTTAGCAAAAGGAGACAGGATGCTCATCTTAGTCTAAAAAAGTGCTCTGCTGCATCAGCTACTTCACAGCTCTCTGTGGTGTGTTGGAGGAAGTGTAGCAATTTGAAACACAACCATATGCATCTTGATGCAGCAGTGGAGTGGTGTATTGTACCCTTTAACAGCCTATTTATGGCGTTATTCCTGGTCACAGGAATGGCTTTCAAGTAAGAACGGTTAATCATGTCAAATTTTGCACACATGGCAACTTCTGCTATCTGGATTCCAATGCTGCTTTATAGTTTTGTTATATGTGGAATTATTCACATAATGTCCAGGAAGACTTGGGTATTTCAGTTTTATACTCTCATGTGTTCTTTTTAGTCAATTCAACCAACAGAAAAAATATTTTTGGTGGCTTATCTGCATGAAAATTCCTTTTTCCAGCTATTTCATCAACAGTTTACTTCACGGATGCTCTTCTAGTAGTTCAGATCTATTATCTTTATTTAACTTAATAGTACAGGTTTTGCTACCACTTACGTTTCCAGATGTTGAAATTTTCTTACTTTTGTTTTCCTATCTCAGAAACATATGTTTAGTAATAGAGATTTTATTTTATCTTTCTTTTGTGCAGTTGGAATTGCTGTAAATAGCTGCCTGTTTCAGATCTTCTATTCCCAACATCTCTTACTGCACTTTGTTAGTTATGCCTCAGTCCTCCCTTTGCATATAAATTAAATAAATATTCCTTATGTTGCTAGCAAATATACCACTGCCTATAAAGTGTGTATATATCAGAGTGAATAAAATGTGTATGCGTAGATTACAGTTTTACCATTTTACAAAATTAAATTCAGGTAATTAATTTTGCACACACATAATTACAATCAGGTCCTTTCTAGCTTAACAGTTGTATTTTGGAAAGAGAAAATACCCCATTTTTCTTACGAGTTTGTATTACTTACTAGGACATAAGATGAGGTCTGCATCTTACATTCCAGTCAGCAGCACTGCTCATTTTTGCCACTTAATTAGTGCAAAGACTGCAGACTGCTGTCTTTGGGCAGTGAAGGATTCTCTTACTTGCAGTCAACACATCATACAGACATAATGCAGGGCTTCTCCTGGTGCTCACAGCCCATGCTATCAGACAGGATTAGCACTGGAATAAAGGAGATGTGGAAGAAGGAAGGCTGAAGAGAAGGTACCCTGTCTCCTAAGGTGTCTTTGATAGGTGTCCTGCTATCCTGCCTGAGAATGGTAGGTGCCATCAGGTACTATAGCTTCTTGGTAGTTTTCTTTGGCAAGATATTCAGGCTTGCAGAAGGCAAGACAGTCTTACAGGCTTTTGTGTGCAGCTGGTGGTGGGTTTGTGAATGGAGGACAATTTCTTTCAAGGATTGAAAATTGAGGATCTGGTCCATAGCTGTTTGCAAGAAACCTTTCAGCTTTACTGCTGCTAATTCTGTTATGCATAGCCAGGTTTATAAGCTGTGTTTGCAGTGTGTTGTGTGTGTGCATCTGTGTCTTCAGGGAGGGCTGTTAATGTTCTTTGTGCTTTAACTTTTCCTGCATGTATTTCTTGCACAACAGTGACTGCTGTGATAGTAAGGCCACAATGAAGTGAAAATAAGAACAGAAGCTGCCAAAGTGTCAGATACTTTTATTATCAGGACATGTTTGCGTCTGGAAAGCACTACACACACATTTCACTTGTGTTGAGTTTCTCGATAAACCAGACTATTTCCTAAGGTGAAAGACATTTAAATTGTGTTGAAATGTGACATTTTTAAGCTCTGTGGAAAATCAGGACTGTGCATCAGAAGGCAGAGTGATGATTTGTGAATGTTACTGCAGGCGTATTAGTTTCCTCTCACATACTAAGAAAACAGAAATGATACCTTGAGAGGTTTGGATTTAATTTCTAAAAGCCCATGCTAGGATCTAAAAATTTTAAAAATTACTCTTTAAATTTAGACACTTTGAACTACCTAAGATTGCCAAGTAACATCTTTTCCCTTCCTGTTTGCCTATCTGGACTATTAACAGGTGGCACTCCATGATAAAAAGAGCCTATAATCATTCCATATTAAAAAACCTCTGAAGCCTCACACCTGACTGTTATACATGAGATATTTCCATTTATTTTTGTGTAATGCTTATATTAATGTTTCACAGAGGAAGTGATCTATATATTTAATGTGCATCTGCTGTTGCTGCAAATTGAAGGTACATGTTTAATGTGGTTTGAGTTGCATCTACAGAGGCTAGCCCTGTGATGTGTTTTGTCACTAGATCATCATAACAACTTTTTAAATTTTCTGAAGAATTAAATGGCTTAATTGTTGTTTAAAAATATACCAGAAGCTATTGAAAAAAGAATTTGCTTTTCTTCATTTCAGCATTCTTGGTCTTTTGAAAGGGAGGAAAAAGGTGATGTTACTAAGTGGCAGAAAGAATGATGTTCTGATTTGAAGAGCACATTACATGACACTGTATTGTAATGTGTGGGAGGAAAGTAGTGTCTGTGAGGGGGCATAATGACTGAACTGAACTTCTCACTAAGGTTCATTCTCTTGGTTTTCTACCAACAGCTTTGTGTGTCTCTCCCCAGTGTGTAATCGAAGTGAAAGCCCAGTCTTGCTGGGAGTTTTTAGGTTGTTAAATAGAGCCTCTGGGGACTGGTGGTGCTTTACCTTTTTCTCAGAGGCATTTTGCCCCTCTGGCAGTGGAGGGCAGAGACTGGTCTGTCAGGTTGCCCACAGCCTGTTCCTATCTCCTGTTCTGGCAAGCCAATTCCTCCCCTGGCTAAGCCTCTGCAAGCCAGCACAGGGAATATCCTTAGCATTGCATTTCCATGCTCTGGCCCTCCTGGTTCACTTTTCAGCCTCCCCACCTCAGCAAAAGGAAGGCCTACTGAAGTGGGGCAAGTGTTTGGTGCTCTGACAGCAAGTGCTTCCCAGCCCCAGCCAGAGCATGTCAGGAGGAAGCTGGCTGCCCACAAGGTGCTCTGCCATTTCCCACTCTCCAGGTTCCTGGGAGAGCTTCCTCAGACCCAGGGCAGGTTGCCTGCAATGCCTCTTTCACATCTGCTTGACGTTGTGTTGTCTGCTGAACCATTCAGACCACAGCACAGCTTTGATTTAATTGCCTGGACACTAAAATCCTACTTTTAATAGGGCAGAAAGCAGAATCTTTTTTGATTTTTTTTCCCCTGGGGGATAAATGTTGTGAAAAAAGGCAAATAATCCCCATACTTGCATTCTGGAAATTGTATGTGGGCGTGTTTGCTTGTTTCTGTGTAACACCCATGCCCTCAAAACCCTGAACCAGTTCATCCAGGGATTCCTCACTCCTGACAGGATTGCTAGCTGGGACATCCCACTGGCTGACTGACACTCTGCAAATGCCTTGTCAGTTTGCCCACAGCCTTTTCCTATCTCCTGTTCTGCCAAGCCAATTCCTCCCCTGGCTAAGCCTCTGCAAGCCAGCACAGGGAATATCCTTAGCATTGCATTTCCATGCTCTGGCCCTCCTGGTTCACTTTTCAGCCTCCCCACCTCAGCACAAGGAAGGCCCACTGAAGTGGGGCAAGTGTTTGGTACTCTGACAGCAGGTGCTTCCCAGCCCCAGCCAGAGCATGTCAGGAGGAAGCTGGCTGCCCACAAGGTGCTCTGCCATTTCCCACTCTGGCAGGTTCCTGGGAGAGCTTCCTCAGACCCAGTGCAGGTTGCCTGCAATGCCTCTTTCACATCTGCTTGACGTTGTGAAAGAGGCATTGCAGGCAACCTGCACTGGGTCTGAGGAAGCTCTCCCAGGANAGACAGAGTCACTGTTGCTCAATTCACTTTTTTTTCACTGGATGCTATCTTGTTGGTAAAGGTCCACACTTTTCATGCTCCCTATGTGTTTATTCTAAGAGCTTTCCTCTAGGCAATCCAGTGGGCTTTCCAGTGGGCTTGCCCCAGTGATTTGGAATACCTGGAGTTGGGAAGTGAAGTGAGCAAGGCTCCTAAGAGTTTGGGGTTTTTTTTGTTCTGTGATTGCCATACTTGTTAATATTTATCCTATCTAGGTAAGATACACTTAGGAGAGACAACGTCATTCATGTGCTGCTGGTCTCCTACAATTTTTCTCCTTGATTCTGAACCCTTGCCCAGTCCATCTCTATCTTTGTATCACTTCCCATCACAGCATTTTGACTGAAAGAAGTTGCAGCAGACAATTTTGATGAATTTTCCCTTTTATTTGTTTTTAAACAATTAATTGAATGCTCAGAAGTTTTGGTTTTTTTAGAATTGAAACATTTTCTTCAGTATCCTGGATCTGTCTAGACTGGTTGAGATTCCAAAAATTCCCTCTGCCCTGATACTTTAATTTATTCTTAATATATTGCTTTTAACCTTTTCCCAACCAATATCTTCCTTTCCAAGATTCAACCTCTGGCTGAACTGGGCAGTGTTCACATACGAACACAGCTCCTCTTGAATTCTCCACAGGGTGACTCAAAGCTTGTCATTCAAGTTGCAGCAAAGACACTGAAAAATGTTACTAATTCATTTGTGTTCTTTTCTCTGCAATGTAGTTCTCCTGGGTGTCATCGACCAGCGAATTCAGGAGGAAGTGTTTCAGGCTGAGATGGAGAGGAAACTAGCTCACCTCTTACACGAGGCTTTGGCCAGAGGGCGGATCTGGAGACGAGCCAGTTTTGCAGGCAGCAACATCGTGCAGGTATTAAGAGCTCCAAAGTCAGAGGAAGAACTAAAAGGCAGTAAATTATTGAATAAGTTAACATTGTATAGGTTTTGCTTTGAGAAAGAACTCAAAAGTGTGTGTTGCAGTTACTTGATAATGCTTGTGTCTTGGACCTAATATAAGGTTCTTTTAGATATCTTTGTTGTCTTTTAAGCTAAACGTAATGGCTGCAAACAACTGAGTGTTGCAAGTGGCTGCTAAAAAATTCTGATGACTTCCTAAAAACTATAATGGACATTATTTTACCACCTTCCTATTTAAAAAACTTGCTATCTTGTCTTACTTAAATGAGCTGCCTAGCAAAAGGAGACAGGATGCTCATCTTAGTCTAAAAAAGTGCTCTGCTGCATCAGCTACTTCACAGCTCTCTGTGGTGTGTTGGAGGAAGTGTAGCAATTTGAAACACAACCATATGCATCTTGATGCAGCAGTGGAGTGGTGTATTGTACCCTTTAACAGCCTATTTATGGCGTTATTCCTGGTCACAGGAATGGCTTTCAAGTAAGAACGGTTAATCATGTCAAATTTTGCACACATGGCAACTTCTGCTATCTGGATTCCAATGCTGCTTTATAGTTTTGTTATATGTGGAATTATTCACATAATGTCCAGGAAGACTTGGGTATTTCAGTTTTATACTCTCATGTGTTCTTTTTAGTCAATTCAACCAACAGAAAAAATATTTTTGGTGGCTTATCTGCATGAAAATTCCTTTTTCCAGCTATTTCATCAACAGTTTACTTCACGGATGCTCTTCTAGTAGTTCAGATCTATTATCTTTATTTAACTTAATAGTACAGGTTTTGCTACCACTTACGTTTCCAGATGTTGAAATTTTCTTACTTTTGTTTTCCTATCTCAGAAACATATGTTTAGTAATAGAGATTTTATTTTATCTTTCTTTTGTGCAGTTGGAATTGCTGTAAATAGCTGCCTGTTTCAGATCTTCTATTCCCAACATCTCTTACTGCACTTTGTTAGTTATGCCTCAGTCCTCCCTTTGCATATAAATTAAATAAATATTCCTTATGTTGCTAGCAAATATACCACTGCCTATAAAGTGTGTATATATCAGAGTGAATAAAATGTGTATGCGTAGATTACAGTTTTACCATTTTACAAAATTAAATTCAGGTAATTAATTTTGCACACACATAATTACAATCAGGTCCTTTCTAGCTTAACAGTTGTATTTTGGAAAGAGAAAATACCCCATTTTTCTTACGAGTTTGTATTACTTACTAGGACATAAGATGAGGTCTGCATCTTACATTCCAGTCAGCAGCACTGCTCATTTTTGCCACTTAATTAGTGCAAAGACTGCAGACTGCTGTCTTTGGGCAGTGAAGGATTCTCTTACTTGCAGTCAACACATCATACAGACATAATGCAGGGCTTCTCCTGGTGCTCACAGCCCATGCTATTTGTCTGGGAGCACTGGTCTCATTTTTATGTGGTAATGGATGGCTGAAGAGAAGGTACCCTGTCTCCTAAGGTGTCTTTGATAGGTGTCCTGCTATCCTGCATGAGAATGGTAGGTGCCATCAGGTACTATAGCTTCTTGGTAGTTTTCTTTGGCAAGATATTCAGGCTTGCAGAAGGCAAGACAGTCTTACAGGCTTTTGTGTGCAGCTGGTGGTGGGTTTGTGAATGGAGGACAATTTCTTTCAAGGATTGAAAATTGAGGATCTGGTCCATAGCTGTTTGCAAGAAACCTTTCAGCTTTACTGCTGCTAATTCTGTTATGCATAGCAGTGTGTTGTGTGTGTGCATCTGTGTCTTCAGAGAGGGCTGTTAATGTTCTTTGTGCTTTAACTTTTCCTGCATGTATTTCTTGCACAACAGTGACTGCTGTGATAGTAAGGCCACAATGAAGTGAAAATAAGAACAGAAGCTGCCAAAGTGTCAGATACTTTTATTATCAGGACATGTTTGCGTCTGGAAAGCACTACACACACATTTCACTTGTGTTGAGTTTCTCGATAAACCAGACTATTTCCTAAGGTGAAAGACATTTAAATTGTGTTGAAATGTGACATTTTTAAGCTCTGTGGAAAATCAGGACTGTGCATCAGAAGGCAGAGTGATGATTTGTGAATGTTACTGCAGGCGTATTAGTTTCCTCTCACATACTAAGAAAACAGAAATGATACCTTGAGAGGTTTGGATTTAATTTCTAAAAGCCCATGCTAGGATCTAAAAATTTTAAAAATTACTCTTTAAATTTAGACACTTTGAACTACCTAAGATTGCCAAGTAACATCTTTTCCCTTCCTGTTTGCCTATCTGGACTATTAACAGGTGGCACTCCATGATAAAAAGAGCCTATAATCATTCTATATTAAAAAACCTCTGAAGCCTCACACCTGACTGTTATACATGAGATATTTCCATTTATTTTTGTTAGCAGGATAACTAACCTACATAAATATCGGTAGCTTAGGGGTGCTGCATTTTCATGAGGTAATAACATGCCTAAGATGAATAAATTCTGNAGAGACAGACTTAATAGTACAGGTTTTGCTACCACTTACGTTTCCAGATGTTGAAATTTTCTTACTTTTGTTTTCCTATCTCCTGTTCTGGCAAGCCAATTCCTCCCCTGGCTAAGCCTCTGCAAGCCAGCACAGGGAATATCCTTAGCATTGCATTTCCATGCTCTGGCCCTCCTGGTTCACTTTTCAGCCTCCCCACCTCAGCACAAGGAAGGCCCACTGAAGTGGGGCAAGTGTTTGGTACTCTGACAGCAGGTGCTTCCCAGCCCCAGCCAGAGCATGTCAGGAGGAAGCTGGCTGCCCACAAGGTGCTCTGCCATTTCCCACTCTCCAGGTTCCTGGGAGAGCTTCCTCAGACCCAGGGCAGGTTGCCTGCAATGCCTCTTTCACATCTGCTTGACGTTGTGTTGTCTGCTGAACCATTCAGACCACAGCACAGCTTTGATTTAATTGCTTGGACACTAAAATCCTACTTTTAATAGGGCAGAAAGCAGAATCTTTTTCGATTTTTTTTCCCCTGGGGGATAAATGTTGTGAAAAAAGGCAAATAATCCCCATACTTGCATTCTGGAAATTGTATGTGGGCGTGTTTGCTTGTTTCTGTGTAACACCCATGCCCTCAAAACCCTGAACCAGTTCATCCAGGGATTCCTCACTCCTGACAGGATTGCTAGCTGGGACATCCCACTGGCTGACTGACACTCTGCAAATGCCTTGTCAGTTTGCCCACCACCTGGGTTTCCATGCTTTAAATTATGAACTAGGGTTGGTTACCACAGCAACTCTGTTCACTGACCTATGATATTCTCTTGAAAAACTCTTAAAATTAAATTTACTGACACCAAGACACGGCTAAACCTTTACCGTGTGAAGGTTAAATGCACAACTAGTATCAACAAAGATGATATCATATGTGTATGCAGAAGTGGAATTAGTCAGGGGTTTGGGTTTTTGTGTGTTTTTTTATGGTTTGGTTTTGGTTTTGGTTTTTTTGTAGGTTTTGTCAGTTTTTCCCTTCATTTTCTGACTTCCATTGTATTTCCTCTCTCCCAATGTCATCCTTCACTGCCAAAGTATAAATATAAGATGCTTAAATGCTTCCTTACACATGGGTTGCATTGCTGGATGCCTGAGGCATATAATTTTTGCCTCCTCTTGGATTCTTAGCAGTCTCAAGGAGAGAGACATCTTTGTAAAATATGAGACAAAACAAATCTGGATCTGTGTAGAGCGTATAATTTGGAGCAAAATGGTACAAAACCTAGTATGCAGAAATTGTGTAAAAAGTGGTCTCAGTGGTGCTGTGTGCCTAAGGTCTATAAACAGACTTAAAATCAGTTCAGATCTAGTGTGCCTTTTGCAGTGAACTCAGATATTAGTTTAAAAAAAAAGTTCCTAGTGAATCAGTATGATAGAAATGAAAACTTGAAGTACTGATATTGTCACAGTTGTGGTGTTTATGTACAAATCTAGTTGTCTTATAAGTCACCTCAAGAACACCCCTCTCTGCCATCATCTTTCCCAGAATAGAAGTCCATTACCATCTTACCTTGGATATGAAATTTTGTCTGCAGCTTCCCTCAGTCTGATGTGAGCATTCATGCAGAACAAATTATTTCAGATAAAACTTACCTGAAAGCAGTGACCTTGGTTTGTCAGTACCAGCCTGCACCTCTACCCTCCACTAAATTTCCTCACTCTCACTCCAGTGTTCTCTATAGTGTGCTGAAATACCTCCAGCTACTTCTTCCTGCCTCCCCTCTGACAGCTCTCACTCATCCCTGTTGCTCAGCAGTCATACACTGTTAGTTTTGACTAACAGCTGAGTTATTGAGCTGAGTTGTGACAACAAGCACTGGTATCTTCCCCTCTGCCTTTCTAAAGGCAGCTATGGAGAAGTTCCTTGGAATTGAAATGGACTGCTGAGGGAAGAGGTGGAGTCACCATCCCTAGAGGTGTTTAAGGGAAAGCTGTTCGTGGCACTTAGTGCCATGGTATAGGTCATTGGCTGGACTTGGTGATCTCAGAGGTCTTTTCCAGCCTCAATGATTCTGTGATTCTGTATCTATAGTACTTTTTGGGTGCTTCACGATGCCATAAAATGTAAGATGATCCTTTTAAGAATCTTCCAAATTTCTCTGAGTCTATGTCTTTGCTACAAAGAGGTTTCATAAATGAAATGAAGAATCCATAGACTTTAGTCCCATGTGGCCTTTCATCTCCCTCACTCTCCATGTGAGTTAAGGGCTACTCAGGAAGGGTTCACCCATGCTGGAAGCAGATACCAATCCAAACACCTTGCTGCTCGGTGCATTGAGGGCAGGCTGTGGTGTAGGCAGCTCAGCTGAAGCAGTACAAAGCTGTGGATGTTTGTTAACTAATGATATGTCTGGGATCAGTGAAACCAGATTTAGCCTTACAGCTGTTGAATATGTGCATTGAAACCTGACATTGAAACTGACAGTTTTTTGCTACCATCAGAATTTAGTTTCCCCTTGGCTGGTAGAAGAGAGAATAGTATTCAAGATGAGACGTGGAATTGGTTAATAGGTCCACTTAGCAGGTCTTGTGTTTCACATATTTGCACATATTTCTGCTCTATTTGTAGGTCTTCTGTTTCTCACATCAAATGTGACTGGTGTTGACCATTGTTTTTTTTCCTCTCAGTTGATTTGGCACAGAAGACTTTCATGGCAATAGTACTGTCTCTTTTTCTACTTTCTGTTTTGTTTTGGTTTGGTTTGGTTTGGTTTTTTATTTATCTTATTTTGTTACCTACCTAGCTGTTGCCACTGCTGGGAAATGCTTTTTTAGGAGTTGGATTGATGCCCCCAAAGACTGGAACGTCACCCCCGTTGAGCTAGAACATTGCACTGCTTTCCTTCAACATGATCATTTCATTGGGAATTAGGAAAGAAATAAACATAAAGCTTTGCATTTTTAAGCCTCAGACACACGAACATTTGCATATTTGCTTTACTTTAAGCCTATGAGCAGTGGAGATTCCAGTTTATTAAAAATGTACTTCACAGGACAGGATAAATCTGTAGGAGCAAAGAATACTGCTCTTTTTTTGTGGCAGGTTCTTCCAGAGAAGGAATTAAAACTCCATTTTACATGATAGAGGGTCTCCTAATATTTGCTTGGCCCGATTCTAGGTTGAGCTCACCATTCCATGTAAATGGTTAAACAGAGTAGAGTATTATATATAAAATCTAATTTCACAGGAATTCGAAATTTTTATGTGATTCTCATATGCAATGTAGATGTTTGGTGGTTAGAGGGTATCCACAGGGCTTCCTCATAGCATGCATTCTTTTGATTATTAACATCTTCAGAAGTAGGTAGGAAGAATTGTTTCCCAGTGGCAAATACATTCCTTCCTGTAGAAAGGTGGATGCCAGAGGGAGCTGTTTGGAGGATGGAAGTGACTGTGCAGAGGCTTTTGCTGAGGGAGAGCAAACAATTCTGTTTGAAGCTTACAGAATATTTCCCTGTGTAGCTGCTTAAGATTTGGAAAAACTGCAACAGAGGTGTGTGTTATGAATAACAAAGCAAAGTCAAAGTAGGTATTTAGAGAAGAAGAACAGCCACACTAATCTCTTCAGTAGCTCCTGCTATCCAACAAGTGCAAAAGGCAGTAGAGGCTTCTAGGGTGACATGGTGTTGGCATCTTTAGAATGAAAGCAGTTCTCTTAATTCAGTGCTGGATCTGTACGTTTTTATGAAACAATAAGGGGAAAAAAAATAACACTTAAGGTGTGCCATAGAAATGTATTATTATGTAAGGGACTGCTTCCCTGGAAATTTTCTTTTCAGTGCCAAAATAGATAGTTCTGTAAATTTCCTTGGGTTATGGAGCACTTGAATAGTGCGTAATTAGACATCAATAGGTTATTCCAGCAATATCTTCTTCACCTGGAAGACTTCCACTCAAAACCTTTTGGATAACTACTAAGTGAAAATACCCTGAATTTTAATTTGGAAGCAGATTATTATTACTGAATATTAGCTGTGTGTATCTACACTTAACTCCTCTCAGGTGAGAGAATTGGCCCATGTGTATGTTGCCTTTGGTGTACACTGTATTTTAGAGCACTATACACAACATATCTTTACATCATACTTTTCTAGATATTGAAAATGTCCAGGCTATACCAGTTCAAAGCAGTTACATGGTTAGTAAATTATCATATTCCATGGTGTCACAGAGGGATTTTCTTTGTCAGCAATTGTATTTCTGCATCATAGTACAGGGTGGGATCTTATGCGTAGGGGTTGCACGCAGTGACAGTTAAGACAGCTACTGATGCCATCTTGGACCAAACTGTTCCAAATGTTTCTTTTTAGATATGTCCTTAAGGTCCAGGTCCTGTGAGGTGAGAGGAGAGAGAGAGGGTAAAGACTGAAAAAACTAAGTGTATAGGAGCCCCAAATAAACACAACTTAAAATTTAAAAGCTTTCCAATTTCTTCTCAGATTGTGAACGTGTCACGGCTAGTTGGTGTTGATAACCCTGTGGAGCTGATCTATTTTGTGGAGGACCAAGATGGAGAGAGACTCAGTGCTCTGAAGTGCTCAGACCTGATGAACAGAGTTGATATCCAGCGGGCTGCAATCATCCTTGGATACCGCATCGAAGGCGCCGTTGCACAGCGTAAGCCTTATCAAATCCACACTGATGGGTGCAAAGAGATGCAAGGAAGGGTGACATTAACTTTGAAGCTAATGGCACTGCACGGTGCCTGCAGTTGCAGTGCTTTTTTTCTTGGGGTGCTGCAATTTTGACACACCTGAGGAAATAAATTTTAGCAGTCTTACAGTGAGCTGTGTGGTGTTGCTTTGCTTTTGGAAACCTCTGCCGAGCTTGGTGCTTGGTGTCCTTAAGTGAAAGCCTCACTGCATTCACTGTAGTGCTTGTTCTAGCAAAACACTGTGTTAATTAGGTAACTCCTTCTCATTTAAAACTTTCTGCTAGTCTAATATGTCTTTACAGCTTAACTTGAACAGGAGCTTGCCAAAACCCCCCAATTGTGGGATGGGAGGACATGAGTGAAGTGAGTGTTTTCGTTAACTGAGTAAGGGCAGAGAAGTTTAAAAGAAGTTACTGTTTTTCTGTTTGTCTGAATTATTGTTTCTGTGAATGGAAGATGTAGGCTAGTGCTAACTGGGGCATTTTGGAAGGTATAAGTGAAAAGAAACAGTTTCTTTACTGAATATGATTGACCTTATTTTTATTTGCTTGTATTTTAATACAGATAATTTAAAAGTAACATGATCTTTTACAAGATACACATCAGAATAAATGTGACAGGTCACGTTAAGTCATATAAAGACTATTCAGGAAGCTTGGCATACAAATAATTTACAGTACACAGTGAGAGAAGACTTACTCAAAATTCCATGTTATGATGAGGAAAGAAACTTGAAAAAATTTTAAAACAGTAACAGACATGTATATGATCTACAAAATACCTCATTGGTATGAATGCTTAATTGCTTTTTCTGTTTTCTGTGCAATATAGAGGTCTGTGTTACATTGTACTGTGGGGTATTTTGCCAGTAGAACTAGCGTGTGTTTGATTTTTTAAATTCTCTGCAGAAAGAAAAGAAAGAAAATAGTAATAATGGGACCATCTGGATGTTTCTAAATTTTGTTCCTCATTAAAATGGTAGCTTAGTGATAGGTCAGTAGCTCATGTACATCTGCTTAATATCTGTTAATGGACTGTAATATTGGTTAGACAAAAATGCAAAAAAGTTGCAAGAATAAATTCCATTTACAAAAAATGGTGTTGAACAAACTACATGAAGTTTTTCTGCATGTTGAGAATTTGACATGTCTTTAGAAAGTTCTTATAAAAGGCATAGAATTGTAGCATTTTTTAAAAGGTTTCTTCTTATAGGAAGAAACTAAACAAAATATTAAAAAAATAACAGGAAATGTACTATCATAAACTTACCGTCAGATGTAAAAAAAGGAAGAATTTTACTTTAATCTTTAGATTCGTTAATAGAATGACCACACAAAATAGAGCATATGAAAGTTTTGTCAATTCTTCCAATTCACTTTTTACATGCATGACTGGTTTGAGTACTCTTTTCAGTAGTTTTTTCTTCTGTTTGAGGCCAAAGGATCTCATACACTGACAACAAAACAGGGAAAAACAAAAAATAAAAAATGTGGATCTGTACACTTTGTGGAGGAGGGTGTTACTGATTTCAAATTAATTGTACTTATTGATGGGGAAGGTAAAAAACTACATAATGCGTAACTGAAAAGAAAATGTAGCTGGTAATACTGCTTAAAAGGATACAAACAATAAGGCTGGAAAGTCCTTCTTGCCCTTGTTAGTGGTAAGTCAATTTTCTGGATCCATTTCACTATGTCAGCTCAGTTTTGGCTTACAGAGCGGTGTGGCAGAAGTGTATTTTCATTATTAATTTAAGCATAGGTTTTTATAAGGTAGGCCAGGACAATTGATCACCTGCCCCATTCTTCCTGATCATGACATACGTTATCTTATAAATGGTGTGACATTTCCTGTGTTGTGCAGTTGGTTTCTGATAAATTCCTTAACTACCATTTACAAGAACATAAAAATACATAACCTTGAAGTGTCCTCCTTTTAAAATATATAACCACATAAAATTGCTGTCTTTCTTTTAACTTCACAGCTGTGGAGAAGATGAAGGAGCCTGCCTCAGATTCACAGAATAGCAATCTATGGATTATTGTTGGTGTGGCAGTCCCAGTTGCTGTGGTGCTCCTGATCGTTATTATTTTATACTGGAAACTTTGTCGGACAGACAAACTGGAGTTTCAGCCAGACACAATGAGCAACATTCAGCAGCGACAGAAGGTGAGAGGGGAAGTTGGGCTGAGTTGAAAGGAACTTAAGTATTTTTAATATAAATGAATGTGAGAGTCTAGGGAACACCTAGCACCCTTAAATAACATATGGAAATACAGTTTCAGAGCTTTCTGATTTAAACAAACAAACAAAAACAGAAAACCAAAATCAACACAACAAAACCAAACCAAACAGAAGGAAACAAGTCAAGTGATAGTTGAAGTCAAGAATTGCATAGTGTTTTATTTGTTCTCCTAGGTATATGATAGTGCATTAGATAGATACATTCTTCTGCAATGCAGGCACTGAGACTGAAAGCAACCTACCTTAATCACTTCATTTCAAGGCTTTGGCTATGACTGAGTAAGAGGAAACATACTGAGTGTTGAAACACTGACCTTGTTTTCTACAAAGGGCTGAATTTTTCTCTGGAGAGCTTCTGCTAAACTAATTTGATTGCTAAAGTGCACCATCTGTTATACCTCATGCTGAAACTAGACTTTGCTAGAGGTTATCCTTGCCACTTTGTGTTCTGCCAGGGCTCTTGTGACACTGTTGTTAGACCTCTAACTCTGTTGTTAGAGCTTGTTGCAGGACTGAAACTTCAACTGGTAGATCTGTATGAGACTGCATGGGTGAGTGTGTTGTCCAGAGTGTTGGAAGATGAGGTTAGGATGGTGAGAAATTCAGTAGTCTTTTTCCTACCCAAGACTAAATTGAAAAAATATATGGTCCAGGATTTTCACAAAGGATATATTCAGTAAACAGAGTAGACAAGTGACCAAAGGTTTACAAATCCTGCTTTTCCTTTTTACAGTTGAAGAGAACCAGTCTGTTTGTCAGAGATACTTATTACTGGCTATACCTTCAGGGGCATTATTAAGGGCAAAATAATCTGTCTGTGCTAATCCTCTGGTATGTAGTCATGTTCTTGTACTGTCACCTCATGTTCAGTCATACAGTTTTCTCCGTAACAAGTCTTGTCTGTACACCACGCTCTCTTTCAAGATAATTAATGATCTGAAAGATGAGAGAAGCAGAAAGCAGTTGCACTTCCAAAGCAGTCAGAACAAATCAATAGTAACTTCCACTTGTCTTGCCACTGCAGAGAGTCAGAATTAAGGTCAGCAACAAGTGGTACCCTTTGAACTTCACCTCCTGGTACCTTGTTTCACATGTGCTGTCGTAATACGTAACACTGATTTTGATTTAAGAACTTCTCCATAGTAGTTTCATCTAATTTGAGAAGGGTCAGACAAAAGAGGCAAGAAAGGATCATTACCCTTGGTACACTGTTTGATCACATACATTTTTGGTATCTCTCTGCTGTCACAAGGTTTTTGTAAGGAAGCAGTTGGGCTGAGTTGACTGTAAGGCCAGAAACATCCTTCATAGTTTTGCTTTCATTTGGTAAAGTATCTCAGGTTTTTTTCTCCACTGCTTCCACAGTATTTTTGATTTTAATCATTCATGACTCAAAAGCCTTGAACTTGTTTGTATGCAAGTCTCATTTCAGTTCTCCTAGAGAGTCTGTAAGCAAACTAGAAAGAACCAGTAAGGACATCTAGTCCAGTCCTCGTGCCGGTGGATGGCTCACACATTAATACTGAATGAAGTAAAGCAATAAAAAAATGTCTTAAATTTTTATTACACAGCACATTAAACAGCTGGCAGAATATACTTCGAAAACCAGTTTCCACCTTTGTCCAAGATCCATAACAGAAGAATTACTCTGGTTTCCTTAGTAGCAAGCTGCCTCTGGGCTTGCTTCATGTCCTCAGTGTGTTGGAATTCCAGATCAGAATAGCGCATATTTAACAAGCACTGAAGACCTCTAGACAGTCACAGTGGCATACAGATGATTAGGGATATTTGGTATGATCCTGCCCTTTAAAATGGTTGGTATTTTCTATCCTTTTTAATACAGTAAATGCAAAGAAGTATCCAAAAGAGTGAAATCATGTGGTCAGGGACTCTGGTCTGTCAATAAACTCAATATAAAAATGACTCAGGATCCCCCTTCCTTATCCTACCCACAATTATTTCCATTCCCTTTTTTACAGTGCTTGACTATGATTTGAAAGGGGAGTAAAATTTTGCACTGTGACTGTAAATGGAAGGATATTTAGGTTAAAGATCTTGTTTTTTCTCTTGGAATCAATATTTCATTGGTAGGAATCATTTATATGCATTTATAATGCTAGTTCTTCTCACTTCCATTAATCTTTAAAAAAGATCTCTTTTAATGTAAATATAGAAATGGAATGTATAAATATCAAAGTATTTCATTAACATATGCATAGTGTATCCATACTGGAAATAGAAGCCAATTCTTTTCAGCAATGTAGTAAGCCTACAATATGTTTTGCACTTGAAAATGTGTGTTGGTTGGAAGATAAAAAACTGAAAAATCCTTTTCTTGTTCAGATGAAATGGATATTGTACTGCCAGGGTGGATCTCCAGAGGTATCACCACTCTTTTTCAGAGAGTTTACTTAGCTGTTTTAACATAGCAGATCAATGGACAGCATAATAATCTGTTAGAATTAACAGTAGCTGCTGACAGCAGATAATGTCACCTGTGATTTAAAAGCCTGGAACAAAGTTGGGAGCCTGGGAGAAGAGTAAGCCTATTTGCTTCCTGCTGATGGACACTAAAGGCTGGTTCTTTGAAACATTGAGAGAGAACGTCTGTAAACATATGGTAATGCAGATTACATAAGTTTTGCAGGAGTTTTTATTCTCTGTTTAGAGTCTCTTTCACAAATTTGTATTCTTTTCTTCAGAGAGGTGCTTTAAAAACACTACAAATTTTCCTGGATTCTGTAGCCCCATGTGTCATTCTAGTACCATCTTTCCATTTACTTAATCACTTTATTCTGGTTTTAAACTCTTGCTTTTTCCTGAAATATTTTTATATGCACTCAGACATTATAATTAGTTGAATTTTAATTTTGAATATGTATAATACTTTTACAGAGCAGATATGATTTCTGTGTTCCTATGACCACCATTAAAAGTAACTCATAAGCTGCATACCCTCAAGGTCTATCTTCTGATGAAGCAAACCAGTACTAATATCTGTAGGTAGAAAATCCCTACATGCTTTTTGGATATGTCCCTAGGGTCTGGCTGCCTGGGTACACATAAGTGAGGTAAAGAGTGCCAGTGAGTTGCACTAGACAACAATTTAGTCATATTGGCCAGCATAGGATGCTAGCACAGCTAACCCTTCCCTGCTCTGAGGAATTCCCTTTGGAATCCCTTTGGAATATTTGTGTCACAGTCCCTCAGTTGTGACTGTCAGTAATAGTGTATTTCCTACTTCAGATGGTATAGCTGTGTTAAAAAATATTCTGTTCCTGTGGTGACAAACCCATAGATGTACCCAAGATTGCATCAATATCTGTGTGCTTATTCAGCCCTGAAGCTGGGCTTGAGTCTGGATTTACTGTTTGTCCCCAGCCTCAAGTCCACTCAAAGATAATATAGAGAATAGGAGAGCTAAGGAAGCAGGTCAGAGCAGGGAATTTCTATGCAAGATTCATTGGTTTGTGCAAGGATAATTCTTTTCAAGAGATGGACCTAAGATATTTAAAGGGCACATAAAGTATTCATCACTTGTTCTGTAAGCTGCAGCATCCTACTGGAAGTTCACCTTGATGTGATCTGAGTTGTTGCACTGGATATAGATGTCTTTGCCTTTGGAAGTAAAGTGTCATTTCCAAATTACAGGATTCTCTCTCTTGCCATTGCCTGTATCCATGTCAACGTTTCCCAGTATGAGCCTTTCTTTTTGCAAAGGAGCTGTTCCTTTTGTGGACAATTGAATTTTTGCCATGGGTTATTTTTCTTCTTTGTAAATAAATGGATGAATGTCTTTAATGCCCAAACTATAATTCTGCTCTGTACTGGACTACTGACATTTTTGTGTGCAAACACTGTCAACCCCTTTCTTCTTTGCCTTAGAAGAAACCATCCTACGTGTTATCTGAAATGCAAAGAGAGTTAGCAATATTATTTCTTTCTCTGGGCATCCAAAAATTGAAATGCAACATGGTTTGCTGGGGATTTCACTTTCCCTGCTGTGTCCAAGCATTTGGAGGAAATAAGCCAAATCCTTTGCTAGGACTTTTCTCACATTTATGAACAAGTTCTTTGATGGTTTATTTAAAAGGTCTTGGGTATTCTCCTGTAAATGTTGGATGTGCTGAATTCATTGCCTTTGCAGTGCTAACTTGGACTGAGTTGCTTACTCAGCTCCTAGATTTTCCAAGGCCACATCCAAAAATCCTAGAGGGAAAAAAAGCCAACAGCTCCACACAGGAGTTGCTCCTTTATGGGGTCCTCTCTATGCTACGAAGGTTCTTAAAGGCTGAACACAAATCTCCAGCTCAGTGCCCCTCCTGTGTCTTCACCCATGGGAGAGCTGGGGTGGCTCAGTCCCCACAAAGCGTAGAGATCCCCACATTCTCCTGGAGTAGCAGCACAGGGAGGGTCAGATTTGCATCGTGTGCCAGCAAACTTCAGCTAATGTCTAACCACCTGGGGACAGTTACCAGCCCTTGCATGTCTGTTCTGATCTGTGCTGCTTCTGACAGCCAGCCAGACCTCTGTGTGCTGCTCATGCTTACAGGCAATGAGTCATGTATTCTGCAAGATGTCTGAGAGAGACTGGTGTGGATTTTTATGCCCTCCTGCCCAAACAGGGACATGATACCTGAATCCCTTGTGTCAGGTGTAACTTTATACCTCTGAACTGCGAGTTTTGCTTATAACTGTGTATTCAGACTACCTCTTGGATATTTCCACGATCAAAGAGGCCAGCCCTGCTGGAGGCTAAATATGAGTCTTCTGCTTCTGATATAAAGAATTCTTGTGATGTTTTGACATGCTGTAATGCTTTTGTTCATCAGTATGATGTAGAAGCAACAGCTTTGCATTGCAGAATAATTCCAGTCCAAAGAGACTTGTGGCAGCTGACACCAGTCTTATAAAAACTACTCAAAAACTGACACGAGTTTCTGCAAGAGATTAATGTCTGTGCCTGCTGTTTGCATAACAAATATCATTTATTTCTAATAGCAGCCTTAACTAATTATCCAAAACATTGTCTTTTTGGAATTGTCATACAGGTTCTGCGCATACAAAGTCAATAGTTGGATTCTAACAAAGAACACAGTATTCAACATCTTAATTACTTCTGAACATGCATTTTTCTGATGGCAATTCCTCTGCAAGATCTCATTTGTGAAAACTCTTTCGCTGTAATGAGAATTAACTATTCACAAATTGTAGAAATAAAGTACCACACTTAGATATACTGCTTATACTGATAGATATAATTAAATGTAAAAAAATCTCCTTATGCTTTTTTGCAAACATTTGAGTGGGTGTCTTGGGGTCAGAGCAAAAGACGAGTTAGACCAGGTGGAAAAAGCAAAAGACTATAGAACGGGAGGAAAACAGAAGTACATGTCATGCTTTGCCTTGAGTAAATCTTCAGCCTCTGGTTATTTGTAGCTAAGGAAGTTTCTTTAGTAGTGGCCTTTAAACCAACTGCTAGCCTTTGAAAAGGCTAGAGCATTTCTAATTCTCTTCCATCCTTTCTGTGAGGGGGACACTAGAACTGCATATGCTATTCAAAATATAGTTGACCCATAGATTGTAGAGTGACAAAAAGAGAAAGAATCCAATTCAAAGTACAGTTAGACTTTATACCCTCTTGAGCATAATAGACCATTGAGACTAGTTTAATACCAGGGAAATAAATTCTGTCTTTCCTAACAAAAGATGATAAAGAATTTACTGTAGAATTTAGCTATTTCGGGAACAAGAAAATGAGCCAGTGTCAAATAATTGTTGCTTAAGGTTTTAGTGTTGCTACTCACTTTTAGCTTCACATCAGCAAGCAGATTACTTCTGCAATATATACAAATGCACTTTCTATATGCATTAAACCCTTTTAAAATATGTAAATGTGCTTGAGTCATTGAGCCAAACAAAATACCAGCACAAAATAAATGAAAATTGCTGACCTATGCTCTACCTTAAAAGTCTGTTAGCACTTTTCTCATCATTTGTGATGAGGGTTTCTTGAATATGTTGTGTATGTGCTCTGTCCAGGTAGTGAGAACCATGTTATGAATGTATTCTTTTGCTTCACAAGTTGAGAAAAGAGTTTTCTTAATTTACAATTTTTAATGTGTTGTGCAGCCTCTCTTAGAGGTTGCAGTTAATGTCAGTGTTTGTATATTTGGCCTTTTAGAAGGAATTGTTTGACATAACTTAGGGACAAAAGATGTTGGAACTGAGACACAGGAGTGGCCTGTCTATCCTATAAACCTGGTGATCTTTTTCTAACTTATTCCTGACACTCTTATCCAACCGGTGTGCAAAGGAACCTTACCAAACCACGATCAAGACCTTGTGGCATTTCTGTCTGAGAAGGAAAGTTAAAAATATGTTATTCAGACACAAAATTCTGCCTCTTACAGCAGTTATCTCAGCAGCCTGCAGGCACAGATATACTCAGAGTTACAGGCTTTCAGCAACATGATCCCTCTTGTATTCTGTGAAATTTACTGAGCTGTCACGGTGATATTAGTGTGGCAGGATTAAATGCACAAAGGAGAAGAAGAGGGATGACGAAAATCTGTGAGAAGAATCTGTCTTAAGAAAATATTTTGGAACAGGTTCCTTGAGAATTTTTGGCTTTATAAAATTTTGTAAATTCAGGGGGTTCTTTGTTTTTAATCCTACTTGAGGAGCAAAATTCCTGAGGTGGTATTTTTTGTGGGATTCCTGCTTTACTTACTGTTTGTATGGTGGTGAGCAGCAAACCACAGTTTTGACTTTTCAGAAGAGGTAAGGTGTACCAAAAGCTGCACATTAGTTTGTTCTGGTTTTCCATGCTATCACTGTCCATACCATGTGCTACTTTTCCCTGACTCAATAGTAGAAATCCATGCAATTGTAAGCATGCTTCTTCTCCTCAAGAAGATGTTTGCACAACTGCTTTACCTGTTCCCAGTCATGGTGCTATCATGGCTGAAGTGCTGTTGTGGTGACAAATATGAAATGTAATCTGTATGGAGAGGTACTTAGCCCAAGATGAGAAAATGGGCAGCATTTTGTACATACAGCTTCTTTTTTGTCCCTTGGATCTCAAAACCCTGCTTCTTTTGAGATGTGGCTTGTCATAGAGTACAGGCTGTAGCACAGCTATACTGGGAGAGTGCTGGCATCCCACCTGGGAGGCAAATACAGTGAACTACCATTGCACAACCACTTCTTTTTGCATACATACATAGTTATCAAGTGAAGTTATTTAAACTGAATCGGAGACCTTTTTTGTTTTGGTGCTTAAAAACCTTTCCTAAACCAGCAGCAGTGAAGGTGATCCCTCTGCACCTTTCTCAGAGCTGCTTAGTATTTTTTTTTTAAGTTGGCCAGGAAAGAATTTGTGCTTATGGCACAAGTTGGTTGCACTATATCCCATTTCATAGGGAAATGGTGCAAATGACACAAAACCACCTTGAGAAATACAAATGGGTCTTTTTTTCACATATTTTGAGGGAAGCTATGGAAATGGAACTCTGCTTCCACCTGATCTTCTAATATGCTTTTTTCACCAACAAATATTTTTTTTCTTAACTCAGAATATGCATTATTGTTGCTGAATTGCATGTATTGTTTCTATGCATGCTTTAGAGTCAGTCCCTGGCTATGATCCCCAAGGGGTTCATGTTGAATGGGAGCAATGTAAACAAAAAGACAGAGAATATACATAGGTGCATAAGGGGTGGAAACTAGAAGAATGAGCTGAATGGGAAAATGAGACTGAGAAAGGTGCGCATGCCTCAGTGCTTTTAAATTCTTATTTATTAGTAGATTGGTAGGTGTTCTAAGAATCTCATGGAACTGCAAACAATATGGATGAATGATCCTTGTGGGAGTTTAGAAGTAGGTTACATCTTTGATGGGATAGTAGAAGCATGGTGAAAAATTATTTAAAATTAAGATGACCCTAGGAAGCACACTAGTAGCTGCGTATAATTATCTTTAGTGGGCGCATCATGAGAGTAATGCAGTGAATTCACGTAGCCTCTATACTATGGTGCCTTGGGGTATTCCTGAATATAGAAAAGGGTTATAAATCTTGCCCTGGTGGTGTGAATTTTGCCTTGTGGAAAGCAGTTGGCAATGTTTAGTACCTTTAATCCATCCCAAATGAAACTGATATCTTCAACCCACATTAATTCTAAGAACATTGATTCTCATTGCCTTGTGTTTAAACTCGTAGACTTGAAAACATTTATTTTCTGTAAAGTTTCTTTATCCTGTCATTTTTGTAGCATTCTATGTAGATAATGCGTTAGTAAGGTCAGAAGTCAGCACAACTTCTTTACACAGATTCCTAACCTATTCATAGATGATCTACAAACACTAAAGTATTATTTTTAAAGCATGCTTAGCTCCTTTTTTTCCTTAGAAGTGCATTTTAACAGCCTCTTCTGAGTGAATCTTACTCTACAAGGAACAAGGTATATAAAATCAACTGCGGTATAAAATCAATAGAAAATTGTCTTAATACATTATTCTTCATATCATGTCCAAATTCAAATGCTGCTTGTAAGAAGTACAAGAATACCGAGTGAGTGTATTTCTTCTCTTTGGCTTTCTGCTGAAATTATTCACTGAGATCTGTGTGCAGTATTTGCTTTCTTGAGAAAAACAGATGGTCAACATTCCTGGCATGTCCCTGCATCTAGCAAAACAATTTATTGCCAAACATATTTCTGTGACCTGAACAGTACTGAAACTATTAGCTGCTTTCAGGGACTAAGTCTTGACCAAGGTGCACAGGATTTGCAGTCTCTGCAGAAGTTACTTCATTTTTCTATGAATGGCACTTCAAATTTATTTTTTTTTTATTCAGTATGTAACAATAGAATTAAAGCACTGTGTTGACCTACCAATTGGAAAACATTTTCCCCTTAGATTTCAGCAGCTTCTGCATTTGTCTGGTGATGCAATACCTTTACGAATGTGGTAGTTTAGGCATGTTAATTTGGATGGTAATCTGTCTGCCTTTTCTCTTTCACAAAAATATAGAGATCACATGAAAATCTTGTTTAACAATTTATATTTAAAACAAGAACTCTTTGCTATTCTAGTTTTGTTCAGTAGTAGGTAAAGGCACTTGAGGTTGATAAAAAGAGGTTCAGTTTTAGCACCTGAACAGGTAGCAGTATCAGCACCAATAGTCTCTTCAAAAGTGATTGTAATAATTCCTTGGTGGTGGTGAATTTCTGAGTAGTATTCTGACTACCTGTCCTGAAATGAGCAGAGGTCAGCCAGTCTGTTACACTATATAGCTTGAAATAAAGAAAAAATGCAGCAGGCAGCACACAGAAATTCATAATAAAATTTAGGAAACCTCTTCAGTCTGAAACAGCACTATTCATTCATTCCACTGAATCTCAGTGATCTAACTATTAAACCTTGCAGAAACTGGACTTGTGTTTCAGTCTCCCTCAGACACTTTTCACTGAAAATGTACATTTTGGTTAGTATTAGTTCTCCATTAAAATCCTAACGTTGCCATGGTCTAAGAGGTGAGGTATCAGATGTGTAGGGATTTTTTAAAGACAACAGAGTGGCTTTCTGTCAGCATAATTTCTGTAGTAGTAGTTTTATTGATATTTATTTTTCTGAAAAATGGAATTATTTTAATAAGTTGTTATATTTTTTTTCATTGAGGATCATCTTTTCATATTCAGGTGTCATGTTTTATATGTATATATCACATTGGATTTTCTATCATTTTTCATTCATATGTGGAAGCACACATGTATACACATGGGTACAGTCTCTCATACTATTTATATATTGGCTGCAGCTAGTAATGCCAACTTAAGCTTTTTAGCAGGAGATACCTAGAAATATTGTTGTTTGGCTGTACATGACTCTGCAGGATTTGAATCATTCAGGCCAAAGTTTTCCATTCAAGTATCAGTTCCATACCGAATCTTTTTTTTAAGATAAGATGAGCTTGTTCTTTCAAAGAACAAGGTTAAAAGAAAGCAGAGTGCTCTGGCCAAATTTTAAAGATTGTTTTGGGGAAGCTCTGGTGCATATTCTTGGTCTTTGGGGGTGCAGAGTAGTGCAGCAAAGCAAATAGAACCAGAAGGTTGTTTTTCATGAGGGAAATCTTTTGCTGATTCTATGGGGAATTGTTCATTTCTGACTAGGTTTTAAATCTTTGGGAAAATGTTTGCATGGGATTGACAGAGACTTGTTACAGGTTTACCGGTTGAATTCTCATAGGACCGTATCCATTCTGTGTATATAAGCTGTACCTTAAAAGCTCTGAGGTTTTTTTCTCTGCTGCTGCACACAATACAAAGAATAAAAAGAGCCTCCAGTAGGAACTCCAGTGTAAACTGCAACTGGCATCTGGCAGGAAGAAGGAGAGAGGGCAAGAGGGTGGGATGGAGGGCCTTACTCTGCCTGGCAAGGAAGAGTAAGACCAGATGAGAAGTTTACGGGCCTGCAATTTTAGGAAGGTAGAACCAGAGGTTCTGTGGTGCCTGGTGCAAGTGCTTCTTGAGACCTACAATAGTGATACCCGAGACTTGCAAGTCCTCAGTTGCCATCAAGTGTCCATGAAATCCATTGGCCAGACGTCACCCACCCTAGCTGCAGATGTGCATAAAGAATACATCCTTTCTCTTCTTACATTCCCTCCTTCCTTCATTACATGTTTGCCAGCTTCTGCCAAATCCTTGGAATGAGATGGGTATCCTGGTTTTACAAATAGCATTCTTACATTCTGTCCAAATTAGCCAAATAGCAGAAGGGCCAGGCTATGCCAAGCATCCAGCAGGATGAGAGAAACAAGAGGGTTCATGTGGAAGAAATTAACTTATGATTTTGTAAATCAAGACTCTGTTGCAATGTCTTTGTATGAGATGATCCAGTTGTGATAGTTCAAACAGTCATAATTGCCATTTCTTATAGTGTGAGTGCTTGCCTTTGCAATACTAAGTGTTTTAGTTCAGCTTCTGTATGGTCTACCTGCAGATAAACATTTGTGCATGCATATGGTGTGTTGTACATACATGTTCACATACATGTATCTGTTTCCATAGCTGTGATTAGACAAAAGACTGTCTTAGATTGCAGGAAGGAATAAGACTATTCAAAGTTTAAAGATTCAAAATTTTATTTTTACATGTTGCTTAATTCCCCCAAGGGTTTACAAACCCAGTAAGCTAGAGTTAACTCTAAGGTATATTAAAATGCATGCTTCCGACATACAGCAGTCTTAATAAAGCCATACTCAGGAATTCCAATATTATTAGAATATTTATCTCCTCAGTTGTGCTTGCCCACCCCTCCATCACACTATACAAAAAGAAGTAGTAACTTTGGAGGTCAAGTGAAGTCTACCTTTTTGAAAAAGGTAGAGTGCTATCAAATGCTTTGGTGAAATAGATCTCCCCAGCACATTGTGAAGACTCATCATCTTCAGAGCAAAGGGGGCTGTAGGCAAGGGTGAGGAATGTAGTAGAAGAAGTGATCATCAGAGGGATCAGCAGCAAGGCTGTATAGTCATGAGGGTGGAGTATGAAAGGGTTTGGAGAAGGGAAACAGCTGAAGTGGTGCAAAAGAAAACTTGCACACAGGAATATATTCCAAGAGAATAGACATGATAAACAAATGAGAGGTGTAGGCAGGGTAACTAAGAGGAGTTTCAGCAGTCAAAGTGCTGCAAGCTGGCACGATGACGTCAGAAGTAAAAAGTTCTTCCTCAAAAGTATTTCAGAAAAAAAAAGAAGGCGTGGAGTTTTGGTTTTATTCTGGTGCGTGTTTAAGTCAAGATCCAAAAGGCGTTTTTTCAACTCTGAACTCTGAAGTAAATTCAGAGCAAATTTCAGGAAGGGTTCACAGTTACACCTTCACAAGCTCTAGCTCAACAATGTCTTTTTGAATCAGTGATTGCAGTAATTTATATAAATTCAACTGAAGACACTGTTGTATATAGCCTAAGAAAAATTGAATATAGCAGAAAAGGAGATTGAGGAGACCTTATCCCTCTCTGCAACTACCTGAAAAGAGGCTGTAGTGAGGCAGCCATTGGTCTGTTTTCCCAACTAATGAGCAATAAGATGTGTGAAAATAGCCTCCTGTTGTGCCAGGGGAGGTTTAGATTGGATATTAAGAAAAAATTCTTTACTGAAAGAGTGATGAAGCATTGGAACAGGCTGCCCATGGAAGTGGTGGAGTCACCATGCCTGCAGGTGTCAAAAAAAGGTGTAGGTGTGTCACTTCAGGATATGCTCTAGTGATTATGGTGGTGTTGGCTTAATGGTTGGGCTTGATGATCTTAAAGGCCTTTTTCAACCTTTATGATTCTATGACACTCAGATCTGTTCAAATAATAAGTGTACCCAGTTTTTGAAAAATGATCTCTGAAACCTCGAACATTTGGGTAGTTGTTGGATTTTACAGGAGAGCTTTTATTGCCATCTACTGGTGTAAGTAGGCAGTTTGCTCTACTGCAGCATCCTTTCTAAGAACCATTTGGAAAATGTTTGCTTACTGAGAAAATATTTTGAAGAGATTGTTTCAGAATATTCCTTAGGCAAGCTTATCTTTGGCACGATATCAGACAAGTCTGTTTGCTCTTAGCTATGTTGGCATGCCAAGCTTTATGAAAGGGGGTTCATTTANTGTTATACAGACACCTCCATCACACTATACAAAAAGAAGTAGTAACTTTGGAGGTCAAGTGAAGTCTACCTTTTTGAAAAAGGTAGAGTGCTATCAAATGCTTTGGTGAAATAGATCTCCCCAGCACATTGTGAAGACTCATCATCTTCAGAGCAAAGGGGGCTGTAGGCAAGGGTGAGGAATGTAGTAGAAGAAGTGATCATCAGAGGGATCAGCAGCAAGGCTGTATAGTCATGAGGGTGGAGTATGAAAGGGTTTGGAGAAGGGAAACAGCTGAAGTGGTGCAAAAGAAAACTTGCACACAGGAATATATTCCAAGAGAATAGACATGAAGTTCTTCCTCAAAAGTATTTTGGAAAAAAAAGAAAGCGTGGAGTTTTGGTTTTATTCTGGTTTGTGTTTAAGTCAACAAGATCCAAAAGGCGTTTTTTCTACTCTGAACTCTGAAGTAAATTCAGAGCAAATTTCAGGAAGGGTTCACAGTTACACCTTCACAAGCTCTAGCTCAACAATGTCTTTTTGAATCAGTGATTGCAGTAATTTATATAAATTCAACTGAAGACACTGTTGTATATAGCCTAAGAA
The DNA here is from genome assembly GCA_038090715.1 of Florisuga fusca. Classification (NCBI taxonomy): domain Eukaryota; kingdom Metazoa; phylum Chordata; class Aves; order Apodiformes; family Trochilidae; genus Florisuga; species Florisuga fusca. The sequence continues at coordinate 52,823,853 of JAAWXA010000005.1, read as the reverse complement.
AAATTGAATATAGCAGAAAAGGAGATTGAGAAGGAGACCTTATCCCTCTCTGCAACTACCTGAAAAGAGGCTGTAGTGAGGCAGCCATTGGTCTGTTTTCCCAACTAACGAGCAATAAGATGTGTGAAAATAGCCTCCTGTTGTGCCAGGGGAGGTTTAGATTGGATATTAAGAAAAAATTCTTTACTGAAAGAGTGATGAAGCATTGGAACAGGCTGCCCATGGAAGTGGTGGAGTCACCATGCCTGCAGGTGTCAAAAAAAGGTGTAGGTGTGTCACTTCAGGATATGCTCTAGTGATTATGGTGGTGTTGGCTTAATGGTTGGGCTTGATGATCTTAAAGGCCTTTTTCAACCTTTATGATTCTATGACACTCAGATCTGTTCAAATAATAAGTGTACCCAGTTTTTGAAAAATGATCTCTGAAACCTCGAACATTTGGGTAGTTGTTGGATTTTACAGGAGAGCTTTTATTGCCATCTACTGGTGTAAGTAGGCAGTTTGCTCTACTGCAGCATCCTTTCTAAGAACCATTTGGAAAATGTTTGCTTACTGAGAAAATATTTTGAAGAGATTGTTTCAGAATATTCCTTAGGCAAGCTTATCTTTGGCACGATATCAGACAAGTCTGTTTGCTCTTAGCTATGTTGGCATGCCAAGCTTTATGAAAGGGGGTTCATTTAAACATCTGGAACCTGACGCACCCGTGAGTGCACTCCAACACATGCTTCACGTTGCAGGAAATCAGCTCCAGGAACACACAGAGGGTTTTATACGTGTGCTGTGCACTGGGTATGTGTGAATTCACTTGGAAAACTGGAGTTGTCAACATTTCTTTCTACTTTTAACTCCCAAACTACATAAAATTGATCAGGACTTGAAGAAAAACTTTTTCTTAATTAGTTCTTCAGAATTTCTAATTACTCCAAAGCCCCCAAAAATCAGCAGGAGAGCTTGGAACTTGGAGACATGATTAAATTAATTCTGAATCAAGTCACTGACAAGGTGAGTTTAGCTTTTTTTATAAATACAGTTATGAAAATAAAGGGCTAAGTTCTCTGTCTTTCTCCAGTGAGACAACCATTGAATCCATAATCCCTTAATAAGATCTCTAGGATAAGTATGCAATTTTTCTAAACTCCAAAGTCCTTTACATATTTTTCTGTCTATTCAGTATGAAATTCCTAAGAGATAGATTTTCAGATCTTTTCTGGAGACATCCATGCTGGCTGAAAAGTCATTGCCAGGCTGTTGTACAGCTCAGATCTGCAGAATGTTTATCTTTCATCAGATGAACTAAGTGTTTGTACAAGCACTCACAGACTCCTGCAGATTTGAGGAGCTCAGAATTAGAAAGATCAGCAGTGACATTATTCATACTATTTAAACTATTCATTTTGACTGAAAGAAATTGAAAGAAACCTGGCAGTGCTAACCATTACAGTTAGTACACAGTTGATTATGGCCCTGCACTCACAAGTACACAAAAAGCTCCTCACACTATTGTTAAATTTGAAGAAATAGCTGGAAGTAGACGTAGCAGGAACAGAAAACTATTTTTTAAACTAGATTTGCTGATTACTTAAGATGACAGAATCATGGGGGGTTTTATTTTTCTTTTCCCTGCAGCTTCATGCTCATTCCTGAGACTACCGTATCCTGACCATCCTAGGACATTTTTTGCAGATCTTAACCAAAGCCTTTGTACTCATGATCACTCATGGTTCCTGTTCTTTGTTCTTGTTCTTCTCTCACAGCTACAGGGCCCCAGTGTGAAAGGCTTTGATTTTGCTAAGCAGCATCTGGGCCAGCACAATAAAGATGATGTCCTCATTATCCATGAGCCAGCACCTTTACCAGGACCTACTAAGGATACTACGCCATCTGAAAATGGAGATGTGCCCAGCCCCAAATCCAAGGCTTCCTCAAAGCCTTCGAAGACTGTTCGACACAGAGGGAGGTCAGTTCACAGAGGAAAACCAAATTGTAGTAGATGACAGGTTAATGGCTGACGATTACTGTATTCATAGGGCAGCTTCAGCGGAAAACTGTTCCAGAGCTCTGGGACTTGAGTTTTCTAGTGGGCTATCAGAGTTCACCTTGCTATTCCTTATTACAAGGCTGCAAGAGTTTAGTGTATGTTTTTCTCCTAAAGAAAACATGCCCAGTTAAGAGCGTTATTTAAGACACGACTAGATCAGCTAGAGTCAAGTAATTGCTTGTTTATTGGAAACACCAACTGTATGTTTTCTTAGTAGTGATCTCTAGCTAAGGCAACAAGTGGTCTAAAATAAATGAAAACCATTGACAAATAGTAGTGTGTTTCAGTAACATAAATAGTGAGTGATATCTGTATGATAACCTGGAATTTACAGAAATAAGCAGTATCGCCAAAATTCAGGGAAGATGCATGAGTATTTTTATTTGTGGTTATATGGTTGCTCTCATAGCAAACCAGCTTTGGTGAGGAAAAAGGAGCTGTGCAACTGGAGAAGTGTTTATCAACCTTCAGCAGTAATTTCATAATCTTTTCTAATAATCCAATTATGTGAATGTGTCTTGCTGGAAAGGATTGTGTTTGTATGATAGGTGCTGTAACATAGCTCTGCATTAAAGAAGGAGCTGCACTTTTAAAAAACACAAATAAAAATGGATCCTGGAGGAAAGGAGTGCTGTGAAGAGTCACAAATAGCTCCTCACTGTGGAGCTTCTCTGTGCTCCATTTTCCAGTAATTCCTCTTCTCTCCATTCCTCTCATTTTATTACATCTCCAGCTCTGTGTCCCTTGTGCTTTTACCTATGTATTCTTGCATGGTGTGAGGAAAAGAGCAGAATTGATTCAACTTCGAAAGCAACTAATGGCAGTTCGTCTTGAACTGCAGGTCTCTGACAGAGCTTGCTGCTCTACTCAACCTTCCTCTAACTCCCCATTTACCCCAAGATTCTTGCTTCATCTTCCCCATGTGGGCTTTATACAACTCAGTTTCCACCTTGTCAGATGCTGAACCTGTCTTCCTAACTTCCTGTAGGCCTTGCAAGTAGTAGAGTACCAGTGGTATAGTCAAAGGTATCCAAATACCTTTTGTGTAAGTGAAGAAAAACCAGCTAACACTTTTTGGCATAGCTTAAATAAATTAAACTAATATAAATCAGAAGGACAAGAGGTTCTGTGTTTCTTAAATCAGAAGTGGCCTAAGACAGAGAGTATATTTAGAGGGAGGGGAAGGTATCTATGTTTGTGTTCACATAAGAAAAAAGTTTAAACTTGAGGCTGTTACTGTATTTCATCAAGAATAATTCAGAAAATGAAGCAGGAAAAATTTTCAGAAGCTAACACTTTAATGCTTCTCCTGAAGACAATATTAAATGTTGCTCAAATTTGGAACAAAGATGCTTCTTTTCTTAATAGCATCTATAATCAAGCAGTTTAAAATGTTTTCAAAAGACAATTTCCCTCTTATCCCTCATATTCCCTTAAGAGAAAATCTCCATTTAGGCTTAACTACAGAGATGTTACCATCATCTCCCTAACATGCTGACATGCCCATGTCAGCTTGAGATTTAAAACATTTATTCCCTGAGGCAGAAGTTGAAATGTGAAATGGTAGCATAGTGTGTTATGTTGGTTTTAGCTGTTTTCCTTTTTGTAAGGAAATAGAGAAATCAGTTCATCACAATGCAATTCCAGGACTGTATGTTGCATGGCAGGAAGAAGAATGGTGATGTGAGTACACATTCTGTGTCTGTGAAAAACAGCGGAAAATAAAAGCAGCTGAGGTCAGAAAGCATGGGCATGTCTGTGCTCCAGCTGAGACTTGGACCTCTTGTTTTGGCTTGAGATGATAAAACTGGGTGTTCTTCAGTACTTATGAAGAACGACTGATGTTGACTAAGCACTATTTATGTTTGTATAAATTACTTAATGATAATTAAGATATACTGAGGAAAGGGTATGAAGGAAAAACAAAGCACAGCGAGGTGAAACAAAAAGTCAGTAGCCAATCTGGAAACTGAACTCCAGCCTTATACTCTGCTGTACCAAGACAAAGTTGATGGAGATATGATAGCTTTGCCCACCGTCTCCACCTTAGAAGAGATTCAATGCTGCAGATCTATAAGCTGACTGAGAGCCATTTCTTCTTTTTTTCTCTGCTAATTTTTCTTTTTTTTTTGGGGGGTGGGGAGGGTGGTGGTGATTTACTAGTATTACAGCTCCGCAGAAAAGAATGAAGGAGTTCAATTATCTGTGTATTGTTCAGGGAGGAGAAAAAGTGGAGGTGAGTTCAGAGCATTTGTCTGCTGCAGGAAGTAGGTTTAACTTTTAATGAACTTGTCTGGCTGCATATAGTTATGTTATTCTGTTTGCTTTAGGCAATTTGATATTTAACTGAGACACTCAGTAACTAGTTCAGGATACCCATCTAGCCCTAGCAAACCTTGCAGTTAACAAGGTTAATGCACAGACATTTGCAGAATTCCAGTGGTGAACTCCCTGCAGGAACAGAGCATGAATGTTTGCAATACAAAATGCTCACTGGACACTCTTATCACAAAGGCTGATCCCATATGAAAAGACAGGCTTTGGTGTCAGCTGGGTGGTGGTGCATGCCCTATATTTTTGCTATTTTTATACTGTCAGAAAAATTTCATAGCTGAAATAGTCTGTTGGGGGAAAATCACAGTATTTCTTTATATTTTTTGTGATTGCGTGAAAAAATGAGGAACATTGAAATTTTAATTTTTAGGGAACAAATATTTTTAAGAATCTCATGACTGCATGGGATAAATACGTAAAAGCAGTATTTCTTAATGTCCCTACATCCAGGAAAATGTTCACGTGGACTTACAGTGTTCTCAAAAGAACACCAGGTTGTCAAGGCTGATTATTTGACTAATTACAGTCACAGGTTTCTTATTTCTGATAACATTTTTACTACCTTAAAAGTACACTGTTACTTACAAATGCAGTTTTTTCTTGGAGTGTATTTTAAAGGAAAGTTGAATTTAAAATCTTGTCACGTGCAAATGCTATTGCAGCCAGTTTTCACACGCAGTAATAGTAACATCAGGGCATTGAATATCTAACGATAATTTATTATAAATTTACTTATAGACAGAGAAAAAAGACTAACAGTCTTGACAAGATATTTTAGGACATGATTCTTTGTGCTTGAGAACTGCTCCCCCTTGCAAACTTGTGTTACATGTTGGTTTGGTTGTTGTTTTAATGTTTGTGGCAGAATTTCACCATCAGATGCTGACTCCACAGCAAGTGAACAATCCAGTGAGAGAGAGACAGGAGAAGAAACCGCAAGACCATCAACTGCTGCAAACGAGGGCAAACCACGCAGAGCAGTGAAGAAGGGTTTGTTCCTTTTCTTTTTTGTCTTGTGTGCACCAGCACTGCTTTATTCAGGTTGAAGAGTTACTCAAGTGCTGTAATTTTTCTAAACTCATCCTTGGCTGCTAATTCTTATAGTTTGTGTCACAAAAAATTTTTGTTCCTCTCCTTTTTGCTTTAGTGTCTTCTGTTGAAACTGAAGATCGGTGCATTCCTTTAATTCCAGCAAGCCCCTAAAACTAATGGCTTAGCAGGAATGAATCTTCCCTCCTTTTCTCTCCCACACACAGCTGGCAAACCTCTTTCCATTTAGACCTAATTGTGGCTCTCAGGGTAGCAATCTTGCACAAGGTTTCGTGGGCAGTAGAGGTCACAGCAGGACTTGATACAGCTTGGTTCTATGTAGCTGTAACTTGAAAAAGTGAGATTACGGAAAAGAGCCCAGAGAAGAAAAAGTTTTACAAGTAACTTCTAATTGAGATTTCAAAATGTCCTCATGATTGTGCTTTAGGAAGATGAAAATACAGCACTAATACATTAGTTGTATTTTTTGATGAACCTTCTTCATTCAAATACCCCCATTTATCCTGGAGGTACCCTAAGATATATTTTTTTTCTCATTGAACACTTTATAAAAAAAGATTTTCATTCTTTTCATTAAAGCATTCTTTAAATCATTTTCCTGTTAAAAAGTGTGTTCTTAACTGTGCCTACACAAACACTAGTTGTTTTTTTCTGAGAGCCACTTGCATTTAGATGGCTTGCTCCATGCTTGAGGTTTGAGTTACCAGATCTTTGCCCTAAATCACAATATTCTTCCTAGGCAAAATTCTGATTCTGAGTATCTGGTAAAGGAGCTTGAGATATCACCATCTGTTCTTAATATGCATGACCTTGGCAGGAGCAGAAACTGAGAAAAAAAGATATTGACCACACTGTGAGCAGTCTCGTCTGTATATTGAATGTTTTTCCACGTACTCTGTGAAGTACCATCTGAGATGTGAAGGTGACTACTGAGGAGGACAGCACCTGTGAAATTTAGATAATAAAATACAATATTCAGTTCTTCTTTACTTTGAAGAGCTGAGCTTAAGTAATATGTCAGATAGTTTGTATAAACTGCAAGGTCTTGGGTGACTAAACAGCAACTTTAAAATAGAGTATTCCAAACTTGCACAATGTGGAAGAGGAAGGGTGCTGGAGGAGGCTTTCCTCTGTTATGAACATGTAAGAAAACAGAACACAGGATCTGCTGATGTGACAGGAAAGTTATACTTTCTAATAATACAGCAGACAGTGTCTGTTTCATGTACTTTACACAGTGTACAAAAAGAAGATACTGTACTGGTGCTAAATGCTTTTGTGCCTTAGGTTAGTTCCCAGGACCAAAACTCATGATCAAGTACATAAATAGAAAAACAATTATGCTATGACAGAGCTCATCTCAAGGTGGTTTGTCAGTTGCTCCAACCTATCTCTCTTCAGTTCTGTTGCCCTTATGTACTTAAGTGTGATGAACTCCCACTTATTACCTGGGAGGTCCATTTTTATTTCTTCATTTTCTATCTGGCTTTAAACTATTATGAAAGGCTGAACATGCCCTTTTGGTGTAAAAATGATAGGGATTGCTGCATCTGCAGCAAGCATATTGTGAAAGATGTGTCCTTTTTACCTATCATGCCCTTACTGAATCAAATACACTATTTTTTTCAGCATTTGGTGCCCCTGGTTTGGTAATCATAGGGATTATTTTTAGCATCCAGAATTGTAGGCACTCTCTGCAGAGCTCTGTTAAGTGGCAGATTCAGCTTCCTTTTGGTGCAGCTGAGGTTTGGCAGTTTCATCCAAGTTCCTGTAACTCATTCAAAAGTACATGCAATCCTCTTACTGCTGTGTTTTTTTCCAGTTGCCATTCTAGCTGAATCATTTATAATAATTACTCTGTTGTCTCTTCTTTTTTCCTTTCTGTTATCAGGAGCAAACAGAGTGGGTAAGTAAACAGAGCTAATAGATGAGTACAAATACAGATAGAGGTGCTGGGGTAGTTGCAACTGTATCTTAGAAATGGAAGGAAATTTTTTTCTGAGTCTGGAAAACAAAAATTGCATTTGAACCATTAAAGTATGAAAAATTACAAATTTTTCAACACAAATTACAGTCATTCAGTTTAGGCACATTTTTCTAATAACATCCTAATTGTTTCAAATTATTGAGGAAAACATCACTGTGAAAGAAGCAAAACTGAGGCAGCTGTCCAAGTTACAAATGTTATTGGAGTTAGTGTCTTCACTGGAAGCCCCAGACTTTGCAGGCTAGCTGCAAAGAAGCACAAATATTTTCCCATGAACTACTGTTTTTCTGGTTAGAACTGAGATTTAGCAAAGATGGAACTGGAGAAAGCAGGCACTGACTTTGATCATGCGTATCATATGAAGTGATAAATTAAGGACTGTGTCTTCTCATAGCAATTTCCATCTTATAATAGAGATGGAAAGATCATAGAGAATGATGGATGTAAGGCTGGCTATGATGCTCTCCATTGATGAGTTTGTAAAATTATCTAATGAGAGTCATCAGCTGCTTCCTGGGAACATAACCTACTGTGATACAAAGAAACAGTGACATTTATCTGAAACCGCATACTCTGGCATGATTCAAATACCAGTGGGTCAGTGGAACATTCCCATTGACTTTACCTGATTTTGGATTAGGGTTTATGCACTTCTGTTGCCTTGTCTCTTTTTATTTCACAAGGGTGCAGGAAGCAATAGCCTTCCTCTATTTCCAACTTCATTGTTTTTTTGTGTGAAATCATAGCTTCCTGCCAAGAAATTAACTTTTCTGACGTTTCAGTTCATGTAGTAGTTTCAACCAAGGAAACAGTGATGAATGTTGATCCTAAAAAGTGACCTATGTGCACTGGTTTTTACAGTTCTGTCTGGTATTTGGATTATTCCTCTCAGTTATTTTTCAGCCTCATCTGTCTAGCCTGAGATGAAAATTTCATTCATATAGAGCCATCTGATAGTTTTATAAGAAAGACTTCTAACCATGAACAATAGCGCAACATAAGAACTTTGAAATGAGAAACCATTTTGCTCTTTCAAAACTTCTAAAGAGGATCATTCATGTGTTGAGTTAGAAATCTTTTCTTCTTTTGTTGTACTGTGCAGTTCCCTGCTTTCTTATCTGCTTTACTGTGTTTCCATCTTGGTTTGTATTTATAGACACATTCAGTCTATGCCTGCAGAAAGGATTTAAAGGTCAGGCACAGATTATGGTTTGGGGTTTTCTCCTGTTCTGCAAAGGAGAGTAACAAAATGTTACTGTAGAGCCTTAACAAAATTCAACAGTTGTGGCCTCTGCCAAACACTTGTTTATACACACAAAGGGAAAGGCTCAGGGTGAAATTATAAAGATGCTCAGCATAACTGAATGTATGGAGTCTTGCTAACCAAGTAATATGAAAATAACCTTAACATTTTATTTTGGAGATCAGTGAACTTTGAGAAATGCTGTTAGACTGGAAAGATTGGGAAAAATTATTGGTGTATGGGGAAAATGAGAAAGATGGATGCAGTTCAGTTTTCCATTGTGCTACAGGGTCACTTGGAGGTTTTCACACTAACTACTTAAGATGTGTCTTGTACCTCTCTGAGAGAAGCAATGCTTGCATGCTCTTAAGAAATGCATGAAGATGAGGCTGTGAAGATGCCACATGGTAAAGGTCATATAAATAGATACAGAAGATTAGATATTGGGAAGAATATTTTTACTGAGAGTTAGGTGCTGGAATGGACTGCCCAGAAAGGTGGTAGAGTCACCATCCCTGGATGCATTTAAAAACAATGTAGATGAGGCATTTCAAGACATGTTCTAGTGGGCATGGTGATACATATGTATTATTTTAATTTATTGTGAGGGGATACTGGTTATTGAATGTTGTGATCTTACAGGTCTTTTCTGACCATGAAAATTCTGTGATTCTGTGGTATTTTGTTTAGGCTCCATGTCTTACGAAACAGTTGGGACAGAGAGATCTAGAGTGGAACTGTTTACCTTCTTTTTAAGGATGCTTATACAGAAAGGTCACATTTATAAATTTTGTGTACAAAATTTGACGATGCATTGATCAAGTTAGAGAAATATGAAAAATAAGTATTTTGCTTAGCTTGTGGCCAGATTGCTTCCCAGCCCCAAAGTAATGTGCTGAATGTAATAAAGGGTACTATTATTTTCCCCTCCTGCTCCCTTTTTGTACTAAAAGAGGAAGCAAAAGAGCAAGTGATCTTCTACAGAAGATAGCATTCACTCATCTTCTGATTCCTATACTCCATTACCATCATGTGTTGCAAGGGGATCACAGCAATGGTTGTTTTCCTTCTTTTCTGTATGTGGCAGATGAACAATTAATTCTCTATTGGAATAAAATCAGATTCTCCTCCTGATTTGAATCTTTTAGAAGTCTGTTGAAGGATGTGGAACTATGTCCCTCTACTCTATTGTGTTCCTCCATCAGAAGAGTCACAAATCTAAATCTCTTATTGCTTATATTTCATTATGAAAAGCAGTTTGAGAATTTATGGCTTTACTGTGTGGACAAGACAGCAGATTGTTTTGCAATTCTTCAACAGTTTTTGCAAGCCTAATCCACATAATGGTTCCTGTTGTAGGCCTAGCTCCAGCTAAAACACTTAAATATCTACTTAACTGCACATATTAACTGAACTTAACTGAATTTATTAACTGTTGGCAGGAGCAGGGCCACAGCTTCCATGTGTATTGGTTTCCATTACATCTTTTGCTGATCATATTTGAGTTGATTTAACTTCTTCAACAATTTACAGCATGACAGTATTTGTGCAGCTTGCTTCTTACTTTGTGAATTGTTTATCCTGTCACAGGATAAACAGAGAAGAAAACAGTGCTCTGGAAGCTTCAAACAGTAATATGTCTGTAAAACTATTTGTGTATTGTGTGGATTTGAAAAGGCTTTTTTGTTTAGTTCATGTATCACTCCTCCTATCACTTAAGGAAGTGTGTTTTCTTTTATTGCTCCTTGAACCTCCATTTGAGTAATTTGCATTTCCTTCAGTATTGATAAGAGAAACTGTTAGCAGTATGTACTTAAACAGCTTTTTTTATGGAGTGAAGTAGATTAGGATTTTGGGGGTTTGCAGATGTCAAGAGATTGATATACAGAAATAAAGAATGACAGCTCACCTTCTGGAAATATAACAGATAAATGTTTATAAAATGCAAACCACTGGGTTTGCATGCTAAATATTAATCATCTGAAAGGTCTGTGGGGCAAATTAAACACAGATGTAAAACATGGCAGTCTTGTAGCATAGCATCTGTAAGATTTGACTGAGATAACCCTAGCAGCACACCTTTACTCTGTGTTCTTTCTGGTGATTTAGGACCTCCTCAGACCAGCAGTGGAAATGAGCAGCACTCCTCAGCCTCTATCTTTGAACACGTGGATAGGATGTCACGTTCCTCAGATGCCAGCAGACGGGTCCCAAGCAAGATCCAGCTGATTGCTATGCAACCGATGGCAGCACCTCCAGTTCAGAACTCAGTGCTTTCTGATCGAGTAGCAGAGACCAACAAAATCAATAAAGAGGTATTTTTAAAGTTCTTTGAATGTTTGTGGAGGACTTTATGCCCACCTTTGTTACTGTACTTTTGCTAGAACATGACTTGCAAGAGTCATCTAAGTTAATGTGTGAGAATTGGAACATCTGACCCAGTTTGCTTTTCATTCTACGCCATTCTTTATTCTTTTGACTTTTCAGCAAGTTAGGATATAGGTTATACAAAGAAGTTATCTCAGGACATTCTGGGGTGTGAATTTGATTGATATATTCATTACTTCCAACTTCCTATGTGTTTATTTGACAGTAAACGTACAAAAACATCCTGCTTTCTCTGAGGCTCATGTTACTGTAAGCAGAATATAAGCAACCCTGGTAATGTGCTGTAAAATGACATCATGCACTCCCTGACAAGTACCATGTACCCATGTCCTGGTTTTGTATAGGGTGTAAGATGTCATCTTCTCATAATTCAGAGTGGAAGATTATTGAAACCTTTAACTGTGTTAAGACACTGTGTTTCCGAGTACCTTATGGAAGAGAGGTAAACACATATATAGTATGCATAGGCAAGAGGGGCTGCAAAACAGAACTCTGATTATATGGGTAAAAGAGATGTAATTCTAAATATAAATGTAAATATTAAGGCAGGCTTTATGCTTTTTAAGAATTTATTTTCATGAGAGAATACACAAAGTGAATTTTTATTTGGTTTTTCGTTCACTGCTGCAGGTACGTTCCAGCAGATAGTCCAGCACAGGCAGAGCAGTTGTTGCTACCTGGTTTGGTGTCCAAAGCTTTTTGATTCATAGGAGTGATTTCAGTGAATGTTAGGCCAGGACTTAAAAGTGTGGTGTTATGGTAGCTTTCCCCAGATGGTGAGATGCACTCCATCAAATTTGTAAAACAAGGTGGGAGAGAGGCAAGAAAGCTCAGCCTGCAAGAACTAATGCCAAGCCCATCTAAGGACCTTGTATTGCTGTTGCATTTCTTTATAGTTTGAAGTGTCATCTTATGCTCAGCAGAGGCTCTGAGTTATGAGCTCCATTGGCCCTTTTAAAGTTCTTGCTTCTTATGTGATGAAGGTCATTAAAGAGAATGGGTGAGACTTCAACACTATTGATCAGATATATTTCTGTTTGACAAGGAAAGGTAGATGCCGCCTGTACACGTTGGTCTTATTATTTCAGAGCAGTGTTGCTTCTGACAGATAACAGGAGTTTTTTGTGTTCCTCCCTCCTTTTCTTAACAAACTGCCCCCTCCTCTTTAATTGCACCTGCTGTGCTGGCAATTGAGTTGTATATAATATTACATCTACCTTGAGGGACAATGGGAATACTGCAAAATGTCCAATATAAAAACTGTCTTTAGAAGTTGTATGACTTATTTCAATCCTTCAGAGATTTGGGAAAGAGAGGGGGAGTAGAGGTGTAGGGGAGAGATTTACAGAAGAGCAGAAGAATGTTCTATTTGCAAAAACTACAAATGAAAATTCACTTGATTTTTTTCCCTTCCTTCTTTAGATACAAACAGCCCTGAGGCATAAATCTGAGATTGAGCATCACCGCAATAAGATTCGTCTTCGTGCCAAGCGCAAAGGGCACTATGAATTTCCAGTGGTGGATGATGTGGTAGTGGTTGACTCCAAAGAACAGCACAGAATATATCGCAAGGCACAGATGCAGATTGACAAGATCCTGGACCCTGGAGGCAGTGTGCCTACAGTCTTCATAGAGCCCAGAAAGAGGTAAGGATTTCAAANGTAGATTAGGATTTTGGGGGTTTGCAGATGTCAAGAGATTGATATACAGAAATAAAGAATGACAGCTCACCTTCTGGAAATATAACAGATAAATGTTTATAAAATGCAAACCACTGGGTTTGCATGCTAAATATGAATCATCTGAAAGGTCTGTGGGGCAAATTAAACACAGATGTAAAACATGGCAGTCTTGTAGCATAGCATCTGTAAGATTTGACTGAGATAACCCTAGCAGCACACCTTTACTCTGTGTTCTTTCTGGTGATTTAGGACCTCCTCAGACCAGCAGTGGAAATGAGCAGCACTCCTCAGCCTCTATCTTTGAACATGTGGATAGGATGTCACGTTCCTCAGATGCCAGCAGACGGGTCCCAAGCAAGATCCAGCTGATTGCTATGCAACGAACTCAGTGCTTTCTGATCGAGTAGCAGAGACCAACAAAATCAATAAAGAGGTATTTTTAAAGTTCTTTGAATGTTTGTGGAGGACTTTATGCCCAGCCAAGAGGGACTGAAAGGTATCCAGTTCCTCATTAGTTCCTGAGGAGTTTGGTTTTGACAAGTTACAGGAACAATACTGTTTCCCAGATAACCTTACCTGGTTTTAAGAGATGTCTAAACCAAAACTAAACACAGAAAGGAGCAGATGTGATTGTCAGGGCACCTTTGTTACTGTACTTTTGCTAGAACATGACTTGCAAGAGTCATCTAAGTTAATGTGTGAGAATTGGAACATCTGACCCAGTTTGCTTTTCATTCTACGCCATTCTTTATTCTTTTGACTTTTCAGCAACTTAGGATATAGGTTATACAAAGAAGTTATCTCAGGACATTCTGGGGTGTGAATTTGATTGATATATTCATTACTTCCAACTTCCTATGTGTTTATTTGACAGTAAACGTACAAAAACATCCTGCTTTCTCTGAGGCTCATGTTACTGTAAGCAGAATATAAGCAACCCTGGTAATGTGCTGTAAAATGACATCATGCACTCCCTGACAAGTACCATGTACCCATGTCCTGGTTTTGTATAGGGTGTAAGATGTCATCTTCTCATAATTCAGAGTGGAAGATTATTGAAACCTTTAACTGTGTTAAGACACTGTGTTTCCGAGTACCTTATGGAAGAGAGGTAAACACATATATAGTATGCATAGGCAAGAGGGGCTGCAAAACAGAACTCTGATTATATGGGTAAAAGAGATGTAATTCTAAATATAAATGTAAATATTAAGGCAGGCTTTATGCTTTTTAAAAATTTATTTTCATGAGAGAATACACAAAGTGTATTTTTATTTGGTTTTTCGTTCACTGCTGCAGGTACATTCCAGCAGATAGTCCAGCACAGGCAGAGCAGTTGTTGCTACCTGGTTTGGTGTCCAAAGCTTTTTGATTCATAGGAGTGATTTCAGTGAATGTTAGGCCAGGACTTAAAAGTGTGGTGTTAGGATAGCTTTCCCCAGATGGTGAGATGCACTCCAGCAAATTTGTAAAACAAGGTGGGAGAGAGGCAAGAAAGCTCAGCCTGCAAGAACTGATAATGCCAAGCCCATCTAAGGACCTTGTATTGCTGTTGCATTTCTTTATAGTTTGAAGTGTCATCTTATGCTCAGCAGAGGCTCTGAGTTATGAGCTCCATTGGCCCTTTTAAAGTTCTTGCTTCTTATGTGATGAAGGTCATTAAAGAGAATGGGTGAGACTTCAACACTATTGATCAGATATATTTCTGTTTGACAAGGAAAGGTAGATGCCGCCTGTACACGTTGGTCTTATTATTTCAGAGCAGTGTTGCTTCTGACAGATAACAGGAGTTTTTTGTGTTCCTCCCTCCTTTTCTTAACAAACTGCCCCCTCCTCTTTAATTGCACCTGCTGTGCTGGCAATTGAGTTGTATATAATATTACATCTACCTTGAGGGACAATGGGAATACTGCAAAATGTCCAATATAAAAACTGTCTTTAGAAGTTGTATGACTTATTTCAATCCTTCAGAGATTTGAGAAAGAGAGGGGGAGTAGAGGTGTAGGGGAGAGATTTACAGAAGAGCAGAAGAATGTTCTATTTGCAAAAACTACAAATGAAAATTCACTTGATTTTTTTCCCTTCCTTCTTTAGATACAAACAGCCCTGAGGCATAAATCTGAGATTGAGCATCACCGCAATAAGATTCGTCTTCGTGCCAAGCGCAAAGGGCACTATGAATTTCCAGTGGTGGATGATGTGGTAGTGGTTGACTCCAAAGAACAGCACAGAATATATCGCAAGGCACAGATGCAGATTGACAAGATCCTGGACCCTGGAGGCAGTGTGCCTACAGTCTTCATAGAGCCCAGAAAGAGGTAAGGATTTCAAAGATGTGAAAGAACGTTTTTCTTTTAGTCAGAATCCAAAATAAGTCAACCCTATACTTCTGAGCTTTCAGAACTTATAATCATTTTGTTTCCTATTTGAATTTGAGTTATCTAGGTGAAAAGGTTTCAGTTGGTCTAAACGTTGTTATCTGTTTCAGTATATGCCAGCATGGTTTGTTTTCAAATTATTCTTTTACAAGTTCTCAGGTGTGAATTCATGATAAATAAATGGAAATGCACAAGAACTGTCTGAAAACCATTTAGTATTTGCTCTGCCACTTGTTTGAATAATTCTTGGGTAGCTTAGAGGGATCAAAATCACAA
This sequence comes from Florisuga fusca, assembly GCA_038090715.1. NCBI lineage: Eukaryota > Metazoa > Chordata > Aves > Apodiformes > Trochilidae > Florisuga > Florisuga fusca. Next base: position 52,808,474 of record JAAWXA010000005.1, on the reverse strand, counting down.
TATAACTGCTAAAAATAGATACATGGAAAATATAAACTTCCAGAAATAATATTTTTGTAAAGGGGGAAAGACGAAAGGTAAGAAACCATTAACTTAATAAGTATGCAGATTTGTGATTTTAAAGGCAAATTCACGAATCAGTGAGATTACTTTTTGTGTATTCCCTCTGGGTAATAAGACAAATTTTTGAACCTCCCAAATCTGCCTTTCCACCCTTGCGTTTTCAAAGAGAAAGTCTTCCCTGGGTTCTGTTTAATCCTGGTAGGATTAACCCCAAGATGCCAAGAGCAAATCCTTTTTGGCAGTTTGGTCTGTTCGCCTACTGCAAAGTGTGTCAGACAGTAGTTTGAGAGGTCTGCAGAGCCACTGGCAGTGGGGCTGGAGCATGGGTAACTTTGAAAGATGAATGTAGAAGGGAGGTGGCACTAGAAAGTGTTTGAGGGAGGAAGGAGGCAGTTTTGAGAGATGTCAATGAAACTGTTATTAGAAGAAGCTGTAGGAGAGAGACTCAAGGCTAAATAATGGCACTGGCCTGAAAACCTGAGAAAGGGAAGAGAAGCACGGCTGATGCAAGGATGACTTGAAGGCAGTGGTCAGAGGAGTCCAACCTGGAGTGGTACGAGAAGAAAAAAATGTAAAAAGAAATACGATTACCTTTGTCTTGTTTGTTTTTTCTCTCTCTCTCTGCTTTTTGTTTTCATCCTGTTAAGTTCTCGTGCAAAACGTTCTCCCAAGCAGCGCCGGCGACATCAGATAAATGGCAGCCCGATTGATGCAGAAAAGGACAGGTTAATCACAACTGACAGTGATGGGACATACAAAAGGCCTCCAGGAGTCAATAACTCTGCATATATTGTATGTATGTCTCTTGAATGACAGGGGTGTTCGGATAATTGTAATGACTGTTGTGACATGGTGAGGTTTTTGGCCTTCTGACTATGGTTTCTATAGCTAATTTCAGTCACATGTAGTTAGCATGTTAATCAGAGTGAAACACACATTTCATTGGCAATCTATTAGAATTAAGCAGTAAAATTCTGCCAAGTGTTCTTTGATAATAAAGAGGCCAAGAACTAAACCTTGTTATCATAAATGCAACTCTGTTATGCAAATTAAAGTGTGCTTGGCATGTTCCACTATATGTTGAACAGTTTCACTGTAGTCCAATTTGCTGGATGTTATTTATTCAGATATTACAGAAAATTTAATCCTTTGCTCTCACAGAGCCGAAGATTCTGTTCCTTTCATGAGAATTTTTCTCATCTTTAAAATGTAAGAATTAATTATTAATGAAAGAGAAATGTGTCTTTTTACTGTGCAGTAACTTGAAACAATTCTAGTGCAATGTCTTGAAAATTAATTTTGTTTCCTGTCTAAAACAGGCAAAGACACTGGAGAATGCCTCTGTTCAATCATACTTGTGTCACAGACTGTACTTAGACATCTTTAGCCACTTCTAAGCAGCCTTTTCTAAGCCTAGAGCTAATATTGGAAACTCATGGACAGTTTTCATCTTGAAAGACGGTTTAGTATCTTCAAGAATTTCACCATTAGCTGCATATGCAGTCAAGTGATGTCGATTTTTATGGGTTCCCTCTGCCTTTCACACAAGAGTGTGATGATTTTAATATGCTGCAGCAGAATGAATTATCATCTCAGGCTGTTTAATTAAGATGTGTCACACAGAAATCTTAGCCATTCTGGCTTCTGTAGCAAGACAGTATTCAGAATGCTGAGTTCCTGATGAAGTCAAGGCTTTTGCATCTTGATAACTGATTTTGCAGTGTGCATGCAGTGAGAAGAGTGAGCTTAGATAAAAAGTCTGCTGCTGCCAAGCTTGTTTAATTTTCTGTTACTGAGGGGCAGCAAGCCTATGTGGTAAGAGCCTGGATAGTAACAGCAGGCCTCAGGTATTGCTGCTGTGAAGCACTTGCATGAGTCCCATTTAGGTGATGCACTCAAGTTCAAGTTCCACGTGGCTAACTACGTAGCTCCTTAACTGAGTTCCCTTTATGGTTTTTTTTTAGGAGGTAATAATTCCTTAATATTACTGCTGATATGCTCAGTTGTTAGCTAAAGGCTGAATTAATTTATTGGAACTGCAAAAGCAGAGAAGTCAAAGATGTAGACAGAGCTGATTGCTTTCTTCTGGGTGGAGTAAGCGCTCTGCATGACTTCATTACATGCTTGCAAACCACAAGATTTCTATTGTAGCTGAGTAACTCCTGCACTGCACAAAGCTCTGCTGCCTTACCCAAGATCAGTCTTTCAGATCACACTGAAGGATGTGTTTGAACAGATGGTGTCATGAATGTGCATACAGAAGTGGTGAAGGTAAGGGGCAGGTTTTGTCCAGCACCAGCGTTTGTGCCATTTATTTTGCTGTGGTTCTGGCAAAGAAAATACTGCTGAGACTTAAGGCTGACGGGAGTTTGGAAGCTGATTGTTCAGATCTTTTCTCTGTCTGCTCTTCACCTTCTTTCCATTTCCTCCAGTCTGATCCGGACTTGCCTCCTGAACCTCAGACGTCATCTTCAGCTGACGTGGGGAAGTTCCCTGGCTTGCCTTCCCACCCAGTCTCCCAGTATGTCCCACCTCAGCCATCCATTGAAGAGGCTCGGCAAACCATGCACTCACTCCTGGATGATGCTTTTGCACTGGTGGCTCCTAGTAGCCAAGCAGCCAATTCCACAGCCATCACACCACCCGGGGTCTCGGCAGGCCAGCCGGTAAGCAGCACTCCTGCCCCAGCAGGGAGGGCAACCACATGCATCCAGTGGGGATCACCTTATGGTCCAACTCGGGCAGTAAACAAAGCATTTAATGTAAGTGATGCCATTTCAAAGGCTTTTCTGGGCAAGTAATTGGTACCAGTTGAGCTGTGGTCATTGCTAATGTGCCCTTGCTGACAGGATTTAGCAAAAATATAGAACAGTTCCTGGAACAAGGAGAATTCAGAAATTACCATCATACAATGGTGGACTTGCTTTTTAAGCCTTTCGTATTCTTGTCCCTTTTCCCATCCCAACCACAGGAAAAGATAGGAGTTCTCCTACTTTAGAATATCTTTTCTGTTCTTCTCAGTTTTGATCTTTCACAGATCAGTCTGTTATGTCCAGTAGTAAAACCTGATTATTTTTTTTTTTTCAACATATGTGCTGTTTTGTATCTTTATGAAAAAAGAATATGTTTGGCTTAGGTCATATTTTTCACCAGGATATCCAAATGGGATAGGAAAGCAGGATTTCTGTGTATGATTTTTTTGCATGTTTTGGAGCACTGAAATACACAGATAATTTTTTAGGTCATCTTGAGTACCACACCTACCTAGTAGAAGTTTCATAATCCCTTCAGACTGTCGAATCCTGTGGTTTCTCTCCTGCAGTCTGATGCTGGCTGAGGGATAAAGAGATTTCCAGGTTCCAAGCTTTGCTTGCTGAACCTTTTAAGCTAAATAGACATTGAAACAGCCCTTAATATTCTGCAGGTGAGGGAAAGTATTTTCGAAAGGTTTTTAAGTTAGGAGTCTGATCAGACAGAAGAGACTGCTAACCCACTGTACAATGATTCTCAAATTGTCTCATGCTGCTGATTATTCACAAAATAAGCTCTTATGGTTGCAATCAAGTCACACATAGAGGCCTAATGATCTCTGCCATTCATCGCTTAACAGGCTGACAGTGGACTTCCCAGGGTATTAATTTTGAGTTTAATTTCCTTTTTTTTTATTCTTCTGACAGAGATATGTAGAATTTGGAATGACTCCACCAACAGCACCAGGTCTCCTACCAAGGTAGCTTTTTACTGATAAACTTACCATTTATTGTTTTCCTTGCAATTCCTGTAGATTTCCTACTGGCCCTAGTATATTATTATGTAAAAAGTACTGCGTAGATGAGAAGTAATGAATGACATATGCATGCTGTATGGAATCCAACCCTCCATTTAAAAGAAATGTGTTTCTAGCCCTTTGGCTACAGAGATATCCTTCCAAATACTGAGTAAACTACTGAGTTTCTGCTTGTAGAAAGCCTTAAACAGTTACTCAGATGCATGTAGTTCTCCCAGGACTCTCACTTTCATCTTGTTTCTGTAGCCTCAGGGCCACACTCACTTGCAAAAGCTTGCAGATGACTAATAGAGTAATTCTATTTTTAACCAAGTTGAGAACAAATTACAGTATATGGTGACTCTCATAGAGAAATCCTGCCTTGCAGGTCTGTTATTATAAAATGGAGGGGAAGAAGAAATTTTCCATCTTCTTCTGGCTTTGCCATGGGAGAATTATATAGTGATGAAAACAGTTGTCCAGGTGACTGCTGGTTTCAGGTTTGCTGTCTGTGCTTTAACTGCACATGAATTTGGACTCTTGAGTATGGTACTGTGGTCACGCTTGTTGCAGCCAAGGTGGTAAAAGTTTGGCCTTGTGCTATTCTCTCTTTACCTTCTTACAGCTCACTGTGTGAGATGAAATCCCATGGTATCAGTGTCATTCATTAGGTTTCATTTGAAGTCTTCACTGCCTTGGAAACTTAAGGGATACTTTCCTTTAATCTTTGTTCTGCAACCTGATTTCAAAAGGACCAACTGGAAAAGGCAGTCTCTAAGCATGTTTTCTTGTCTCAAGGGGACAGTTTACGTGTGCATGGAGCATACATGGAATGGCACACAGTATGACATGCAGTGTATTTTTTTGTTATTTAGATTTTCTTGAAGATTATGACTTTTGAGACAACAGAAAGCATGAGCAATTCCTTGTTATTGAGAATTTTCTCTTTGTTGGCCTGTCACACACTCAGAGAAAATGTAATCGATTACTTACGAAAATGCTGTAACCCATGTTAATACATCTGGGCAAGATAGTGTCTTTGCAATATATTTTTTGTTAAAAAGTTTATCAAACTTTGACATAGACAGTTTGGATTTCTGTAAATTACAAATTAATGGCATCATTATTAATAGCTCAAATACTGGCGCTGCCAGTGCCAGCAGATGAAGTTGTCAATCTGCAAGGTTGTCTGCTTTAAGAGGAAGAATTCTTTTAAATTTTCTTTCAAATAAAAGGCTTACTAAGGTTTGGCCAATAGAGAACAAGAAAAGAGTTGTCATGGTTGGGGAGAGGGCATTAGGCTTAAACTCAGCAGATGATGATAAACAAATTGATAGAGAATGTGCACCAACTGGATGAAGGAAAAATAACCTTAGGTCAGTACAACTGGGTGCTGTGTATTGATGTCATAGTTCATTGGTTTAAATATTCAATGCATGGAATAATAGTTGTGTGATTTCTCCATACAAATGCAGTCAACATCTTTAATAGGGTGGAAACAACCTTGGTTTAAAAAAATTAAATAAAAAGTACCTAGGTCACATAACTATCTAGGCAGACATAGAGGCACAGTGAACAGATTTTACCAGAAAATGAACATTTTATCATTCAGCAGAGATACAGGTACTTAGCAGCAGTGGATTCATGGTGTTAAATTGATTATTTGGGGGGCTGTATCCTCCCACTTAATTAAATTACTGGAGATTAATAAGTACTCTTGAGAAAATATTTTCCTTAGACAATATAAAAAAATTGTAGTAATTTATCAGGTACAAGATTCCAGCTCAGCACTGCCAGTGTAAAGGGCCAGATGATCATGTGCTTTCCTGACGACAGTGATTAATAGAACACAAGTGACATTGTTAAGCATTACCTACACATTCAGGCATGTATTCTAACTGTCTTTTCAATCTAGTTGGGAATGGTTTGCTCTGAATCTGCTGAGTGAACAGGTGGGATTGTATACAAGGGAGCTGCAGAAATTCTGACACTTCTACAATGGGACTCTTGCAGCTTGAACCCCTTACACCTTCTCCACCTAATACTGTATGCCAAGTAACTAGTACTTTAATTGATAATCACTTGCTTGTGCTTTATTAGGCTCTTTATTATTAGTTTTCTTTGCTATCTGGCTGGCATACAAAATTGTGGTTAGTTTTCCAAATAAAGCACAAATCAAGAATAGTTTTAATTAGATGAAGCCACATGACTTTCCTGTGAAACAAAGGGATGTAAAACTCAGGTCTTGAGGAATGGCATAAATTGCAGTCCATAGTCTAGAAGGGCTTAGATGCTGTTGTGGCAAAAAAGCACATAAACTTGTCCCTAGTCCTCACTCAAGTAACTTCATGTGCCTGACTTAAAATGTTTGTCTCACTTTGCTTACTTTATACTCACCAGTGTGAGTATGCTCTACTTCAGCAGAAAATAATATAGTAAACCTAATTTTTTGCTTTGAATGCCTCTTGAGAAGCATGGCTTTCTTCTTTGATCTAACTGGAGTTTGAGAGTAGCCTAGTAACCTAAGCACCTGGAGTTTGGGCATCCACACTTCCACCAGACTGAAAGGAATAGTATAGGAAAAATAACATTTCCATTTCCTTCTCTGCACCTGTTCTCTGAATGAACTACAGGGGTTCTAGCACAAGCTCCATTACCTTGGCACAATTAATGAAGTTAAATTGATGGCAACTTCTGCTGTTGACTCTTCAGTAAATACATAATAACGACTACCAGTGCAAGTCTGAAGTATAGGAAACATTCATTTTAGTATACGCTGCATCTCTTCATTTGTGTTAATGACAGCTTTGATGAATTTGATGAATTTAGAGAGCAAAGTTTTGAAAATTTCCTGAAAAATTATCACAACACTCAATGAAACAATAATTGTTCATGAAATACACATGTAATGCACCAAAGCTATGTGCTCAGAAACTCTTGAGTAAGAGCCAGGTTTGTTACTAAGGTAAGCAGCTACATCATCACTCTTTCTGATTTTTCTTCTTCTTTTGATTAATTCCATTGAAGATGCATTTTTCCCCAAGGGGAAGGCAAGATCTGTGAGCCCTTTCCTCTTCATTGAGTGGCTCTGACATGTGAAAAACACTTGTGTGAAATTTTGTTAGATTTTCTGACTTCTGTTCCTGTGGAGTGCGGAACATGAAGGAGGAATAATCAGATTTAATAATTTTTTTTAACATTTAAGGTTAAAATTTATATTAAGAGGCATCAGAAATAGCTGTTTTATGAGGAATACCTGCTTCTGATTAAACAATTCACTTATTTTAAGCTTGGCTCTTTTTCCACAGGCAGAACTTTGGGCCAGGCTTTCTTCAACCTGCAGAGTTAATGCACCCAGACCAGCAGCCACCCGAGGTTCAATATTCCTCCAGAGGGATATATTCAGAGGAAGTGCCCTCAGTCGCACGGCCACGACCGGTTGGAAGCACTGCAGGTACACTTCAGTTAAGTTGAATATGCTTTAAAATAACTGATCCTTTTCCATATCTACACTTACAATGAGGTCAGCATTAAGACATCATTCTCCTTCAGCTACTACACTTGAAATGTGGTCCTTGTCTTCACTGCCAAAAAAATGTGCTGACAAAGTGAGGTTAACTTCACATCCATAGGACCTTGCAGAAAAACACAGTGCTTTTCCATCTTCTTAGTATCTTACAAGTATTGGCTATTACACAGCATATTTTCAAGATACTCCTTTCTCTACGAATGGAAAATTGTTTTAGAGCATACAGTGTATACGAACTTTCCACTATTAGCTATTATTTTTGTACTAAATGAACTAAATGATGCACCTCAAATAAGCCTCCTAACTAACAATTTAAAAAATATTTTTCTGCATCTTTATTTCTCATTTCTTGCCCTAGAAATGTATGCATGAAACCAGGATCTTGTAGCTTCTAATGATGCTATCTACTGCTCCCATATGAAATCATCTTCCCTAATTTGGTTGTGAGATAATTGCTGTAGTACTCGTCAGTGTTATCATGAATAAGATTCAAACATGACAGTTACGCAGCAAACACTGATTATGAGAATAAAATATTCTATTCTTATGCAAATGCCATGGTTAATTCCGTACCAGAGAAACATTTTCTTCCTAGGGAGTTGAAGAAGACTGGAAATATGATCGTGTGCTCATGTCAGACTCCTAGTTTTGATAGCTGCTATCATCTCCCTGTAAATGTTAAATGAATGAGAATGACAGGGATGTAGTGACCGTTAGAATTAAATGTTGGTTACTTTGTTGTCTGATTCACACTGTTCTCTAAATGTTTATGAATATTCTGCTTTAAAATTTAAAGTAATTCAGATGATTAGTTTTTGTCCTTCAGCATCATTACATGCAAATATGAAACTTCTCAAATACTGGCTTTTTTAGAGAGGAAAATATGAAAGTGACCTGTCTGTCACGTAAATCATACTGTTGTTTTGGTCTTTTTCCTCCCTTTTTGTACATGCACAGTTTCCTGTTATGTATCTGTGGGTTTATTAAATGTGTTTCATTTCTAATGAATAATAAAAAAAGAATTTGTTTCCCTGTGGGAGAAAGTTCAGGAAAAAGGAAAGCTAGCATGTTGTTATGTGTCTCTTGGAATTAATGGTGGTGACTAACCTTGCATGTGTTCGAAATGAGAGGGAGGGGAGGGAAAGGAGAAAGGAGGAGGTTAGCTTTCAGGCTGAAAGGGGATACAGTGTGTTCTGACCTTCTCATTAGTCAGCAACAGCATCGCTTAATTTTTAACCACAAAGCAAAGCTGGAAGTGCCAGACTCTTATATAGTCACATGTAGTCTTCTTCTGAGAGGTAGAACAGAAAGTGGTCTGAAGAGTTAGGGTCTTGCCAGCGTGATGCAAATAAGGTGTACCACAGAAGCAAATATCTTCTCTCTGCTGATATGTAATTTACGTGGAGACATTGTCAGGGCTTTCAGAAAACACTGTTTGGAAAAGGCTGGCATATTTTTGGAGAGAAGTGTAGTCCGTGTCTGAGATGTATGTATCTCAACCTCTTCTTCCAGTGCAGTGGCAACAAAAAGCATCACACTCAAATGAACTGCACAAAAATGCATGTAACTTTTCCTTCTTTATTTTACACTGACAGCCTTCTTTCTGCTGATTTTTTATTAATTGCACAGAAACAGAGCTCCACTTTCTTCTTTTCTCCAGCTTCCAACAAAGTTTTATGTTGTCATTTGTCTGCCCTACAAACTTGACTGTGTATAAAAGATAAAAAACAATATTTGCTTTTAAGGTTCTCAGATACAGCACCTCACTCAGGTGGGAATTGCTAGCAGGATCGGAGGTCAACAAGTGGAGATCCCCTCAGGCAGAGCAGGGCATGGCCAGCCGGGGGGGCCAGGGTGGCCCCAGTACCGTGGAGAGGATGAATATGCTAGGAGAGATGCAGTGAGTACTGTGTTACACATTTGCATAGTTTCCGAAGTAGTGATATGTTTGGGTATTTTTTTTCCCCCTGCATTACTGTTTTGGAACTTTCTCCCCCTGGAATACTTTCACTTGCTTCTCTGACATTCTTTGCTTTGCTTTTCAAACCCTCATTAGCTCTTTGAACTTTTGCTTGCTGTTCTTTCACCTCTGCTTCTCTCCAACTCCTTTCTCTCACTTTACTGTAAACCCCCCCCTTTTTTTTTTCTCACTTGAGGCCTTCACCCATTAATTGCAGTTCACCCGGTTCTAATTCTGAGCTCCAGCAGAGGTGGATACAGCTTTCTATTTCTTCTTAGAAGTATGCCTCTGTATTTTGAGATCATTGTAAGTAAAAAGCATTGAATTAAATTGTCCCAGACTACCATCTTACTTTGTATTGGTGTAGTTCTTTTGTCTTCTGTATCTGTGCAAAAACACAAGTCAGGGCAATTGAATGAGGTCAGTAACTGCACATAACAGTAGAGGTGTTTCTAAACAGGTTATTTTCCAAGCCTCAGTCATCAGGATGTGGTAAACAAATACGTGTTCTTTTGCCAGTGTTGCCAAGGCAGCCATCATCATTTTGTGTTCTTGGCAATGATGCTTCTAGAGGCTGATGGGTTTGACTCAATGAGGTGTGTGAGGCTGAAGGTAACATATGGCCTTTCCAGAAAGGATACAGTTGCCTGCTACCACTCTGTGCTTGATGTACTTACATTATGAAGCAGACTGACCCGTGACAACTTTATTGCAGTACTTTTGAGAGTGACAGCTTTATGCTCCTTCTTTTGCTCCTTTCCTCAAACATTTAACATTGAACATTTGCTTAATCATTTTTCTGCTTTCTTCCTTGAAGATCGCCTTCTCTTGCATACGATACGTGTTCATACAACTTGAAGTTGCTTTGCAGTATTGCATGATCTTGAAATCACATAAAGAAGATGGAACAGGATGGGCCTCATCTTTTTATTTTAGTGAAACTGAGCTTCTACCACTCCAAGTGAACTTGAGAGGAGCAGCATGAAGCTTTCAAGAACTATGCACACTAGAGACAAACTATTTAGACTCTTCAAAAACTTCAAGTCTCAAAGCCAAAAGATGTATTTGTCTAACTTAACTTACTACCTGTGCTTGGAACTGAATGCAAGAACATCATAATTTCAGTTTACATGTAAAAAAGCACTTGCATGAGAGTTCTTAGTGTCTCTCCTCTTCCATTTGCAGAGGCATCTCTAGGTTACCCTTCACTCTTCTTACAATGTGTCTGTCTTTTCTGAAATTGACTTTGTTCTTCCTAGATCTGTTGGCTTTTCCATTCTGTTCCCAAATACATGTTGATCCATGAATTTCTTACTATTTTATTACTTGAATTGCTAACATATAACTGAAAATTAAATTAACCATTATCTGACATGATATGTAAACAATTGGTTACATCAGTTTCCTGCACAAGATTTGAAGAATCATGGCCCAGTTCAGTGTGATTTAGTTGCAGTTTGAAGCTTCATGTCACTTCAGTCCCAATTGACTTTGTTTTAATTAATCAGTTTGAACACTTCCTGGGCCTTGACAAAACTTCCTGCTCACTCATTGCTGCAGTTCATGTGTTACTGCAATGTGATTTTTTTCAGTTTTGGTTAATTTTTTTAAATAAAGCAAAAGGAGGAAATCACAGACTAAAAATATCTGAGTGTGGCCTCATTTAGTTGTAGGAGAGCTCACCTACTACCTGCACTTTCTTTTCCCTATGAGGAATTCTTTATTTTTTTGCAAAGTGTTATTCCTGTTTTAAAGAAAAAGCATCATTAGACAAGCCCTCATGTTGTAATTTCTTGAGTTAAATAATTACTTTCAGAGTCTGGATTCCTTCACTAGGACAAAGCTCTAATTTTGTCTTTCCTCCTTTTTGAAAAGAGGATTTGCTCAATGACAGTGATCTTCCTTATGTGGCAGTATGCAATTGATCTTTGCCAACAGTCTTACTATTCCCTCATTCTGAGCAACCTTCTAAAATTAAAATCTGCCTTTAGGAATTAAGATCTAGAGTGCTTCTTTCACCCCCAAAACGGAGGGATCTGCATCTGTGTTCTTGAAGTAGCCCCTGTTCTCATGGTATCCTCATGTATTATTCCCTCAACCAACACCTGATTTTCTGATGGAATATGACCTCTCACTTGTATCTCTAAAGCCAGTGCGCAGGTTACCATCAATTCACCTGAATTCTACATGTAGAAGGCCTGGGCAACCAGGATGATTACAGCATTTCCTTAGCTGGCTCAGAATACAGTGCTGAGAAAGTGGTCATTTGAGCAGCAGAACAAATGAAGTCCAGATCCTTACAGATGTGTGTGGTGTCTTGCATATCTCTACCTTCCTTTGACCATCTGGAATCTCCTCCTATCCATCTACAATCCTCTGTAGCTCTCCAGAGTCTTCTCCAGGATTCTAGTGTTTTCACTAGGTCATCCCTATCCTTTTACTCTATTTTTATGCTCTGGCTGCTCATTGTAGTAGCTCTAGACAATCTTGCCATTCTTCAAGTTGTCTGATGTCCCCTGGCTATTCCCTATGAGATGTATTTTGGCTGACTGGTCCAGCTAAGCACAGCCTAGCCTGGCCCTCCTGCCACTGACAAGCAGATTCAATATCACAAATCAGGTTATATCTAATTAGCTACCTATTTTTGTGTATTTTATCATACATATCTCTTAATAAATATACATATTTATGTGTATCTATGTATTTACAAATCCAGCTCAGTTGAAATTAGCAACAGTTATTAAATGGAGAGTAACAAATTGACAATGTGATCTCATAAATCTTTGTTACTTGAGAAGGAAGAATCAATAAAGATATTATTGTGGTTTTTTATTAACTATAGAGAAGTTTCTATATAAAAATTTACACTCTATATAAAGATACACATTGGTGCATACTAATTATATATGTAAAAATTGATATTTCTGTTAGTAAAGAAATATAAAAGTAAAAAACCAACCAACCAACCAAAAACAACAGCAAAAACTATTCCAACCTTTTTACCCTCCTTATTTTGCTGTGCTGTTTGCACAGGTTAGGTTTCTTAACCCAGTCTGGTTTTGAAAGTTCTCAGAACGGTTTAATTCTGATATTATATATGAGATAGCAGATATAGACATTCTTTTTTACTAAGATATTTTTTTAAAACTTTGATAGCCTTAATGTTAAAAAAACAGCTACTGTAACTATCAAATGTGCTTCCAAACTTGCCCTGAGAAACCATTCTTATGGTGCTAATTCAGTGCAGTCCGAGATAGGAGCTGAATCACATAATGCATTTTAGTGTGAAAGTAACATGACTATAATTTAGGTTGCTGCTTAGACTCATGTGTCAAGGAATGTTTGCTTTTAACATTTTTTTATGTATCTTATTTCTTTTTAATGTTTTTTTATTTCTCTTCTATAAACCCAGAGATTACTTGTCAGGTTTGCTAACTCTAGACTGCACGTATGAATTAAATTTCAGGTTTCATTGCCAAACAAATAATTCTGAACAATCAAGAGACCCATTCATTCATATCTGACACTAAAATCACCTCCCTTTTGTAAGAAGTAAGACAGGATGTTACTTGAAAATCTTCTTTACCTATCATTCTTCTGTTAAAGCCTCTTTCCCTCTTAATCCCTCTCCCCAAATTAACTGTGTAAATGATGAGTGCAGTACATCAGCTGTGCAAGACAGAATCTATTATTAGTTCTATAGTTTATTAGTTTTAGTTATTATTATTAGTTCTAGTATATGTAGTTCTACTTTATACAAAAAATACTTAGATTTTATTTATATGATGAGAGATGTTAAGGAACATACTCATGCATCTTTTGTGTTCCTTGCTTATTGCTGCCACAATCACTCTTACGTTCCCCATATCCTTCCCACCCTCTGCTTCGTAATCCCTTCATCCCCTTCCTTCCCAAATCCTCTTCTAGCTGACCTTGCTGTCCTATCATCCCTCATCAGATTGCTCTCTCTGCTACTACTTACAGCTTATCCATGGAGAAATATATTTCCCTCAATCGTGATGTGTGATCTGAAGTTGCTGCAGCAAGGGACCCCTCATCCCCAGTGCAGACCTTTTGAAAGGGGATTACTCTGTTTTACTCCCAGTTGTGCCTTCAGCAGCGTGTGTTCAAGATCTTTGTATCCAGTGTTTTCTTCTTGCTGTGTCTCTTGTCTTCAGCTATACGAGGCAAGATGAGATGCTTGCTTTGGGGATGCCAGCTGGAATTTAGATTTTTGAAATGTACCTTGTTTGTGTCTATACTCAGAGTCAGTGCAGTCACCTGGTGTATTGTAAATTTATGTTTTGTTTTAGTGTAAGCAAATTTTTTCCAGATGGCAAGCCTATAAACTCAGGCTTTTGTTTTGTTTCTCTCTTGTTTTGTTAAAAATGTGTGTTACTGAACAAATGCAGAATTAGCCCCTTTCTACCCTGAAACAATGATTGTCCCTAACTGGGGATAGTGTTTCTCAGGTATGTAAAACAGCTGTTGAGTACAGAACAACCTCATCTTTTTGATTTAAGTAATTTTCTCCTGCTACTTCTTCAGTTGACACGTTTTCTGGGTACTGGTCAGTCACAGGGTCCTCACAGGCGTACAGTAACAGGCAAGCCAGACAGAAAAGGGGAAGGTGAAAGCAGTAGTATCTCTGTGTATAGATAGGATGGAAAAATGACAGCTGGGAAGAGAATGATTTGCCTGTTGTCCTTTAGTAAGTTGATGGAAAGGCAAGGAAAGAGAAGCCAATTCTGTTGACTTCCAGTTCGGTGTTTTTTCTCCCTGCCACCTTCCATTTAAGTGTCTAAACACTAGTACCATAGAGTAGAAGGAGGGTAAGACTTTTTAATGGATACTCAAAAAGATTTTGAAAATCCTTGAATTTGTGACAGTCCAGCAATTTTGTGCCTATTTGCTTTGTGCTCCATAAGAGGAATTACTCATTCATACAAGAGAAGAACAGTGGCAGCAGATAGAAGCATCTCCATGCTGCTTTTCCCCCTGTTCTTTGCCTCTTTCGCTTTCTTGTCTTTTCTGGGATTATTACCTTTGTTCAGAAAGTACAATAATGCTTTTTTACCTTTTTCCAGACACATATGCATGGACACCAAGAATATTCCTCCTCACCAGTATTCCAGATGCCGAGGACTTCAGCCAGGCAGCCTTCAGCACCCCCTGCTCAGCTTCCACACAACGACCTTCAGGGCCAGGGCCATTGCTACACCACCAGTTCCACTGAGGACCTCCAGCCAGGTCACTCTTCAGCCTCTCTTATCAAAGCAATTAGAGAAGAACTTCTACGACTTTCTCAGAAACAGGCAACAGTGCAGAACTTCCATAGTTGATTTAGCATTCCCTTGCAAATCTGCCAGGTATCTGCTTCCTATGGAAGCAAAGACTTAGAGGAAATCAGCAATGTTGTGCTCTCAAAAGGATGAACTTTCACAGCTCTGTTGACAATAGTCTGGAAAAAAAATGAAAAAGGCAGAAAAATGAGGATAGTGTGGAGAGACAGGAGACAAAGAGGGAAAATCATCAGTGTCATCACAAGTCATATTACTTAATCTGCTGGTATTACGGTGCTCCTCTTCTCTCTCTACCCTCATTTAGTCCAACAAATAAATAAAACCTTAGGTCACAAAGTCAATACTCCAGCAACAAAGAAATCACAGGAACAAACTCTTAAGTATTATAGACGCCTTTTTGTAAGGAAGTAGGTGAAGGTTTGAATAAACTGAGATGACATTTTGCAAGAGATTACAAGTACTCTGATCTCTCCAGTGCTTATGGGGAACTGGTCTGTGTTGCTGTTCAGCAAGATTATAAACTGCATCAGCTCAAGGGAGTTAAAGATGTGATCCCACATAGGAATCACTTGGTTGTAAGGAACAATGGGACTACTTAGAAAAATGGTCTTTGAGCTACTTGTAACAAACTGGAACAATAATTGTTTTAGCTCTGTGCTTCCGAATGGAGCTACCCTCTGCACTCTTCCTTGTTTTCCTTCTGGTGCTGAAGCTTCAAGTGTTCCTTCATCTTCAATGTTTGCAAAGTGAAACATTGGCCTTGTATAAGAAAATATCTGTAGACTTATTCAGGCTGGAAGAGCAAAGCAAAGCATCCAAACAGAAGGGGCTTGGTATTTATTTTGTTTAAAAATTATTGAAAACTGGGAAAAGAATACTTAGCCACAGTTGAATCTGGGGAAATGTGTATGTGTATCTTTAAAAAATACATTTACATACTATATGCTCGTGCAAGAACCAGTGATAAAGTGTTGCCACTCTGTAGTTTGCTTTGTGGACAGAAACAAATCCAGCCTGACTGGTACAGGGTCACCAGCATTACATTATAAATTGATGTCCTAAATCATTGCTTATGTTTGGATCTGAATAATTTTAGTGAAAGTCAGTGGCAGTTTAGAGCATTACCATAGGCTTAGATTTGCGGTTTTGAGACAGTTTCTATATTTATACTTGTTTCCACTGTCCCTCTGGACAGAAAGTAAGCATTAGCTCCATGGGAAGAATGGTACATGCCATGGAACTGTTTGTAGCTGTTTTTTTCAGAGTTTTAATTTAATATTAGCTACGAATTTACTAGTATTTGGCCACTGCATACCTGTAACTGACATAATACATACAGAAATTTTACTTAAGTCATGATTTGTTGGAGTGTTTTTATTTTCAGATCAGACTGAATTACACTTAAGTGGCACAGAGATAGAGGGTAAGCTCAGTGTTTGTGAGGAGGCTGGGGAGCCTTGCCCTAGAGAAACAAAAAGCAAAACTATTTGATGCTACAGTTTGGGTATTACCAATGCTAGCAGATGGCAGTCTTAAAAGGTCTGAGGAAAAGTCATCTGCCAGTGAGATGATTGGGCAGTTGATCAGGGTAAGGGCTGCATTTGCATCACTGGGGTAAAAATGGCATTGGTAAAATACAGGTATATGGCACTGGTATGGTGTGGTATATAGTATGTTATAGTGGCTACCAAATCTGTCCCTGGTTCTGGAGCACAGTTCAAGAACTCTGACAAGACTCAGACTGAAATAAAAAACAGGTAGGAGGACACCATGGAAGAACTCATTGTTCGTGAAGTATGTAAATAATATTCATTGCCAAAGCCAAAACTAAGAAGCAACTGTCTGCTCATTGATGTAGAAAAAAAGGTGGTATGTTTTCCCTCTTTATTAGAAGCTTAGTTATGTTTCTGTTTACCCATGATCATCAAAAGGCTTTATGAAATTGTTTTGCAGGACTTACTGCAATGAAGCAGTCCAAATTAATTTACAGTTCCCTGGTCAGTACTTAAAGCCCTCATGGGCACTGGTTGAGGTTTGAACAAAGTAAGAACACCAGCATGGTTGTGAAAAGCAGTACCAAAAGGTTATTATGTTTTTAGTTTTTTAAACTTTTTGTGTGATAATAAATTCTAGGATAAAAATTTAAAAAAAAAAAAAAGTTTTCTGCCAAGTTTGTAAATATGAGTGTTGCCAATACTTCTGCAAAATGTCAAGTTTTGCAAAATGAAGAGTGTTGCAGGCAATGTTCATCTGCTCTTATTGACAGTGCTGAAGACTGACTGTTCCTAAATGTTCCTATGAAACCCATCTCTTTCACAGTCCACAACTTTCTCCAGCTTGGTTCTGCAGTGAGGCCAGAGGCAAATGTGCTTCTAGTATTAGCACATTACTGTGACTTCATTTCAAGAAAATGCAGGCTTTTAGAAAGTAAGTTTGTTGTCTGGCTGCTGGTTCCAGCTACTTAAGAAAGAATATGAAGTAAGAGCTTTGAAAGTTCAAGGTACTTAAACCATTTCTCATCCATTTTTGCTAGTGATGGTAACGATACTATGATATTCCATCTTTTTATGTTTGGAAGAATATCCTTTTCCTTTCCAGTCCTAAATCTTATGAAGAACATGTAAAGGACAAATAAATACTGGTAAATAAAAGAGGTTTTCTGATGCTAAAATTCCTCTTAAAAACCTTGCAAGTTCGTGGGAAAGGACAGTGAAACAGAAGCCAGGCCTGTTTGGAAGTTATGTTCTCAGAATGGCTAGCAACTTGATCCACCTGTTCAGAAAAAAATGGTATAGCATAGTCTGTATCTTCATGTATTAAGAAAAGTAAGGCATGAGGCACCAGTTCCAAGGATGATCTTAACATGGGAGATGCACACTTTACATTCTCCAACTACTGGAAAAGCTGGGTTTTTCATGTGCTGCAAAGGACCCTGTGGAATCCATGTGCCAAATTGTGTGTTTCAACTTGGGAATTCAGGGAAAACTATAAGCTTCTGCATCCTCATGTGCTTGAGCACTTGGTCAATTTTTTTTTTTTATTGTTATTGATTTTTGCAACTTGAAGTATCCTGAATTTAAGTATCTGTTAATGAATCTACCAGTGTCTGAAAACACTGATCAGATGAGTAGTTGGTACAGGTACAGAAAGCTGTTAGCAGCAGTTACAGCCATTTCCATGATGAAACCATCTGGTTCATGGAATACTCAGGCTCTTCTCTTCCTTCACAATTTCCCTTGACATTTGTGTTTAGTCTGTGTTTAGTTTGGCATACAGAAGAGCTTGGCGAGATGAGAGCTATGTAATTTAGCTTGGATGGTTTTCTTTTCTTTTCTGTGGCCAAAATGTTGACCTCTAGCCTGTTTCTTTATTATCTTTGGAGCTAAGTGAAATTTTACAATTAATTTTCATACATGCAGTTCAAAAGGCAGGGCACGCTTCAGTACTATAAAATATTCCCTACCAGGGGAGAATTTAGTATCACGTGGTCCTGTCAGTGACTGTGGCCATTTAACTCAAGAAAGAAAACCTTGCTTTTAGAATGGGTGAATTGCATAGATTCTATATTCATAGTGTTAAATATTCATAATGTTAAATATGCATACTTGGGAGCAGTAAGTGGAATTTTGCTGACCTTCTGCAACATACTGTACAACGTAAGCTATAATGATTTGGAACAGGCCTCATAAATAGAAGCTGGAGAGCAGCAGCATCACACAAGATCTGTGTATCAGCTCTGCACCCAAAGGAGCAGTTGGCAAGATGCTGGCCACCTTGGTATCATACACATTTATGCACACATATACGTCTCACCCACAGATGCATGTTCCTACTAAGTGCTGAAGCCAGTGTCTTTAAATTAGACCACTGACAGCAGGGCTACAGTGTTATCTTAGAAACTGACTGTTTACAGAGATCATAACTTCCCAAGAACCAAAACAGCTGCCACTGTTTTGTGTCAACTCACAGCCTGAAAGCATGTTAGGTGGATTACAGAAGGAACCTAGTGTTGAGTCCAAGTGAAGTCAACACTTGTGTGATGTGGACGGCAGTAGGGAGCTGAACTAATTTTTTAATTCTTGCCCTCACCCCATTCTCCCCTTTTCCAGCTTTCAAGGAAGAAATGGGCGTTTCCCATTCCATGCCTTATCTAGCAGTTCTTGGTTAACAGGTGCCTGTCCCTCAGAAAGCTCTGTCTTGGCCAAGGGCTTTGAAGTGCCAGGGTGAAAAACATTTGTGACTTTGAGGCAGGAACGTGTTCTGGGCCATATTTTTGCAGCAGTGAAGAAATAAATAGATTTTTAAAACCCGCGTCATCTGACTAGTGTTTTCTAAATACGAACATAAAGCTGAAAATGGATAAGAAGAAAAAGGATGCCAATATGACTGTCAGAAGGCAAAGGACAGCAGCCAGGTCTCTGGGACCACCTGTGACAGTGCATTAAAAAGAGAGAGAGAAAATCTTGGGCAGTCCCCCTGCCCTAATTAAAGCTGATTCCCTAACACTGCACACTTCTGTGCAGTCCTTTGCCACCTCCAGTGCTGGTCTGTAGGAGTGTGAGGAGCATTTCTCATAAGTGAAATTCCCAAAAGCAGTTCACCAAGGCTGTAGACTTTCTCCAGGTCTGGTTAGATGTGCCTAGGGAAAAGCAGCAGCTTTTAAGTGCTTAAATTTGGAAATAAAAATCCAGTTCCCTTTCGTGGGTAGCATCTTTTCCCTATTCCTGTTAGATTTTATTTTAAAATGGACAGGAAACCCTGGTAATGCATTCTACAGTCACCAGCCTGCTGTCATTCCTGTGTTCCGCAATGGGTAGGTCCTAAATACTGAAGAAGCAAGAATTAAGAATGAAAGTTTTTGTCAATGCTGATGAAGATTTGCTGTAGTTTTACAGTATTTTGGTGTGAGTGCACTTGGGTGCACTCTTTTCACTCTTGAAAAGTCTGGTACCTCTCTTATGGTGAGTTTTCCCTTGAAATGCAGCTTCTGTCAGAACTATCCAAATGTTCTTTGGTATCTCTGGCACTTAAGGAAGGCAGAACACTCTAAACTTCTTCAATAGGGTTGGTGATTCAGATCCAAATGTTGGTCTGTGTATTGTCCCTGGTCACATCTGCATGACTTCTACTGAAACCCCTTTAGTTGCACGTATACTTTGGAAGGAGAATTTATCCTACAAATTCTTTAGTACAGGTTGGGGTGCACTTGGCAAGATGTGTAGGTTTTGACCTACAAGTCCCGGAGTGAGTTTACTGACTGAGAGTGAGAAACTTCAGAAGCAAAAAGCCTGTGCAGTTGTACTGCCTTTTTAAAGAGACTTTTCTGGAGTAGAGCTTCAGTCCTGAAGACTGATAGATTGAAACAATTTGCATTAGTACTAGAAAAATACACATTTCTTTGCACTTCATAGTTTATAGAGCTGGAATGTTTTGTCTTGATTTTGTGTTACTTCTTCTTGATACTCTACATTTAAAATGTGTTTTCTTTTGTAATGACCACTCCTGTTTAGTTTTGAGTAGTTCTTACTCCATAACTGGAAGTTTATGTTTAGGCTGTTACATCTTGCCTTAATCGGAATAAAATGTTGGCACATTTGAACAAATGCTCTGAGGGTTCTTTTCAATCAAATGCTGAGCCTGTATGGATCCCTGACATGGTGGTTTTCAGGTGTCAGAATTATTGTAATTCTCTTACTGCCACAAGTAGAGCAGTTGAAGTGAAATGAGAATTAAGAGAGTAAAAATAAAAGGTAAAGGTTACTGTTTTGTATTTCCAGCTATGATATAATGTAAACAATTCTGAAGAGCTCTGTCTTGTTCCCAGGAACACATGGAATATTTCTGTCCCAAGGCTTCTTGGAAGTTGGTTTCTTCATCCAGGCTGTTTGAATGCTTTAGTGCTGTGCATGATTTAAAAGCAGATTTTGTTTGTTTTTCGGGAAAAACTTCATTATGAAGGGAAAATAATGTAGTGTTATATTTATCTTTAGCTCTTGAAATGCAGATCTGGAAGGGACTTGACTAAAGACATGTATTTTTAAAATACTGCAATAGTAACAAAAATCAGGAGTCTTTTATCCTTGGATTCAAGGAAAGAATAGTGGATTAGCCACTATCAGGAGTACAGCATAGTTGCCAAACATGAAATTGTTCATGTGTGATGCAGTACAGATGACGTGGGCGTCCACAAACTCATGAACCAGTTACTGGATTTGTTAGTCCATGAAATCATGCATAAAATAGTTTCAGGTAAATTGCCTTGCATTTTCATAGAAGATTTCCTGTTAAGCTTCTCCGTGGGTCAGTTTCATCCTTATGATAGTTTCTGTCTTCTAGCTTGATGGTGGGAGCTTTAAACAAGACCACTTCAAGAATTCAAGATTAAAGGTGTGGAAACACCCGTACAGAGGATTTGGAGGCGTGCAGACAAGTATTTACATTAGTGCTACATCCTCCTGTACTTCACTGCCATGTGGAAGAAAACTTGCTAGGACACTGGAAACAACACGTTTGCTCTGGCAGAGTAGAACCACAAAGAAGTTAAGAGAAAGTGTTTGTCAATTCCAGCAGACAGCCTCTCACTTCTGCCTGGGAGCAAAGAGCACCATTTCCTGTAGCTTTGCACTGAAGAAGCATTCAGCACTAGTTCCAAAGAGCACTATTTAGTCTTTTTTAAGGATGAACTAATGTCTCTTCCCTAATGTTGTCACACATCTGTACTAGGTGTTTATCATAGCTCAGCTAAAGCATGGTGGTTTCTTCATATATTTTAGCTCGGAGAGTTGAATTAGTATTGAATGTTGTTGGGCTGATCTGATTTAAATAGACATTATCTTGAACTGCCACGAAGAGGAGACAGCCTAGCAGAGATGGCTTTGCAGTTATCTCCCTTCTCTTCCCCTGTTTAGACAGAGCAGACTGTAACTTTTTCTCCAGAAATAGACACTGAAAAATTAATTTGGCTGCATGCTTATAGTCATGTGATCTGGAAACCACAAGCCCAGAAATGTGGTTCTGGTTCTCCCAGTGACTCACCAACCACAGCTCTGTATGTTGGTACCACTTACTTTGTCTTCATGATCAGATAAATCAGAGAGATTGGAAAAGCCACAGATAGATAGAAAGGGTATTAATAAAAACAACCAAGTGAAGAGAAATCATCAGAAGAGGCAGAGTTCACACTAATATCATTGGTTGGGGGTCAATTTGATTTCCAGTTCCACACTGGAAAGAGAAAAGAAGGAAAGGTTGAGGCAAGTCTTTGTGGGGAATAATGGGAAGAAACCTATTGCACTGAGTAAAGAGCTAATAATAAATGTAAAGCTGAAATGTCTGGAGGATGTGGCCATCAAAGGGCAGAGAGGCAGCAGAAAGTTTAACTAGGCTTCAGGGATTAGAGAAATGTTTTCTATAGGCTTGGTTAAAAAAACAAAACAAAACCACAAAAACCCCAAAATAAAAAACAACAAAAAAGCCACTCATCTGAAATTTTAAGGGTGATTCCCTGTGTTTAAGGTGGTGCACAAAGTTTATGGATAATACAATCAATGAGAGAAAGAAGGGTTGGGGAAAACGAGAGTAATTGTAATTCCAAGGGAAAAGTTGAAAACAAAAGGTAGTAGAAAGGTATTATTGGGTGAAACTATCTACAGTGCTCAGAGGATTAATTTCACGATGCCAGAGAGTTCAGCTCTGTGTCAGCAGGGTGCTGTTTCACCTGTGAGCTGGGCAAAGGAGGGGAAGGGAGGATTGCAGTGTGCTGCTGCATTCTGCCCCAAATAACCTGCTGCTGGGAGACAGAACTGGGCTAAGGAGGCCTTTGGGCCCACCTTGCTGTTGCAACAACACATGGCATCTTTGTTCAAATGAGGTTATAAATTGCCCTAAGCTCTTTTGGTTCCCTCAGGTGACAGCCAAATCGGGGTAGGGTGGTGTGAGAGGAGAGGACAACACACCTGGGGAGAGATGGAGTAATTGAGGGATTTGGGAGATGACACAGCGTGAATGGTGTTAAGTCCAGTGTTGTCCCTAGAAGATGTGAGTAGCAGGTTTAAAGACAGAAAATGTGACTTTCACCACTCATAGTGTTAGAGGGAGAAAATGTAAACTTTTACAGTTACTTTAGGTCTTTAGTTCCTAAAGCAAAGGGCACCATGACAAGCTGGATGAGGGGTCTGGAGCAGAGCTATGTTGGTCATTTCTACCTTGTGAATGCAGAGAGGCTTGCTGTTTGCAGGGAGAAGTCAGTTCCAGGAGAGTTTTGTCAGGAAGATACAGGGGCTGTAAACCATTATTTCTGCTAGAGGAGCAAAATGATTAACTGAATGCAAAATGATTAACTGAATCTAGATCTCATACTGTCACAATTGTACAGCCAAAATCTGCCTGTCTCTTAGAGCTGTATTTTTTTGCAAGCTGTTTGCAGACTTGCAAAACGGTAATGCATTGTTTACCCCGTGTTTATTTCCAGGAGTTAATTCCAAAATAGGAGTTGGAAATAAGCTCTTTGGAAGGTGCACGTTTGATTCTGGAACAGAAACCTGAAATAAGGTATGAATTCCACAATAGATGCTGGTATCAGCAGTACCATAAACGTAAGTGGGATCTTGAGAGGGTGGTTGCTGGAGATAAGCTGGAGGGAAGCTTTAATGATATTTAATGGATACAGATCACCAATAGAGAAATCTTTGATTTAGGAGTAACTTTTTATGCTTCATTTCAGTTAATCTCATCCTATGTATGTCTGTTTAATACTGATTTATTGTTTTAATAATAGAAATCAAAGTGGTGCAACTGCCCCAGAGCAGGCAGTTTGACTGCAGTGAGGCAAACCCTCCTGTCTGAATATTGTGATGTAGAACCATTTTTCTCCCAATTTGGGTTGAGTAATCCCTCACCAATAGAAGATTTATCAATATACACCAGTCACTGAGACTCTATCAATATGAGTGTTTATTATTATCTTCCATAAATAGGAACAATTCTGTGCGTTAATCCAAAATGATGATTTAAACCTCATTACCACAATTCACCCCAACTTACTTGGGCAGGTCCAAGCTGAATAAATACAACCAAAATTCAGTTCCTACAAAACAGCTCACATATAAACTGTGCTGGAAAATCTAGTTTTCATTTCAAATCAGGCCAAGCAGTCCTTAAGATTCTGTAACAGAATTTTCACTGGTACCAGTTAATAGAAATGCCACATGTTAGTGGATGAGGAGGACTCAGAATAATCAGCAAATTACAGGTGTTTACTGATGTAATGTGGTGGTGTGGAGGGACTATTTGACCCCGTTGTGATTAGCAACAGTTCAAGATCTAACTCAAGATTTTAATTCAAGGGTTGAATTTGAGCTGCACTTAATCATTCACCAATATGCTAACAATTATATATAAGGATATGTTATCATTAAAACAGCAACTTGCTTACAAGTTTGAGGATGACAGAAAACACATGAGCTTACTCCAGTGTACCCTAAATAAAAGTATATCTGTATATAGGTATAAACACAAAAGATACAAATGCACACACACAGACAGAAATATTTGGATGCAATGAAAGATATGTCAGGACACCCACACTTGTGAAAGCAAAGTTGTACATCCAAACAAATAGGTAGAGAGGGGGATGCAAGAGGCTGGCCTATAGTTAAATTTTCCCTCTTCTGGAGTTCAGAGTAAATACAATGCATTCCTCCGTGGGCTGTAATTGAGACTTGAGGAGGATGACTCCTCCTGGTCTTCTGTCAGCTTTGTCAGCAGACAGTCCTCAAGGATTTAGTGCCTGGGAGGTGTCCCAGCTCAGGGGAGATGCTGATCACAGCCCACTGCCAGCCAGGAGAGCTCAAATAGTCTCACTTAAAATAATTTTTTTGTAGGGTCCAAGTGAATTGACATTTGTCAGGTACTTTTTCCATTTTTTTTCCCCACTTCTTAGTACTTTCCATTAGTTGTGGGAACATTGCCAGATTTACAAATAGTGGTATCATTCCCCTTTACCCCCCAGCCCAGGTACAGATGTACCAGGCTGTCAGGAAGTGATGGATTGTCATTCCCACTCCCAAAGGATAGGGGAGGCAGGAGCCAGGCAAATCAGGGGAGTGTCTTAATGCTCTGGTCTCCTGTTTTTCAAAGTCTATGGAGGTAGCAGGAGCCTGTCACAAAACAGGAGTGCTTTAAAGCTCTGGTCCTCTGCCTTTTGCCATCCACATGCATCCTGTTTTGACTTGTCTCTCAGAGAGGGGGTTATCACATCACACCCTGCACCTGAAGTGCAAGAAAGGCAAGCAGCCTTTCGCTCAGAAGGGAAAGGCTGGAGGAGGAGGGGATTGCACTACCATAGTAATGGATCTGCTAACATTGATTCTCCAGAAAACAGCTTTATTTGCCCACTTTCTGTTACAAAGTCAAAGGTTATGTACTGGGTTGGCCTAAAGCAGTGTGCTGTAGACTGGTAACTGGTCCTTCAGTGTCTCATCACTGCTGATGCTCTCACACGAAAGCATCAGCGTGCTCAGGGAAGAGGTCTTCTGTGCACTAAGACATATGTGATGGTTGGCAGGGACTTGCCTGCTCCCCACCATGACTGGCAGCTCTGACCTGCTGGGGAGAGCAAAGCCACAGCAGGTATCCTGCTTAGATCTGGCCTCTTTTGGTTGAAGATATGTTCCCTTTCTTATTTTTTTCTTAGGAAATGATTGAAATGCTTTGTCAGTCCACCTGCACCTCCCTGCTCCCAGGTGCTGCTTGCTTGCTGGTGTGCCTTGCTTCAGGCTGCCAAATATTTGGGTTCATCAGGCCGGAGATTCATCATCTTGTCCATGCAGAACAGGATAACAGTCAGAAACCAGAGGCTCCAGCCAACAGCTGCTGCAATCCATCCATAATCATCCATACCCGTCCGGCAGCACACGGCCGCTTGAGTACAAAAGTTCACGTCTGGTGGCAAAGAAATGAAGTTAGCTGATGATGGGAGGCCAAGTGTGTTAACAAGTTTTCTTTGCAGGTGAGACAGTGATTTCACTCTCTGCCCTGTGACCTGTCACTCTGCCTTGGCATCTCTCCCTCAAGCCCCACGCTTGACCTGGGGGATGGCAATTTTTGATTTCATCTAAATGTCTTCAAGACTGGGTCATACCTCTCTGGCCAAACACCTGAGCCCTCTGACTGCCGTGCTCAACATTACTGAAATCTTTTAAAATACCTACTTTGCACCTGCTCAGTCAGTTTTAGGAAGGCAGTATGATAGAAGTAGCTAGTTAGAATTAAAAATAAACCTGTGGGAAAGAAAGCTTCGTGCAATAGTAAGAGTCTTTAGCAGAGTCACCTTCAGCAGGATCTCCAATAGTTTACATGCCTAACACCTCTGCTGGCAGTAGAAGTGACTGTTCTCTGCTGGGCTGTGACTTCCTTGTGTTTTGCAGTGGTTACAAGTACCACTATGGGGAGATCCCTGTTTTAAATATTGTAAAATGAAGTAATTTTTTACAGTTCTGTATATTTTTCTCCTGAACCTTTTGCATCTTTTTTTTGTTTTTGTTTAAAGCAGTTCCATTTCCTAAAGCCAGTTAAGGAATATGTCATTAGTTGTTTCATTTATGCTGTTATTTAAAGGTATCTGCCATACTTCTTGCATCACAAGAGCAGAGTGAAAATATTCAGCTCTGTGTCTGCGTCCTGGGTCTTACAGTGGAAATATCACAGGGAGTCTGAAGGACCACATTATCTTGATCCCTTGGGCTGGAATCAAAGCTAAGCATGAAACTCCAGCACCCAGCAGAGCTGGGTCAGCCAGAACCACCTTGCAGCTACATGCATTGCATGTTGACAGGCACAGAGCTTTGCTGCTGCAAAAAGTGTGTGCCTCCTGAGCTTGGTGCAGAGCAGCCAGCTTCTTGCACCATTCCAGGGAAAAGGCAAGTGCAGGTTCTGCTCAGTGGCTCTCATTCATAAGCATCAGGCAGGAGCAGGTTCCTGTGCATTGGCCTTCAGTGTACCCAGCACAACTGTCCTGCATCATACAGAGCAGCTCCTCCCACAACAAAAGATGTTTTGTATGTGTCTAGAAAAGAGAGAAGGATGACTCCTATGACATGCTTTGAAGTACCATACTTCTATAGGTACACATGCTATGGGAAGTGCAGGACTATGGTTGTATTGGACATTTGGGATGGAGGAAGACTTTGGGAGAGCTGACAGGATCTCAGGTTGCCTGGGGCTGTCTGTTTGGGCAAGACCTGTTGGGGTGGGGGAAAGAGGTGCTCCTGAGAATCCACATTTTGCCTACAGGCAGGCAGTCTGGCAGGGAGCTTTAGAACACAGAAATTGATTTGGCTCTGAATTAGTCAGTTCCAACCTATGAGGCGTTGGAACAGGCTGCCCAGGGTAGTGGTGGAGTCATCTTCCCTGGAAGTATTTAGGAGTCACATAGACATTGTACTTAGGGAAATGGCTTCTTTAAGAACTTGTCAGTGTTAGCTTAACAGTTGGACTCAGTGATCTGGGTGGTCTTTTCTAACCAAGTCTGTGATTCTGTGATACGAGTCCATCTGAAGGTACTGAAGATACTACACTGGACATGCCAATGGGGGAGTCTTAGAAATGTGTCCTAGAGTTTCACCTGCAACTGAATCCTTGGTAACAGTGCATGAAACCATACAAATCCTTTTCCAGGATGGTATCTCAGTGACCTCTGTAGTCTCATCACCTGGTTTTATAGTGGAAGTAATGATAAAAACTTACTAAGACATGGTGCTTCGTACTCAGCTTCAAGCACAGAGCTTGCTGTAACATTGGAGATGTCTTCAGCTGCTGCTAGGAGGAAAGCACAGGAGAAAAGGCAAGTGGGATTAGGGAGGCAATACTGGATATCAGGCATGAAATTCTGAAAGCCTTGCAGATGTCTGTAGGACAGGAACAGCTTGGTGGCAGGAAGTTCTTGCCCATAAACCCTGCTGCACCAAGGTAAGCTTCCTCACCCAACTGCTGTCAACACAGGCCCTAGAGGCCACCTGCTCTGCCTGGCATGAGACTTGCACTCAGGGATGAAGTTAACCACTGTCCTTTCCCCAGCTGCAGAGGCAGAACGAACAAGGACTGAATTGAGAGAGAACATTCAGTGTCATGGGGAGATTCATGGCCAGTGAGCTGTACATCTACCTCCTTTTGCCCTTAGAAAGCCTCAGGAAGCTTTGGCTTTGCTGCAGGTCAGGTGCAGTTGTGCCTGAAACTCATTAACCAGCTCAAACTGGAAAATAGACAACAGACAGAAATTAGTAAGGGAGGGGTTACAGTGAAGGATTTGCAACTTTATCCCACTTCCTACCCAGAGTCAGAGCACAGTTACAGTCTGGCATAGCTGTGAGGCTGGGCTCCAGCTGTAAATCTGTACAGGATGTCAGAGGCCAAAGCCTTCTTAGACCTCCTAGAACTCCCCTTGCCCTTCAGCTTCAGGGTGCACCTCGTAGCACTGCAGAATCAGATGCATGGAGACCTGCAGAATGCCTGCGTGGGGACAGCCCAGGTTGCTGTGGTCCCCATGGAGCAGCACCAGCTTGTGCCATTCTGAAGAAGGAAGGGAGACAAAGAAATGTCACCTCCTACTATGTGCCACTATCAGTGGTACAGTTCAAGTTCAGCCAGGTGAAGTATCCCATGCTGAAATGGTCCCCTGCAGACACCCATGAAAAGCAGCCTGAAGAGGCTACAGGAGCAAGGGCTCCTCCTGCATGCAGGTGGAGGGGCTCCAACATGCTGCTGGTCCACAAGCCAGGCAGAGGCTATCAGAGAACTCTTTCCAGACAAACCATTACCCTGAGCTGATGGTGTGTGATAGAAGGCAGTTCCAGCTTGATTTCACTGAAGGCTTCAAAAGAATGGTTCGGCTTCATTTTCATCTTGGGAGAACGGAACAGATCAAGTCCTTTAACCAAACCTTTGTTTTGAGTTTGGTATTTTCCAAGTTAACAGCAAATAAACTGAAGTTGTGCTGCAGGACATGTTGTCCTTGGGGTCAGCTGCTGCTGCCCAGCTTTGCATTTTGACCTGACTGAAGATCAGCAAGACCAGAGGTTTCCTTATGGCCACTGCCACACAGCCAAGTTCCCTTGGGCATCCTGTCGCAGGGAAAGGTCTGAGTACCCATTCCTATTCCTGACTCTGCTAGGACTTGCTGAATGACCTTGGCCAAGCCCATAATTTGTTTCCTGAGTTAATAAGTACCTCATGGCAGCACTGGGAATAATCATTTAAAAACTATGTATAACCTCTGGAAGAGAGTGATGCAGAATACAGAGTGTTGGTTCATGTTTATAGACATTGTAGCCCAAAGGACAGGGCTAACCCTGTCAAAGCTAACCCATCTTTGAACAACTGCCAGGTCTCAAATGGTGCTGATTTACAAATGAAAACAGTAGCCTGATGGGAAAAAACAAGGTTACAGGTCTCATTTACATTTTGGTTTTAGGCAACTTCTCCCATTAAGGGGGCACCAAAGCCAGATTTCCTGAAAAAAGCACCTAATAAGAGCTAAACTGGACTCCAGCGAGTCTCTTGGGTGGAATTTCAAATAGTCCCT
This sequence comes from Florisuga fusca, assembly GCA_038090715.1. Lineage (NCBI taxonomy): Eukaryota > Metazoa > Chordata > Aves > Apodiformes > Trochilidae > Florisuga > Florisuga fusca. The sequence goes on along the minus strand of JAAWXA010000005.1, from coordinate 52,779,275 downwards.
TGCATGTGAACTAAACATGTGAAAGCCAAGTAACTGTGGCCTCCAATATCCTTGCCATTCAATGGAGCAACCTGAATCTCAGTCACATTTACGGTGGATATGTAAATAGCTAGCAAAAGCACATCTCTTCAGAAAGCTGCTGTGATCAGTCACATCAAGTAATTCTCATTAGCATTAATCAGTTCCAGCTCTTTCATTTTTTCAGCTGAGACAAGGGATCCCCCCCTTGTTTTTAAAGAACAAATTAGTGTCAGTGAGCAATACATTTAGGTGGTGGGGGGGGAAGGGAGGAAGGAAGGAGGAGAAGGCAGGTTATAGGAACTGGAGCATGAGAGAAGAGAAATACCTGCTGAGCAGGAATAGTGAAGCGTGGTGGTGAAGAAGAACACAGCAAAGGCTGCCCAGGGCTCACAGGAGAAGTGCTTCATGCTGAGGGTCCAGCTCCCACCTGAGCAGCTGCACGGCTCAGATCTCTGCGGCTCTGGTTCAGCAAACCCTGGGTAAGCTGAGTGTGCAGGGCAGAGAGGGTGGAGCAAAGGAGCTGCCTGCTGCCAGGACATCTTGAACTTCCCTGCCACAACAGGGTGAAGGGAAGGGAAGGGCTCCGACCAAATGCCGAGGCAGGTGAAGGGCCCCTGAAGGTCAAGCCTGAGGTTTCTCCCCAGAATCTGCTGCAGCTGGAGGGAGGGAAAGCTTCTGGAGCTGACCCACACAGTCCCAGGCAGATTCTGACTCTCCTTTTGGTCCTGTGAAGCTGGTCGAGTAGAGCTAGAAAGAAGCAGAGGATCAGAGTAGAGAATTTGTCTTCCTGTTTGACTTTGATTTTGCATGTTTGGTGGCTTAACACCCCACCTTGCCCAAAGCTGCCCAGAAGTAATGATTTTTTGGAAGGGCTGCATGTAAGCCTTGGAAACAAGTAGTCTTTGATCATGCTGTAACAGTAGCTGATGAGTTAACATAAGGTATAGGCACGTTTCAATCAAGAAACGAGGATGAAACCAGTTGCTTTGTGTAGGCTGCCAACAGCTATGGAAGGGTAGTGATGGCCTTTTCTTAAGAGCCTGTGTTGGGTTAGGGGCTGGCTCAGCTCAAGACTGGGGAGCAGCTGTTCTTCTGCTCAGAAGCTGTTACTGTTGTTCTCACCCTGTGAGCACAGTGGCATCCCTGTCTCCATCACTCCTGTGCAATGTGATGCTGAAAAAGCTTTTTCTCCTTCTCTTGTAGTTACACCAGCTCCTCCTTGGCATAGACAAAGCCAGCAGCTGCACCTTCCCACTAGCACAGTCTTTATCAGGAGGGTTGCTGGCAAAATTATAGTGGCTGGAGGGCAAGGGTTTTTTTTCTATAACCCCTGGAAAAGCCACACTGTTGAAGTGCTTGTGGTGTTGTCCTGGTCTGATGAGCCCGGTGTGTTGTTGCTGTTCCCCAGGCTGTTGGCTATGCTTGCTTCTGTCTTTGACCCACCATGATCTCCTTGTTAGAGAAAACTGCAGGTATTTAATCAGACAAGGAGGCACTGGGAGAGGTGGGCTCGACCAGGCTGTTGGTGCTCCTCAGCATCGGTCACTTGTGGTTTTGGGTATGTGTGTTAGAATAAAGCTGTCTGGAGCCTGTTCTGAATTCAAAGCCATCCTTTGGGAGGCAAGGGGGAGAGGCAACAATCCTGGTAGGATGGACAGTATTTAGTAATTTTTTTCTTTTTTTCCCCTCTGCATGCTGATGAAACCTGCAGGGAGGGGTGTAATAGACATCGCAAACTGTGGTGAGCTACAAACAACAGGGTGCTGCTGTGAGGTTTGTTTGGTCTCCCTTTGCTGGAGGGCAAAACCCAAGTAGACTTGTCCCTGCCCAGCATTTCTGTGGGGTGAACTCACTTGTTCTCCCCACTGACCACCCCTCACCACCAAAAACACTCTGCTCCCTTCCAGCTGTGAATACTTCTATGATGCAGCAGGAGGTTCCCCCCCAAGAAATGGCTGAGCTGCACCTGAAATGGGCACGTTCACCCTCCTGGTGTCCCTGTTTTTTGTGTCAACAAGCCAGTGGGGCTGGCAGCCTTAGGGCTGTGTGGGCTGGTCTGCTCCTGTGGGGTGCTGGGCCCTGTCCTTGGCTGACACCTGAGGGGAGGCCCAAGATGTGTCATGCTCAGCTGGCAGTCAGGCTGGGTGTGTGGTCCACATCACTCATGGCCTCAGTAGACATGAGCTGTGGCAGGAGAGATGCTGCAGAAACACTCTGACTGCTCAGGGTTGCTTGAAATTAGCCTTCTGGATGCTCTCTCTCATCTCTGCCCCATTTCAGTGTCTTAAGTATTTTCACGCTAGTTGTCTTTAATGTGTGTTTTACTCTGAGCCCTCTGTTGCATCAAAACCAAAACTCAGCTCTTTGCTAGGGAAAAGGAACTCTGCTTTCTTCCAGCTTCACCTTTCCCTCCTAAATTTCTCACCTGTGATTCCTGCTGAAAGTTGACTCAGCAGTTGATTTTGCAAAAATAATGAGAACAGAAGAGCTCCATGCAGCACAAAGTGTTTGAGGGGAAAGGAGAAGACAAAACCATTCTGCTGTTGCGTGGATGATTCAATTTGTAATGAAATGTCCTTTGAATTTTAACTATTACTTAAATATTCTTTGCCAGCCTGCAGGCAAACATGCCCACTTCTGAGGGACGCTGAAAACATTTTTCACAAGTAACACAATGTATTTATTTTCCTTTCCAAAATGTATTCCCTCCGTGGTTCAGAGAGGGCCTGCTCCAAAGTCTCCTGAAGGCTGTGTTTGGCTTCAGTGGTTTTTGGATCATACTGGAAATAAAGTCTGTGCTTGGCAAGTTCAGATAAAATGGGAGCCCTACAGAATCATCTCCTGACACAGATTTGCATGTGTTTCATTTCTTCTGTGTAACACATTCATATTTCAGTGCTGTGGCTGCCTGGAGAGCAGTAAGACTCGCCAAAGCTTTCCCCTAGGTTGGTTTCTATGTGTTGTGTGAAGGTCTGTGTCCCCAGGGATGCCCTCACCCTGGAGGCATAACTGCAGCACCAGCAGAGATGGGGTCTTCCTCTCCTCAGGTTCCCGTTCCATGCAGGCAGGACTCCACTTACTCTAAAATTAGGGCCTTCCCCACCCCTACCCTTGGAAACTCTTCCACAACGTGTAGAGCCACTGATAAGATTTCTCTGGTGATTGTGGAGGCAATACTTTCCATTTGGCAATACCTATACCATTTTGTATATTTTGTGCTACAGAGTTTTATGATGACAAATGTATTACCCTTGACATATCACCACCAGGTGTGGCTATCAGAAAGCTGTTACCCTTATCACACACATACACACTGACTCTGTCTATATATAATTTTTTTTCTTGTTTACATAGGCAACATGTTTATATTTTTAATTCCAAATGAAGGCTGATTGCTGCTGCGATCCTGTTCCACCCTGGCAGTGACCAGCATGATGGCAATTGAGCCATAGCCTGGCCTTTAACCCGGGCTGAAACACAAGCCATGAGAGCACAGCAGAGCAGGTACCTCCTCTCTGGGCCTATCAGTGATAAGGACAAATCCATTTTCCTGTAGGACACTTGGGGCTGGGTTAACTACACTCCTGCTCTGTTTCAGAATACCTGAGGGTGCTGTTCTGTTTAACTGCTGCAATAGGAGGGAGCTTTGGTGAAACAGAACTTAATATTTTACATCCTATGTAGCCACATGAAACCTCTGACATGGTGGAGCATTCCATTGATGAATTATAGGTGAGACACTGATCCCAGAGCCACCTATAGCTGCATGAAATTTCCCCAAGCTGATGAAAGGGATGACAGCTCGATTGGAGCTGGTTCCATGTTTGGGACTCCTCTGGGCTCTGTGTGTTGGCACACTGAAGCTGTGTGTAGTTGGCAGTTCCTGATTATCATTCACAGGGGCTGTGTGCAGCCTGTAAGATCTTGGTGTTAAACATCATGGAGGATGCTTGGCAGCCTGTGCTATAAATGAAAACACAGGAGTGAGTCTGTCTCCTTCACTTGCTTCACAGGTAGCAAAATCTCCCAAGTGCAGCTCTAGAAAAGACAGCACTTGGGAGGGCAGATCTGTTTGTTAGCAACTTCCTGACTTTGTATTGTGGGGCGAGCTCCCTCCTGTATAGCCTTTATAAAGCTAAAAAAAAGCTTAAGGCCTTTTTCCAGACCTTAAAATTACTTATAGAAGTTCAAAACCTTAAGCAGGTGAGCCTATTGCCTATGATGCATACATCACAGAGAGATGGTTTTTGGTATTTTCATTGGCATAAAAAATAGCCATCTATGATAAAGCTACCTGTGAACAGGGAATTTAATTTTTAAAGCTAGGCAAACAAAGGGAAAAAATGAAAACCACAAAGTTTTTATCCTTTAAATGAAAGAAGGGGAGCAGAGGTCTGCTTTTTGCCACACAGAGGAAAGCAGCTTCAGCATTTCGATTAACTCCACAACCATTCCCTTTTGTGGTTCCCAGTCCAGGCTGAGTTTGCTATTAGACAAATGTTAAGCCTGTGGCCCTGCTCTGACTCCGTGTTGTCCCTCTGGAGACCTCAGCAAGGGAGCCAGAGACCAACCAGCCAGGTGGCACGGGGCTGCCTTCAGCTGGCCTGGGCAGAACTGCTGGCGCTGACAATGAGCCCACTCACGGGGCTCCTCTGAATGGTGCCTCATCATCAGCTGATCTTGAATAATAAGATTGTTATAAAATAACATCCTTACGTTCACATGCCAGAGGGATGAAATAGGATATGCATTCTGCTTCTCTCCTTTGCCCAGGAAGGGGGAGAGGTAAAGGCAAGTGAGATGGCTTTATTCCTGCGCTCTGTGTTTGCTCACTCCTCGGCCAAGGGGATGGAGTGGTTGGCATGATGCAGATGGTTTTGGTGATGAAGTGTGTGTCGGGGGCCCCTTCTGCTCCCCCTGCTCTGACTTGTAGGGTATTGGCTGAGTGTGACTCTGGGGCTGAACAAGAGCAGAGTAGGGTAATTGCTCAACAAAACAGAAGCAAATCCAGGTATCATCATATGGACACAACAGCTTTGCTGTGGGAAAGAATGTCCTACGGGTTCAGAGGTGGGGGGAGTAACCTGAGAACTTGTTTTATTTTGTTGTGTCAATATAGTTTAGTTGAGAACTGAATGATGACTCCTGTCATTTAGCATTATAACATGGGCTGCAAGGCAATGTCCTTCCTTCCCTCACACCAGCTTCTCAGCCCTGTGCAGTGGATGTGCTGCTTTTTTACATGATGAGTTGCTGACAGTAGCAACTTTGCTACTCCCTTTGAGTAGCAAAAAAAAAAGTTCCAATTTGCCCACAGAAAGTGCTGAATTTCATCAGCCTTTACTCCCTTCCTACTCCCTCCTAATGGAGAAAGGAAAGCTGTCTGGTGGGAGTAGCTGGTGCCGGAGGAGCAAGGTGCAGCCAATGCAGGTGGGATGCTTGGGAGACCCACAGCCAGCTCAGCTGAGTAAAATGAAAGTTTTCGGCCTGCTAGAATTGCCTTATAATTTTTAATATCTCCTTTTTGGGTTGCTCAGCTTGAAGCAGCTAGATTTCTGAAAGTAGCAAGAGCCCCCTCACACTAGCTGACCTCATGAAGCAGGACCATTCTTCATTGCTTTTGAATAGAAAACCTCCATGCTGGGAAACTCTGCTCTTACTCGCCTTTTGGCACTGTTCCCTTGGACAAGCTATATACCTGTTAGCTTGTCTGGTCAGAGTTACTGGGTACCTCCAGAAAAACAGGTCTGAGAAAACATTTCTTTAAGGGGTACTTAACTCTCTACATAGAGCCATGCATTTTCATTAGTTTTCCTTTTGAGATAAAACTTTGGGAACCTAGATTTAATAGAGCTTTATTTCCAGAATTTACCTCTGGAGTCCTTGTTTTAGCAGCTGAAGTGGGAGAAAGTCTGTAAAGCCAATTTGTCCCATAACATTTGTTATTTCAAGGGGTGAAAATCAAGTTCCCCATGCGTCTGCGATGCTGCAGGATAGTGCAGCTCTCCTAACTGAACCTTTGCCATCCCAGCCCTCTCTTTGCTGTAGCTGTATATTTTTGCCCTTCCCTGGCTGCAGGAAAACCATTAATCTCCCATTGTTTCCCTGTCCTTTCCCCAGCTGCCTTCAGTGAGGAAAAACCAGCGAGAAACAGTACAGAGGTTTTCCACCTCCCTGCCAACTGATCCTCCATCCGAGGCTTGCAAATGAGTTTTTATGGGTTTATAGCTCTCTGGTACAGCAGGTTTCAAAGGCTCTTGCTCGTTTTTGGGTGGCCGGGGCAGTGTGAGCTGGCATGCCCCATCTGTTATTAGTCTCAACAACTCGCATGCTGCCGCAACAGGGTTTGAGCTTGTCACGGACCTGACGCAGAGGTTACGCCCGAGCCAGAAAGCTCCGGGTCCAAACCACCTGGAGGTTGTTGTTTTGGGACAAAAGAGTTTTCCTTTCTCTGCTCCGGACCAGTCCTAACCTTAAAAGCAAAGGTTTGCCATGCCCTACGTGAGCCAGGAGAATTGGCTGGGGTGCCCCTCCATGCCCAGTGTGGTGCTTGCAGCCGAGCCAAAGGACAACCCCGCTGTCGTCGCCTGAGGGGTCTGCCAGGGAGCCGAGGGCAGAGCTCAACCCTTCCCTGGAAACGCTGGAAAGGAGCACGGTGGCTGGGAGGTGAAACCCCAGCAACACCTTTGCCAAAGCCACTGACAGCACCAGGATTTACCCTGCCCCAAATCTGGTGAGTTTTAAATGCGGGACAATTACGCTGGGAAGGAGTGATGGGAGATGGTGTCAGTGGTTTCTCAGTTAACTGTTCTTCTGCCAAAGAAAAATAAATTGAGGGGAGGGGGTGTTGATATAGAAGCAAGGCTGGCAGCAGGTGGCTTTGGGCAAACCTTCTGTAGCTATAGGAATGGGTGGAGAATGCTCTGCCTTCCTCACAATGGGGTTGGGAAGGGTTTCTCTTCCGGCTTTTCATTTTCCTCTCATCCCAAATCAAGATGAAAGCGAGCCTCTGGGATTCTTTTTTTTCCTGGTTGGTTACTGAGGAAAAGTAGAAGCCTGGATTTGGATGATTTGAACCAGTTTAAATAGAATATTTCCAAATATATCTTTTCAGTTTTGTTCTTTTAATTCTGAGGTTTTAAATTTTTTTTATGGAAGTTAACTACAGGTTTAACTGCTTTAAATTGTAATCTCTTCAAACTTTTCAGTCTAAAGAAGTTAAGATGCAGCATTTTGATGATCTTTTAAAGTTTTTTGAAATTCAGAGAGGCGTTTTTTTTTTACTTTCTTGCATGAGTAGTGGGGGTCTCTTACATCTTCTGTGTCTTTTTCCTGTGAAAAATATAGTTTGCTGAAAAATGTCCAACCAAATTTAAAGCTTATACCCTTGCTCAAGACACTGGAGCTGGCATAAGATATATTTTAACAAGCTACTAGAGTTGTCATATAATATATTTTCAACATCTCCAGTGCTTTAAGAATGTATACAGAGAATAAGAGAAGAAAAACTCACAGAACAATTGAGCAAATACAGACTTGTGACTACAGCGCTCCTATTAAGCAGGGCTTTAATATCTTGCAAAGTCTTTCCCTCAAATTTAAGATATATATTTAATATGTTATAAAGATGGTTATTAGAATCCACATTAAAAAAGTGAGAGAGAGAGACAGAGAGAGAGAGACAGAGACACACACGCACACACACAGAGGGTTAAGGACACTTGACTTCCCATTGCTGTCAACAGGTTGAAAAGAGGATATAAAGGGACTTTGTTTTGTTATTTATAAAATGTAGTCTTGCTACAAAATTAAATGCATTCAAGAAGTGTATCTACTTGCACGTTTTCTCTGGGCAATAATAATTACTGTGTTTGTGCATGCAAATCAGTTCATTTCAACAATTTCTGTGTTCAGGTTGCTGAAAGTAAATAATAAGCTCACAGACAAAATGCATCTTAGGAAATGCATGATGTTTCATGTATCTCATCTTGAAAACAGCCCCTTATTGGGGAAGAAAGTGTTTTTTAAATCTTAAAGTTTGTTTTATTTGAAATAAAACCGACCTTTTCTCCCCATCCCCACAGGACATGCTCCAGATCCATTTGCAATGTTGTGTTCACACTACCAAATGAAAATTATAAAAACCAGCCAAGCCTCTTTCATCCCTCTGACTGAAAGAAGATTTTTCTTCTCTGTCTTGTGGAAGACAAAATCATAGAATTATAGAATGTTTTGGGTTGGAAGGGACCTTGAGGATCATCGAGATCCAACCCCCTGCATGGGCAGGGACACCTCCCACTAGACCAGGTTGCACGAAGCCCCATCCAATCTGGATTTGAACAGTTCCAGGGAGGTGGCATCAACAACCTCCCTGGACAACCTGTTTCAGTAGCTTACTATCCTCATGGTGAAGAATTTTTTCCTAATATCTTACCTAAATCTCCCCTCTTCCAGTTTTAAACCATTACCCCTTGTCCTGCCACTACTCCCTCTGGTGAAAAGTCCCACCCCAGGTGTCCTCTCCTTCACAGGCTCAGCATCCAAAACCCGAATCAAAGTCCTGAGTGCAGAGGCCTTAAGCACATTTCTCCCAGCAGAGGACAGGGCAGGGTATTTGATCATTACCTGTCCTAGGGGCTCAGTGCCTTCACTTTTTTTTTTTCCCTGTGTCACAGACAACCCTTCCCCTCAGCATCCATCACTACACTGGTGAGATACAACCTCAGGTGGGCCTGAGGAGGCTCTTAGGAGGTGAAGAAACCCTTTTGAAGGAGATGATGGGCAGCACTGGGTTAGCTTCCCGCATTTTGACTCAATGAGCCCAATGAGGGACCTGGATAGACTGGAGAGTTGGTCTGATTCCAATGGGATGAGGTTCAACAAGGCCAAGTGCCGGGTCCTGCACTTTGGCCACAACAACCCCATGGGGAGCTCCAGGCTGGGCACAGAGTGGCTGGAGAGCAGCCAGACGAAGAGGGACCTGGGAGTCTGGATTGACAGGAAGCTGAACATGAGCCAGCAGTGTGCCCAGGTGGCCAAGAAGGCCAATGGCATCCTGGCCTGTATCAGGAACAGCGTGGCCAGCAGGTCCAGGGAAGTGATTCTTCCCCTGTACTCAGCGCTGGTGAGGCCACACCTCGAGTACTGTGTCCAGTTCTGGGCCCCTCAGTTCAGGAAGGAGACTGAGGTGCTGGAGCAGGTCCAAAGGAGGGCAACCAGGCTGGTGAAGGGACTGGAGCACAGATCCTATGAGGAGAGGCTGAGGGAGCTGGGGCTGTTCAGCCTGGAGAAGAGGCAGCTCAGGGCAGGCCTCATCACTCTCTACAACTCCCTGAAAGGAGGGTGTAGCCAGGTGGGGGTTGGTCTCTTTTCCCAGGTAACTATCAGCAAGACAAGATGGTCTTAAGTTGTGCCAGGGGAAGTTTAGGTTGGATATTAGAAAGAATTTCTTTACGGAGAGGGTGATCAGACATTGGAATGGGCTGCCCTGGGAAGTAGTGGATTTTCTATCCCTGGAGATATTTAAAAAGAGACTGGATGTGGCACTCAGTGCCATGATCTGGTAACTGCAGCGGTAGTGGATCAAGGGTTGGACTTGATGATCTCTGAGGTCACTTCCAACCCAGCCAATTCTATGATTCTATGATTCTATGATTCTATGATTCTATGATTCTATGATTCTATTCCCCCAGCTCCCGGCACCTTCTGACACCTCGGTGAGGGAGGAAGGGTTGCCCTGCTGCCATCAAGGCCCCAACGGACGCCCGGCTGGGAGGAGGGCAGGCAAAATGGACTCCTTCTTCCGGAGCGAGGAGATGAGCCTGATGCAGATATTTCTACAGGTGGAGGCTGCCTACTGCTGCGTGGCTGAGCTCGGGGAGCTGGGCCTGGTCCAGTTCAGAGACGTGAGTAGTGCCCAGGCGTCCGGCTGAGCCATGGCAGGGGTGGCCCAAGGTGTGCTTGTCCTAACCTCAGAGCACTCGGGGAAGGTGGGCCTGCTGCAGGGGGGTCAAAAAGCTCATAGTGAGCAGGACTTCCCCACAGCGGAGAGCTGGTCACCATCCTGAGGCCCAAACTATTCCTGAGTCCCCCATCCAGTGCTCTGCATGCTGTGTGCACAGCCGTAGGGATGATTCCCTCCACCCCCACCAGAGAGAGGGCCTCTCCATGAGACTCCTGTCACAGCAAGGATGGGGGGAAATGGGCCTGGTAAGGCCACGGTGTCCTTGGCCCTAAGGAAACCCATGGCACTGCCCTGTCTCTAGGGTTTTGTAAGATACAGAGGTGTTGGCTGCCAGCACCAAAGTAATTCGTTCTGTGCTGATGTTAAAAACCAGCACAGCAGCATGCAGCCACCAGCCCCCCTGGGCTTGTTCTCCCTCCGTTTTTTTTTTTTTTAGCTGAATGCGAATGTGAGCACCTTCCAGAGAAAGTTTGTGAATGAAGTGACAAGGTGCGAATCCTTGGAGAGGATCCTGCGTAAGTAAATGCTTGTCAAATGCAATCAGCTTTCCGCCAGCTGCTGGTGTGGGATTTATTTCTTTGTTAAGCACAAAGTTAGTGGCAAAATGGTGATGTTTTCATCTGAGTCCCTGGAAATGTTTTGCACGCATCTGCTAATTACCGCTTCACCCTATATGGGCAGTAAATTCTTGCCCCTGTTTTGAAAACTGAACTGCAAGGAGGTTAATTAGCTTGTATAAAATCACAAGATAAATCTGGTGCTAGGCAGGAGGCTAATCCAGGTGACCAAACTCCTACACCAGTGTGCCAGCCAGTGTCTACCATAGCCATTGCGGTAAGGATAGGAGTTGCCATTTCTAGGGCAGAGGAGCAAACTCTGAGCTTGCTGTGTGAGTTACTCATAGCCTCAAGGAGGTGTCATGGCAGCTGTTTGTTCCAGAGCTGTCCAGGGCAAGGGGGTGGGTGCGGACACCACAGCTTCAGGAAAAGCAGTGTCCTCACTGAGAAAGGAGGCTTCTGGATGTCCAACTCCTGATGGCTATGTTTATGCACTCGGATGATGGTCCTTTGTCACACCTCCATGTGATGCTACAGTCTTGGCAAGTTTTAGCAGCAGATGGTGACCAAGATGATGCAGCAGACGTGACTGTGTCAAGACTCCTGTGCTCTTTCCTTGCAGGTTTTCTGGAAAAAGAGATGGGCGACGATGTTTTGACAGTCAAACCAGAAAAGTACCCAGAGACACCCCTGCCTCGGGAAGTGAGTCAAATGCAGGTACAGAATTTGGAGCAGGCCAAGGAGACAGAGAAGGGGATGTTCACCAGGGTGTCTGTGTTATGGGTTTGATACAGCCCTCCCCTGCAAGGGAGTATTCAGTCATTGAGGCTGGCTCAAACTGCCTGTGGAGGTGCTCTCCAAGTCACTGTGTCAGCAGTTTAGGCTGGTCTTACTGCATTTTCCTCAAGGAGCTCAGTCTTTTTATCATGCCCTCTGAAACATCCCTCTAATCCTGCATATTAATGGCAAGGTATCACCATCATCCTGTAGGAGAGAATACAAAGGTTTTTGGTGATTAGCCAAGAGAGCTGATGTTAGAACCATCTTTGCTGCATAAAAACCCCAGGGCTCTTTGTCCTGGTGGGAGTGTGGTTGTGATATAGTAATACTAGGATCAGGCACAAATATTTTTGACTTGCTTTTGCATGTGAAAGGAATGTTTTATTCTAGCCCAGCTGGAAGCTAAATTTACCAATGGGGTAGTTTTTAAATGCTGCACATGAAGGTGACTAGGAAGAAAAATAATGCTTTCCAAAGACTTGGACTATATAGTCACAAAAATTTATTTACTGAGAGGTAGTCAGGCACTGGAACGAGCTGCCCAGGGAGGTGGTGGAGTCACCATCCCTGGAGGTATTTAAAAACCACATAGATGAGGCACTTCAGGACATGCTCTAGTGGGCATGATGATATTGTTATATATATGTTTGTGTTTTTTTATTTTATATTTCTGTATTCTCCCTTTAAAAAAAAAAAACAAAAAACATCTATCATCTGAGATTTGGTGTCAGCTTGGCAAAGGGCCATTGGTCTGCTTTTTCTGGTTTTGCTTGGACCCTAAACAGGCAGCACTGGAGAAACTTGAAACTGACGTGCTGGAAGCCAACCATAACCAGCAAACACTGAGGCAGAACTTTCTTGGGTTGATGGAGCTCAAACACCTGCTGAAGAAAACACAGGACTTCTTTCAGGTGAGAGGCCTCTTTGCTCTTTCAGCAGAGATGTAGGAAGTTCCTAAAAATACTGACATTTGGTATGTTTTGCTGTTACTGATTTTTAATGAAAACCCAGTGGACTTTACCACAAACCAGTAACATATATTTGCAAGCACCTTGGTCACTTTGGAGCCTGCATCACTCCCTGAGTCAGTGGGTCTCAATAGTTTGCTTCCTGGTTCTCTTTGAAAATGTCATTTATGCTTTTCAGATGCTAAGATATAAGTTTACCTTTCCCCCCTCCCTCCTTTTGGTCTAAAGCTTTTTGGAAAGCTAGCTTGGGAGGAAAAATGTCAGGAGAAAAATGTGAAAATAGTTTTCAAACTAGCAATGCTGATTAGTTTTGAAAACTAATGTTTTCCAGGCAGAAACCAATCTGACAGATGATTACTCTGGTGAAGACTCATCTGGACTGCTGGAGCTGAAAACCACTACTGCAGCTGCATCTGGCAAGCTAGGGTATGTATTAGGGATGGCCCTCAGCTTGGCCAAGCTTCCCACCTGCTCTGCATTGCTGTGACACTGGCACACTTCTTTTACCTTCTTAGAAGAGGTTGCTCACCAACCTCTTCAGCATAGCTGTTGAATGAAGAGGAAGGACTGTCCTCTGAAGTTATCACCTAAACTATGGTCAGGTTATGGGTCAGCAGGACAAATGGACTTTCAGGCCACCAATTACAGTGACCCCTTAGTAGGTATTGACTGAAAACTGTCTTATGGCACACCGCTTCTGGTCTCAGGCCTCTGGCTATTTGCCTGGTCCCCAGGGATGGATATCTAACCATAGCAAAAATCCATGAGATTGCTGGCACTGGGATTTGTCTGCAGAAGAAAATGGTACTGAGGCTCCACTGTGCATATTGCTGATGGTAATTTGGTGGGCAGCATGGACTCAAGCAGCTTTTCCTTGTGTTTATTTTAGCTAGATGTGGTGAAGCTCAGTGATGGTGTTCTTTGAGGCTGGTGTTTTCAGTTGCTCATGTTGCTATTTCTGAAGTCCACCTCTACTCTTTTTTTGAGCAAAGATAGGCATGTAGAGGGATTGCCTTGGTGGCTGTACACCAGCATGTCATGCTGCACTTAAAAGGTGCAGTCTGGTGCTTTCTGGGAAAAGGAAAACAGGGGGGAGTAAAGAAAAACCACTACTTCAAAATTGTTACCTCCTAGCACTGTCATTCAGGCACCATGTGACTTCAAGCATCTCTCATTCCTCCATTTCTAGCCAGAATAGTGTTTTTTTTTTTTTCTTTTTTTTCTTCTGGTGATCTGAGGAGGACTTACAATGTTTTATAGAAAGAATTATAGGATAAACTCAGTAGATTGAGATAAGAGTCTCTCTTGAGCACACAGGTCTTATCTAGAAGTGCCTGCAGCAGCAAAACCATGGCTATCATGGACTAGAAACCAAGAGATTGTATAATCACATGTATTACAGGTCCTAAAAGACTTAGAATGTGCTTGTAACTTATCTTTTAACTCTGTGCAGATTCACAACTGGGGTAATAAGGAGGGAAAAGATGATACAGTTTGAGAACCTACTGTGGCGAGTCTGTAAGGGAAACATCTACCTGAGGTACACTGAAATGGACGCCACCCTGGAAGACCCTGTGACAGTATGTACTGACCTGTCTCTGCTTCATGTTACTCCTCATACATGCCTGTAACCTGCAGAAACTGAAATGATGCCTTGGCCATGCTGTGGCACCACCTCTATCACCAGACCTGGCTGTCAGAAAGCAGCCCATAGCAGAAAGGTGGGAAAGCCTGAGGAGAAGATTTTTAGCATTGTTTTCCCTTTTCTTCATTGTTGAAGTAGTTTCTTTGTCCTCCCTGGTTAAGGGGCATGTGACTCCTAGCAGGGTGGCTGTGTTACGGGGACCACTGAGTAGGTGGACTGTGGCTTTCCCCACCTGGAGCTGTACACAAAAGGTGGATATCCTGTGGTATCTCTGGAGTGAGCCCTGTGCCCCAGGGGACCCCCTGTCCCCTACCTCTCCACTCCACATTGCTCCTTCCCCCATAACCCAGAACTGCTGCCCATGTCTGGTCACTGCAGCAGTATCTAGGGAAAAAGTTGCTGGTGGAAAGTTGGGGCTGGGAGAAAAGACCAACCCAGTGAAGAGGATGCTGAAGGAAAAAAAAAAATCACCTTTTCCTTATTGGACTCTTTTCCTCTGGGTGGTTTAAATTCTTCTTGAATTGCATTACAGAGAGAAGAAGTGAAGAAGAATGTGTTCATTATCTTCTATCAAGGAGAGATGCTTAAACAAAAAATCAAGAGCATTTGTGATGGGTAAGGCAGGCTAGTGGGCAAGCCACAGTGACTCCCACAGAGGTGTTTACCTGTCAGCCCAGGCTGGCTGAATCTGGAGCTGGAGACTAGTTTCTGCACCCAGGCTGTCAGGTCTGCCACTCAGCACCCTTCCAATCCTCAGTTCTACTGCTCCTAATCATGAAAGATAGCCATCACCTTGGAACTTGAAAACTGAGGTCCTAAATTTTCCAAAGTGACTTAAAGATCTTCAGCTGCCTTCAGCTGCTAGGATTTTGACATAGGTCATCTTAAAGGGGACTAGTTTTTAAGAAATATTCACAATTTCCCCTGAAAAACTGGAGACTCCAACAGGTATTACACCTTGGGCACTGGGAACCCTCACCCACTCTCAAGACTTCCTGCATTTCAATGTGAAGAGATGGTGCCATAGTTTATTCAACCCTTTCCCTAGGCCTCTGAGCAATATCTGTGTAATCAGAGCCCATAAGAGAAATGAAAGCTTCATACAACCTGACTTGTTTCCACCCTGTTAAGCATCTTGAAAAGATAATTCAGGTTGAATATTTTGTTACTCTTTCATAACGCTGATGACCCATGGGCTTTGTTGCAGCATAAATTAGATTTGATGAGGGCATCTGTCTGCTGTCACCCAATCCATTTCAGGTATAGCCTCTCAGCCAAGCAAGGCCAGACAAAAGCACCTGCAGGCTTCAGAAGGTCGCAGGGAGGGGGTGAGAAATTGCTCTTACCCAACATAGGCACTCAGGGAGGGTCTTTCCCTACATCCTGCCTTCAATCACAATGAAAGCAGGAAGGCCAGTTCATCCAACTGGGATAACTGATTTAGTCCCATAAAGCAATAGACTCCTGGGGACTACTAGCAATCCCTGCACTAGAAATGAGGCCTTCCAAGAGCCTTCGACAGGCAGCAGAGGAAAATGCTCATCCTGAGAGCAGTTCAGCCCTCCTGAGGTGGGAGTCTCTCTCCATAAAGTGGCCAAGGGGACACAGGAAGCTGGTGGAAGACTCTCGGGTCTCAGCCACTCATTTATGATTCTGAACCTTGAATATGGAGGGAGTTTTGCTGTTGCCACTGTGCAGGTTCATTCTGCTTCTGATGGTGATCTTTGAGTTTTCACCAAGTCTTGTTTCTGGATTACAACTTGCTGCTTATGTCCCACTTCTTTACCTGATTTTTAGACACTGCTCAGTACCCTTCTCTCCTTTATTCATGTGCAGTTGCTGGTGGTGAACTCTTCCCGTTGCATTTTCCCCTGTGCCAATGACCTTGCAAGTTGTCAGTCTCTTTTTTTTTTCTTTTTTTTTTTTCCACCTTGCAGCATTTAAAATTCCCTGCAATGAAAAGCCCAATACTTTCTTTTTTTTTTTTTCCCCAGGTGAGAGTAAAAGAATAGGCAGTCTGATGCCTGTCAGCACTTTTGTTATTGATCAAACCCAGAATTTTCTGAGCTGGAGACACAACCATCTGCAGCAGGGTGCAGCCAGGGCCATGGGGCCAAGCAGTACTGGGACAGTGAGCAGATCCCTGCAGAGTGGTTCATGATGTGCAAAGTTATTATGAGCTGGTCATCCGTGTGTGGTAGTAGGCTTACAGAAAGGAACTTAGGCTGGTTTCTGTCAGCCTCTTCAGTAACTGAAGGAAAATGTACACCTACCAATGTCAAACTCACAGTACGTCCTTTGTGGTGCTAGCACACTGGGTTTTGTTCATAGTCAGCTGATAAAGCTACATTTGGAATTGTCCTTTATATCTTTTTTTTCTCCCTTTCAAGTTTTTTTGCTTGCTAGTATGCACGTATATATGGATGTTTTGCAGAGTAGCAGTTTTTAAAATATACTTATCCCATGACCCTCCTTTTTGGTCTCTGTGGGCCACCAGCCATCCCTGGTACACATTTATTTTGGTCCATCTTTAAGGCAGGATTAACTATACCTAAAGCAGATGGCAGTGTCATTCCAGCCCCAGCAGGACATTGCAGCTTAATACTAAGTCATCATTCATGGCAAGCAAATATCCTGCAAAAATCATGGGACTGGTACAAGCCAGTCTCCTGCAAGACAGGCTAAGATTTGTTTGCAGAGCAGCATGCTTCAGGTTACACTTGTAGTCCCTGCTTGACTCTAATTGGTAACATTAGTCTGCCAATTTGATGAGCATTAAGTCCATGCACAAATTTATTAGTGAAAGGTGTAGAGGGAGCAGAGAGGAGGAAAAAGTAGAATTTTTCTTTCCCTCTTTTTCTTGCAGCTGCCTCCGTGCTAATGTGAATACTTAACTGGGTTTATCAATGTAAGGATTCCCTGCTGAATTCTCCTGGAGCTTTCAGA
Organism: Florisuga fusca; assembly: GCA_038090715.1. Taxonomy (NCBI): domain Eukaryota; kingdom Metazoa; phylum Chordata; class Aves; order Apodiformes; family Trochilidae; genus Florisuga; species Florisuga fusca. The sequence continues at coordinate 52,762,394 of JAAWXA010000005.1, read as the reverse complement.
GATGTCTGTGCCATTAGGGCAAAGCTGATACTCAGTATGCAAAATGGCTGTTAAAAGATCAAAGCAACACTGCTGCAATAATGTTATTGGAAATGGGAGAACTGTACAGCGTGGAGGCATAAGCTTTCAAGTGTGATTAAAAATCCTTATTAAAGATGAACTAAGAGTTGTGAAGAATAAGAAGATGGAAATAATTAAGTAGGGTGAATAACCTTTGGAAATGAATACTGGGTGTTGAGTGAGGAGAGATTCAATTCTGGAAAGAGAAGTTTAGCTGAAGAGTTTGTGCTGTCATTACACACAGCTCTGGGCTGATCTCTAGGAAACTGCTGTGTGTTTTGTTCAGTTTGCAACAGTCCCCGCTTGTGTGTGTGCTGGAACTGATTTTGGAGAGCAGGTGGTGATATAGTCTGTGCGCAGACAAAGCCAGAAAATGATGCTTATCTGTACACAGAGCATGCATGGTTTTGTCTCTTAAACAGGGATAGACCCTATGGCACTGTTACACTTTCCTCACACACAGAAAGGCAGCACTTCAGCAGCCCTAACTCAGCACAACTCCATTGCAGGATGGTGGAAGTGTGCTGCCTGAGCTGGGCAGATCTCCACTCTGTAGTGATCTTTTCCTGCAGACCTGATGAGGCAACATTGAAGAATTACATTTATAATGCCCTTTGAGTGGCAGGGCTGGCATAAGCACTAGACATCACAGAACAAACTAAATAAGAAAAAAATGGAGGCATCTTTGCAATTTTAGATAATAAAGCACTTCACCTCGATTAAAGTTTGTAAGCACAAAGCCTTGCAGGGGCGCACCTTGTAAAGTGCAAGGTCCTGGTGGGAGCTCCTTGTGCCTGCTCTTTGTTCATCAGTATACCCTGGGACTTGTTTTGCTGGCAGGACAAGTAGCTGTGCACTTTTCAGAGAGACATGCTCCTTAGTTATTTCTAACTGGCTGTACTGTGTTCATGTAGTGGCTTTACAACACTGCAGTGGAGAAGGTCCTGTTGGGAACTATAGATGAAGCAGTATACAACAACTACATGGAGATAAGACCTTGACTCACATATTAGAAGCCCAAATTAGTCCTTATCAGGCCACATTAAAGAAACAGCTGAATCTCCCAAATACAGCCTAGGGGATAAGCTTATAAAAGCATTTATACTGGCCTGGCCGCATGCTAGCTGACATAACAGATGCCACTCTCAGGTGTTTAAAAACTTCACCCACCCTTCCTTTTTTCCCAAGCTGTCTATCGAGCCAAACAGGTGGAACAGAAGCAGAGAGCCAGTTGTAATGTCGTCCTCCGTTTGTTTTATCCTAGACATACAGTTTTGGTTTGGTGGGGGTGTTGTTACAGGATTATTTACTGACAGGCTGCACGCACAAAGATTGTCTGCTCGCTGTGCCCCAGTAGCTCAGATGCTGCCTGCCCCCAGTGATTGTGAGAGGATATTGCAGAGCCAGAGGCACGGATTTTTCCAGCCTCGGTGCAAGAGGGCCATCTGTTGGCTACCGTGTTAGCAGGGCTGCCTTTGCCGGGGTGGGTTTTACGTGGCTCTTTGCAGTTCAAGCAGCTTCCCTAGGCTTTAGGAAGGCATCGGTACCGTGGGCATGAAGGATGTGCCTGTGTAATAGTGCTGACCACTGTATAATATCATGTACTTTGTAGTACCTGAGGCAGGGAGTGTTTGGGGTTTTTCTTGAACTAGAACTTTTCAGACCTTTCTGGGAAACCGAGCACAACTTTGTTTTATTTAAAAGGAGTACACTTCTGGGTGAGATATATAATTTTGTTTCCCCACCTTTGAACTGAGAAAAGTGCAGAGGAAGAAAAAGTCAGTCAAATAAGTTCTGTTTCTCACTTCTCTCTTACTGAGGCTAGATTTCGTGCAACAATCTACCCCTGCCCAGAGACTGCCCCTGGCCGCCAAGAAATGCTTGATGGAGTCAACATAAGGATTGCAGATTTAAACACAGTAAGTGGCAGTAAGGCTCTAGTGGGGTCTGAACCTTACAAATGTGACCTACTCAGACATTTGTCCTGTCTGAAACCTTGTGGCCAGTGCCAGATCCTAGGCTTGCTATGGGAGCTGGCTGTGCAGGGCTGGCTGGAGATGAAGCCAACAGCCCTGCAGCAATCCCTCTTCCTTCTGCAGAGGCCAGTGGCTGTACCCTGCTCTGCCCATTTACACCCCTCAGGGTACTGCTGGGGGACAGCCTCCCATGTGAAGGGCTTGAAGACTACTTGCTGCTGTTGGCTGTGCAGAGGTCAGGGGTTTAGACCATATGGTGTGGGGCTATGGAGTGGGATCTAAGGTTATCACCAAGCTGCAGGCTGTCCAAAATGGTTTCATCTGGCTCTTACAGCATGGTTTCCTGCAGCAGCTCATGAAGTTGTTCAGTCACAAGTGTAGTACAACTGTACGAGGCTCAGAGAAGACTCTAAAGATTTTTTTTTTTAGTATTTAAATTAGGTTTTCTTTATTGAGGAAATTGGTCTTGGGACACTTGTCACACAAGCAATGAAAAGCAGAGATGCTGTTCCAGAAGTACAAGTAGACCTTTTTATTGTCACACATCACAGTCAGTGGGTTGCTAGGCAGGAGGGAGTCATACATCCACATACTCTATTAGGACTTTAGGAGGAACTTCTGCATGTGACCATCATATTGTCACACGTGCCAGTTAGTGTGTTCCAAGGCAGGAGTGAATGGACACCCTGTTCACCCGAGGTGTCCCATCTGTCAGTTGACAACCTGCTGTCACCCCCTTTGTGGATGCCTGTGATTGCCAAGACTGCAAATCTGCTTACAAACTAACTTGGACTCCCGAGCATTGTGGGCTTATCTTCCTAATATGTTATCTCCACTGCTTATTTAGGCACTAGCACTGTGGTGACCACATGATGCATGGAGGTCCCACCAGTGGGTCATGAGTTGCACCTCTAGCAGGGCAGGCACACTTGTGGATGTGCCCCAGGTTTCTGGTACAGAGCTGCCTACAGGAGATAACAGGGTGGGAGTGCACGGTGAAATGTGATCAGTCTGTAAGCAACTTGGTAAGGACCCAGCCCCACAACTCAGTAATTCCCAATGGTCTCCTCTGTACTTACAGAGGCACAGGGCCGTGAAAGGAGAGTCCTTAGCAAACAGCAGTGTGCACCAGGGTTCAAGTGCTCCTGTGTCCAGACTCACACACATTGCCCTCCAGGATTCCCTCCGTGTTCCTACGTATCACTCCCTTTCCACAGTCCTCTTCCATCTGCCCTCCCCAAAAAACTGCTGGCTAGGTAACACCACCTGTGCCTTTCTATCTCAAGAGCTGCCTGTGCTCTGCTTACAGGTGATAGCCCAAACCGAGTCCCACCGCAAGGCACTGCTGCAAGAGGCAGCAACTGAGTTGTGGTCCTGGTGGATCAAGGTGAAGAAAATCAAGGCCGTCTACCACATCCTGAACTGCTGTAACATTGATGTCACCCAGCAGTGCATCATTGCAGAGATGTGGTTCCCAGTGTCTGATTCTGCCCTGATAAAAACAGCTCTTCAGCGGGGAATGGTAAGAGACCAGCCTTTCAGGTCCCTGAAGCTCTCACCCAAACTGCGTGGTTTAGATGTCGAGCATATGTTCAGACTTCTTTCTGTTGCCATAACGGTGGACTTTTTCTGGTTTAATTAAAGTTGAGGTTGTTGCATGATCTCTTGGCCCTGGGGAACTGAGGGTCAGCATTAAATTTTAGCAAGTTTGTAAATGACCCATAAGAGTCAGCAGTGCTGGCAGCTTTACTTGAACATATCAATAGCACTGAAATTGGAAAAATCTAGACATTAGAAAAAGGGTTGTTATATAGCACTCTGGAGCACAGATTTCATGTTACTGCCTGTACACTTTTGGACACAGGCTGTGGTGCTGTGGGACAAGTTTTTCTCTGGTAGGCACCCTGACTATATCTGTCCTTGTCACTGCGTTTGCAGGGGCGCAGCGGTTCTAATGTTGTCCCTATCCTGACTGCTGTACACACCAGGGTAGCACCACCCACCTTCAACAGGACCAACAAGTTCACAGCTGGATTTCAGAGCATTGTGGATGCATATGGTGTGGGCAACTACAGGGAGTTGAATCCAGGTGAGAATCCATGCAGCTATCTGCACTTGACTTGCTAGAGGCAAAGTGAAGCCTTTTAGCTCTGCCATCCTAAAACATGAAGTCACTGATGATTGAGAAATGAGAACAATATTTTCTGCTAGTAAAAAATTGTACTGCTTGGTACATATGCATGGATTATCTCAGGCAAAGATTATCTCAGGCTGTTGGTCTTCAGACACTGATTGTATCAGGAATAATGAACGGTATAAATAAGGGCGGGGAGGGAACTGATGGTGAGGTAGCAACTGAGTAAAAGACCTAAGATCACAAGTCAAATATAGGTGTAATTTACCGTGCTGAGGCAAAACAAAAATCCAAAAGGACCTGAGAAGAGTGTGAAACAGTTGTAGAGAATCCCAAAGAAAACAATGAAAATGAAGAGAAACCTAGACTCTTCCAGGTGGCTAAGCTACTTCTGCACTAGGTCTGGTTGCCTGGTGATTAGGGAAGGGATTGTGGGGGCCTTTATGGTAGCAGCTATGAGGAATGGTATGATGGGTGGAGTCCTTCTCTGCTGAGATCTTTTTGTTTAGGAGGTGCTGAGCTTCTTGTTCTTTCCTTCTTACAGCTCCATACAGTATCATTACCTTCCCCTTCTTGTTTGCGGTGATGTTTGGGGATTGTGGCCATGGTGCTGTCATGCTGGGATTTGCACTCTGGATGGTAATTAATGAGAAGAGCCTTCTTGCTCAGAAAAGCACTAATGAGGTGAGTAACTGAGAGCTAATGCACCTTATCAGCATAGAAAAAGACTCATCATCCCCATTTGATAAGGGGGACATTCAGCTGAAGGAAGGCTGAAGGAAGATCCTTCAAAGATGCTCATGAGGCAGAGATTTAGCAAGTAATCCTTTCTACTTGTCCACAGAGACCTAGATGGGTCCAAGAAACCATTATATCAATTAATAATTGTAGATATGTGGAAAGACACAGTCGTGTCTTCTGTTGGCTGAGGCCCACAGCTGCATGAGAGTTTAGGGGCTTTGATCACTGGCATTGCCTTCTCCCTCCTCACAGATCTGGAACACATTTTTCGGCGGGCGCTACCTGATCCTGCTCATGGGCATATTCTCTGTGTACACTGGCTTCATCTACAATGACTGCTTCTCCAAATCGTTCAACATCTTTGGCTCTTCCTGGCATGTCATCCCCATGTTTAAAAATGACACGTGGAAGTAAGTGACTAAATGTGGGCAACAAGTGAAAACACATCAAATGGAGCACATAGGTTTTGAAAGAAAGATACAGCACCTGCCTCTGTGGGGAAGGGAAGAGCTCCCTTCTGTGGGTGCAGTCATGAATGAATCAGAGGTTTTGTCTGACACAGACAAACTCACTATTGAAATGGGGATGTAAAGTCCCCAGGAACATGCCTGTTTGTTCAGGCATTGATGTGCATAAAAACTTGCAGGTGCCCAGGACTGATGCATAGAGAATTATTGTAATGGAGACTGTCATTGTGTAGGACACATTTACACACACACGTGTGCATGTAAGCCCAGAATAACTGTTCACAAGAAGGATGTATCTGGTGTGGTAGTTCTCATTTCATCTCACATAAATATACCATTGGCTTGCCATATATATTACCATATACCATATGCAGTGAGATTAAGCTGTAAAGGTCATTTCCCTTTTCTCTTGTAGTAAGAATGTGCTTTGCAACAATCCATCGCTGCAGTTGGATCCGGCAGTCCCAGGAGTCTACTCTGGAAATCCATATCCATTTGGAATAGATCCGGTAATTAAATTAAATTGCTCCAAAATAATTTGTATTTCAATCCTGTTTCTACATATAAGGTACATCAGTAGCTCCCTGCTCTCTCTCCTGAAGCTGTGCCCTGCACTTCTTGCAGTTTCCCTATTCTGTACATAGTATTTGATGCTTTTCTTTAGTAATCAAAGGAATATAACACTGACAGTTTAGCACAGGCAGCAGCAAAATGGCAAGCAGGAAGGGACTTTGATTTTGCTGGAGAGTGGTCTTGTTCTGCAGTCTCTGATCTGTCACCAGGCTTGAGTACTTAACCCATTCCTGAGATACCTCACAGGTTTGAAAGCAAAGTCCTGATTTCCCTGCAATCCATTTATCATATATCAGTATCAGTTAACTTATTCACATTTTCTTCTCATTTTCTCCTCTGTGTCCTATTCCCCTTTTTGCCATTCTGTCTTTATCATGTACTGAAATGTAGCTTTCCTCTTTCAGTCTTCATATTAGCCAGTTAGACTCTTTGGATGGCTGTGCTCATTTCAGCTGGTCACACAGAGAAACACTGCCTTATCCTGGTTTGCAGAGGAGGAGGAGGAGTACTTTGACAGTGTAATAAGTTTTTCACAAACCGAGCTTTAAAGCTATTTCCAGGACATGGGTAGTCCAGTTCAGGAAGTCAGAACAGAAGCTGAATTTTCTGTACATTGCCCCAGCACGTTCCTAATTTATATTAACCCAGGCTAGCCCCCCTTCCACCCTGGCTGCTGCCTGCTCAAGGGGCCAGGAGAGAGGAATGTCTGAAAAAGTGCTGGCAGGGAAGGGGTCGACTGGAAAGCCACAGCCCTACATGACCCTCTCTGTGGAAATCATCCCTGTCATCTGCTTGGAAGAGTGTATGGCTTTTTGAATTTTTCAAATATTGTCAGGATGTCTGAGGTGTGTATCTTGGGAAAGAGTCACCATGGGCTGAGGAGGTTAAATAGTCTCTTCCATTGCCATAAAAGAGGCAAACCACATCAAAAGCACATAAACTAATGGTCCAAGTAATTCTGTCTTCCCTCCTTTCTCTGCAGGTAATTTCTAAAAAGAGGTATCTATTCACCATCTTTGGGGTCAGGATGCTTTGAGATCCAGTTTTAGAAGGAAGGACAAGGGATCCTGGAGCTCTGTAGCATTAAAAAAGCCAGGAGAAGAAGCATACAGTTACTGTCCTAACACAACTGAAAAGTTACTGCAGAGACACAGGCAGTAATCTGATCTCCATGGTCAAACAGCTAGAATGAGTTGGTTTTTTTGTTCAAACAAAAACTCTGAAGATGCTCTGCCCTCCATAATTCTCTAGTGAAGGTGGAACAAAATTCAGGATTTTCTCATGTTTTTCCACCTTTGCTAAAGGAGATGACTTAGTCCAGGGGCAAGGAATGACACTGAGCAGTTCTCTAGTAGAACTGAAGTTTCTGCTACCAGCCTTTGTGTAGGTTTCTGGAGGACTGAAGCAAAGTCACTACATCATTTTAAATCCCTGGTTTCTTCTGTTAAATGAGGATAATATTTTGCACCTTTAGATGAGTGAGAAGTACTGCAAGGAACATCTAAATTTCTGTCGCTTGTTTTATTATTAGTAGTACTGGGAGGAGCATATTGATGGCATTAAAGCAACAACTTCCAAAATCTGTTACTGAACTAACACCTGAAAATCTTGTTCTTCTCTCTTTTTGCTACTTCCAAAAGATCTGGAATATCGCATCGAACAAGCTGACTTTCCTGAACTCCTACAAAATGAAGATGTCGGTTATCGTAGGCATTGTGCACATGGTTTTTGGGGTGATACTTGGCCTCTTCAACCACATGTAAGTTTGTTTCACAAAGCCCACCACTGCAGTACCCAAACGTTCATCTCTAAATAGTGTCCCTCATGCAGAGAAAACCTCATATGTTCAGATTGGTGACTTGAATTTTGCCCTTTCCCCAGTGCAAGTAGAAATGCCCCATACACTGACTGACTTATGCTACTGTTGGTGCAGAGTGCTGAGGCCAAAGGGCAGAGGTCACTTTGCAAATGTTCTCTTGGATAATCTCTCTTATTTGTATTCTCTCATGCTCTTGATTCTTCTGAAATACTAAAGTAAACTAAATTCAAAATAAAAGTCATCTCTCACTATTGGTATTTTTTGTCTTGAAAGACAAACTCCAAAGCACACTGAAATCTTACATAGTGTGTGCGCTGTTTTCTCCTGAATTAGTGGGCCTTTGGTCAGGATCTCTGGGTGTGCATGTCAATACCTCTGCTTCTGTATTTTGGAACAAAAATTAAGAAATTATGATAAAGTGGAAGGCCTTATACTACTGTCTTGAGAGATTCTCCAAAGCTGGAAGGTGTGTAGTGACCTTCAAGGCTGGAAAATGTTTGCAGATGACGTAGAGGAGGCTTCCCCAACAGAACTGATTCTACACCCTATACACCTGGTTCTGACCCTCCTCAGTGTATAATACCTAACTTTGTAAATTAGCCATTTTTTAAAAACTTGGGTTTTATTTCAATATTAGTCTTTTGAGGTGCTGAGATACTAGTAGATCGAGCACAAAAACCTGGAGGGAGTAAGTATGACAAAGATTTTGTATTTAAATTATGGTTTTAATTTATAAGGACAGCAATAACTGATTTCTTTCTTCTTCTAGTGGTAGCTGTATGTTTCTAATGTTATTTTCCATAGACTAGATGGACCTAGAAGTACTGCCATACTCGGATGCAATCCTGCATTGATACTCATTGTATTAATTGTAGCTACCTTTCTTGATTCTTTCCAGACACTTCAAGAATTACATAAACATTATCCTTCAGTTCATTCCAGAAATGATTTTTATGCTCTCTCTGTTTGGCTATTTGGTCTTCATGATTGTTTTCAAATGGTGTTATTTTGACGTCCATTCATCCCAGACTGCACCAAGCATCCTCATCCACTTCATCAACATGTTTCTGTTCAATTACAGTGACACATCAAACCCTCCATTATATAAGCACCAGGTATGAATCAAGCAGCTTGACTATATTGTAGCTGGCTATGGATTCTCAGTGGGTCTTTTGGAGAGCATGCATAAAGATGGGGCTCGAAAGCTCAATCACAAATGCCAGTCACATAAGAGAAGTCTGTTCTTCTGGTATTTATGTTGGCTTTGTGGACAGGTAGGACAGAGAAGTCCATGATGCAGAGGAAACCTCATGGTTAGAGTCATCCTTATAATAGTGATGATGGAATTTCAGGTACTTTTGGGGAAGAAAGGAAAGAAGAGTGACTAGGGATGAGAACCTGTATATTAAAGATGTGCTGTCTTTAAGTCATAACATGATACTAGAGACAAAGTAGGCATCTTATTTCCTTGATAATTTCTTATTTCTTCCATGGAAAACTTGAAAACTTTGTTTTCAGCTAGAAATTTGAAGTAGCTGGGGATTTTCTGGCAGCTTTTTGTCAGAAATAACTCCTTTGGGGGGCTCACTTTAAAAAAAAAAAAAAAAAAAAAAAAAAAAAAGGCAAAAATCCCTCCCAAGAGAGAACTCCTTTTACAATCATATCTACTTATTTGCTCAGAACAGGGATTTCTTTTTTCTTGCATGATTTTACATAAGCATCATTAATGAAGAGTCTAGAATGCGTCTCCATCTCTACAGTTACACACTGGCACTTCAGTGTGAGGGAGTGAGTAGAGAGCTCTGATCAGTTCCAAGTAACTGCTTTAAAGCTTTTTAAACACAGTTTTCCCAGCCTTCAGAAAGTCTTCAGATAACATTTTGCATTGTAAAAACACAAAACCTTTTTAAGATGGTATTTTTTTTCTTATATTCCTATCCCCCTACCTCACTAGTAGCTGTGTGCTTTCTACCTGCACAGATTGTACAAGATTGTACAAGACCAACCATAAGGTGATCAGAGACAGCTTTTTAAAAAAATGCAGAGGTTGTAGTTTGGTGTTTACTTTGTTTGTTTTGTTGTTTTTTAAAATAATGTATAAACAGGTATGTTACAACAGCAATTGAGGCAGCATACTGCAACAAGAACACCTTATATTGTGGAGCCAATGTTTTATCAGACCTAAACTATGGGGATACAATTTTTTCCTGGAACTGCAGATGTACAACAAATCCTGGATTCACTGGTTGCCAGGGGAAGACTTGAATGACTTGGCTCTTACTACAGCATTTTTATTTTGATCAAAGACAGCGTGCCTCACCCAGTGGTTAGGACATTCACACGGGACACTGGAGAGCCAGATTCAAGTCAGTAACACTGGGGTTTGGCAAATCAACCCTTTCAACATGAAAACCTTTCATCTCCAAGTGTCCAACCATCTCTAGCTGACAGTGCTTTATGGAGCCTTAAGTAGTATACATATATTTTTATGTCCTTACATACAGAGGACATTCAACTGATACAGGGACTATATCTGTTTTATTTTTTTAAAAATAGCATTGTTTCTAACCATAAAGTCTAAAGGAAGTCAAGTAACTTTTTGCTCTTCTTCTTGTTTTGTCTTTAAGAAAGAAGTGCAGAGTTTTTTGGTCATATTTGCTTTGATTGCGGTTCCCTGGATGCTGCTAATTAAACCTTTCATTCTCCGAGCCAAACACCGGAAAGCACAGCGCATGGTAAGGGACACCATAGAATCATAGAATAGTTTTGGGTGGAGGGCACCTTAAAGGTCATCTAGTTCCATCCCCCTGCATGGCCAGGGACACCTCCCACTAGACCAGGTTGCTCAAAGCTCCATCCAACCTGGCCTTGAACACTTCCAGGGAGGGGGCATCCACAGCTTCTCTGGGCAACCTGTGCCAGTGTCTCACCATCCTCACAGGAATTTCTTCCTAATATCTAAGCTAAATCTACTCTCTTTTAGTTTGAAACCATTACCCTTTGTCCTACCACTACATGCCCTTGTAAAAAGTCCCTCTCCAGTTTTCCTGTAGCCCCTTCAGGTACTGGAAGGCTGCTATAAGATCTCCCTGGAGTCTTCTCTTCTCCAAGCTGAATAGCCCCAGTTCTCTCAGCCTTTTTTCATAGGAGAGGTGCTCCAACCCTCTGATCATCTTTATGGCCCTTCTCTGGACTTGGTCCAACATCTTCATGTCCTTTGTGTGTTAGGCGCTCTAGAACTGGACATAGTACTCGAGGTGGGATCTCATGAGAGCAGAGGGGAGGGAAAAAATTACCTCCCTTGACCTGCTGACCACTATTCTTTCGATGCAACCCAGGATATTGTTGCCTTTCTGGGCTGTGAGCACACATTGCCAGTCCATGTCCAGCTTGCCAACACACCCACCAACCAACACACCCAAGTCCTTCTCCTCAGAGCTTTTCTCAATCCATATGGATCAGGCAAGGGAGTTCAGTACAGCAAAAGCAAAGCTGAGGAAACAGACCCCATGAAAGTGTTTGCAGTGATCTAATTCTGCTTCTCTCCAGTCTCAATTTCTCTGGTGATTTCAAACTGTGTCTTATGGCACATGCACTGAGACTACCTGTAGGGATGTATGGTTGAGCCACCTAAATAGGAAGCAGGAGCTTTGTTCACAAGGCCATACTCTATTTGTTGGGAGAGGAGTTAGGTTAACACTGAGTTCTTTTGAAGTCTCATATCCAAAACCAGAGAAGACTTAGAAAGACTGAAGTGTTGGTAAAGCCAAGAGAGGGAAAGACCACAGCTCCCAGTCCACAACCACAGCTAACCATTAGCTGGCTGCTCTGTAGGAACTAGGCATCTGCATTACTCCTGGCCTTTGAGGGATCATCACTGCTTGGATGAGTAGCTTGATTTAAAAACTGTTGCCTGCTTTCCAGCAGTGCTTTCTCCCCTAAGTGATTGCCTTCACATTAACAGAGCCCTCCTTCCCTTGGGCTCTGCGGTTTGCCCAGCTCTTCAGCATGTAACTGTGGCAGCTGCACTTTCCCAGTTGTTCATTAATTCTCTCATTTATTATGCTAACAGGACTTTACTTCTCTGTCAGGATTTACTTCTCTTTGTAGTTGGAGTTAGTGCCTGGAGTACCTTTTATAGGGCACAGATGTTTCCATTTGAAGAAAGAGATGCTGCATGTGCTGCATGACCTTTTCCAACCCAGTCACTTCTGACCTATAACTGAAAGTCAGGTCCCCAGGAGACCTTTGCAGCCCTGCCTCTACACTGTAATTTCTTATTTAGTCATTCTTCTGGGATTTGGATGAAAACTTGACAGGGTTGACTCCATCTCCTGCTTCTGTGCTAGTAACATCTGACAGTTTTTCCCCACCTCCTATTATGCCCCTGTATTGCTCTTCCTAATTTTCATATGCTAGCTGTCTGATCACATCTTACATTTATCCAGATTTATATGTTTGCAACACAATCTGTTCTCTATACTGACATTCAGGTAAAGCAAAGACAAAGTGGGTGTGACAAAGATTACTGCTGCAATAGGAAACAATATGTTATCATGAGACCTTGACCATGAAGCCTGCTGGAAGCTATAAAGTGTGACAGGGCAGAACCTAATAGAAGCCATGAGGTCCTTTATTGGTTATGCTGCATAATAATATTAATATTATAATATTCTTATTCTGTGCTGCCATTTCTGGACTAAGGCTCACATCAGATTGTTCAGACCTCTAGAAAAGCTCTGTGCTTGATTTGTTATGATACTTTTGCCCATTTAAAATTAATCAAGAGATCTGAATTGTGTTTCTGCCTGTATCCCAGGAACTGTGTGACCTTCATCAAGCCACCCAATCCTCTCAGGCTCTGTTTTTCTTTCACCTGATGCTAACTACTTTGATTTGTACCCATCTAATTGAGATCATCAGTTTTAATGTGCCTCTGTTTTCTCATTTGTCAAAAGTGATGGGCCTTCTGCTGGTAGGTATAAAGTGTGCATTGTGAGAGTAGAAACTAGCTCCAAGTTAGTTGGAATCACGGGAAAATATTTAGAAAAAAATATTTAAGCATAATTAGCCATTCAGTAGGAGTACTCAGTTTTTGTGACTGTCCCATGGTGACTGTCTACAGCTGGAAGTGTCCCAGTGTTCATGATATAGTCCTTAGTATGTTACCCATCATGAGGTTATTGATGGACTTCTGTGTCATGGTCTGCTTCATTTTGGTATCAACCTGTAGCATGAAACAAAAGACATACTACATTTGTTTTTTCTGAAAGATTCGGTCTCAAGCCATCCTAGGAAGCCTTAGAAGGGAAAATTACATAGGTGACCCAGAGATCAATCGTTCCAAGAAAGCTTCTCGACGAGATCACAGTGGTGGCTATAGTGGACATGAAGATGATGAAGAGGTAAGAAAATGTGGGTAGACAATTATTCAGGCAGACACAGTAGTAGAAGACACAAAGTCAAGCAGAAGGCTTTTGCACAGTTGCCAGACCTTCTTTTTAACACAATACCGAGACACCCTGTTGCAACAGTTTGTGTTTCCAAACAGAGTAAACTTTGAATATTCATAGAACAAATCCCTCTAATTTTTTCCTTTAGTTTTGTCTGGTGCAGGCAGGCTTTCTTACAAACCTTGAGCTTCCTAGTGAGGGCAAGCACTCTTACAAACCTCAAGCTTCTGTTTCTCTAGGTGTAGTTCTTTCACTTCCACATTGCACACAGAGAAGGTCAAGCCTTTCCCAAGAGTCAGTTTAACTTCTCCTGCCTTTAAATTGCAAAGGAGTGTTTAGAACTTGGCAGCCTTCAGTGTTGGATATGGAGAAAATTGTTCTTTTGGCAGATATTTGTCAAGGGCTTCTGCGGTATGCAGTGACACCATTAAAAAAGCAACAAAAATATTTGTAGCAGTGGGGAATACTAACAGTACTGGATAGGGATAGGGGCAGACCATTCCCAGTCACACGAAAGCTTCACAGTCTTTGAAAATAAGCTTATTTAGTGATATCTCCCAAAATGTGTATGCTGGCAGGCAGATAGTCTGAAAACCTCTATTTTATATAAGAATTTATGTCTTTATAATAAACCATAAAATTGTATTGACACCTAAAGATTTGAAATTGTAAGACTGGAACATGAGCTGGTTCTGGAATATTTGTTTTTCACTGGAATTCTGTTTCTCCAAGGTGAATGGAAGATCATACAGAACTGACACTTGTCAGAGCAACCTCTTTATCTCTACTTTTGTGTTGCTCAGGACATAGAAAGGAAAAGGGAGAAGTATGAAGAGCCTTGGGGTGGAGTATTGCTCTGTTAACCAGAAAGCCCTAAACTAAGAACTAAGAAAATGCATTTGTTTTTATGTTATTTCAGTTCAATTTTGGAGATGTATTTGTCCATCAAGCTATCCACACCATTGAATACTGCCTTGGCTGCATCTCCAACACAGCATCTTACCTGCGGCTCTGGGCGCTGAGCTTAGCCCATGCAGGTGAGTGATTGCCTACCTGTTATTTACCTCACTAGCAACCCCATGCTAACCACTGCTTCTGAAGTGTTTGATTATTGCTGCAAATTTCTCTGTGAAATCAAAGTCCTCCCTCTGGATGTTTGTGTCTCAGGATGTTTTGCTTTAGGTCAGATCAATCCAAGCCGTAGTGGCCAGCTCAGTTTTCAGTGGTGATCCCTGGCAGCTGTATATCGTGCAGATCCTGACTGCATTTACTGGCTGAGGCCCCTTCACTATGCTGCTCTGTAGGAGTAGTCCCCATGGTGTGTGGCATGTTGGGAGGTACAGTCCAAATGGGTAGTCCATACCAGAGAGATAAAGGCATTATGGGAACCATAGCTTCACTTCCCAAGAGTCACTTGTGATACCCATAGGGTGCATGTGTGAATGGCAAAATTACTTGAAACAGTTACTTTGTTTTGGTTCAGCAAAGTAGAAAGAAAAGCTTTGGTTCAAGAACTCCTGGAATTTGTCATTTTCAATGGGATTTTTCCCAGAAAAAATTAGTGGAACCTCATATTCCATGAGTAATGTACAAATTTCAATATCTTTTGGCTTAATTTAAGTTAAAAACAAATGCTCAAATACTAGAATTTGCCTCAGGCAGTAATTCCAGATTTTCAATCCTAATTTTTCTGAAATGTTTTGAATTAATATTACTGTGCTGCCTTTGGCTAGGAGCTGCATCTGCTGTAAAGAATTGGGAATACAAAAAACAAAAACAAAAGAAGGGGCATACCATGAACTGACAGGGGAGAGCTGTACTTCTTGGAGCTTAAAAAGATGAGCTTAGAAGGGGCTGAATGGAAGCTAATACCCATCCTCCATGTAAAGCTAATGTGTATGTAGAAAAAATAAAATAAACCAACTAAAAAACTTAGCTAAGGGCCATTCTATGCCTTATATCAGAATTCTGCCTGGAAAACCACCGTATTAATTTCAAGCTGGCATTGTCAGGAGTATATTTCCTGAGGGCAGCAGTTGCAGGAGAACCCTGGCATCTGTTGTCACCTAAAGTACCAAGCCATTGCAGCTTAATGTGGCTCAAGGACCAAAGACTGGCAAAATAATAAGCTGAAACAATGGCTGGATCATCTGGATGGAGAAGAGATGGGCTAGGTTCTTGCTTCACCTGTATCATGAGAGGAAAATCGCTCAGTCCTGAATCTATCCTGCATGAGTAGGGTAGTGAAGTTAGGGATATGTTACTGTGTTGTGGGGGGGCATGGAGATTGCCATAAACAGCCAAGATGGTTGAAGGAAACCTCGTTTATTAAGCCCGTTACTGCTGAATATATACTTTTCTCTTATCAGCGATACAAATGTGGCATTACATTATTGGTTAACACGGTTCAAACCTGTTATTAACTTATAAACTATTTGGCTAAAGGCTATTATTGTCCATGCCCATGCTGAGGGCCGTCCTGACTTGAAAATAGTTGTTACTGCCATTGGTCTGTTATCTTGTTTTTCTGCAAAGCTGGCTCCGATGTTATTCTTTCCTGCAAGGTCAGTTTGTCACCACGTTCCTGAATGTGGCTTGTTCAGTACATGTCTGCCTGAGTGGAAAAACCCCACATTACTGAGCTGACAGGATGCATCATATGTATCATCATATATACATCATCATATATCATCATCATATCATCATCATATATACATCATACCAGTGCTGTGAACTTTGACATAAACTTGTGCAGGAAAAAAAGGTCAAAAGCACACAAGCAACCTAAACACTAATGCAACCTGCCTTGGGTGGGACCAACCAGTTGCCTTTTTTTTTTTCTCTTTGCAATGCAGCTTCTCTATGAAGAGGTTTAGAAAACAAACGAGAATTACATTTCCTGTGGATCTTGGCTAGCATTAATCAGTATAACTTGTAACCTAATCTACACATGTATTCACTATGTCAATCAATCATGTTCACTGGGATTTAGCAGCAGGCAGTCCTAGATAGCTCTGCATGATGCCTATTTGCTCTCTTAAAGAGGTGCAAATCATTCTGATGAATCTACCATGCCAAGGTAATTGCAGTCTTGGTAGTGTGCAGGTAGGAAGCATCCTACCTGCACATTTGTTCCTTAGTCAGCATGGAGAGGCAGAGTGGCCACACATGATTATTGTCATGTACATTTTATGGACACGTACACGATTACTGTAATGGACATTTTATCCTATGCCAACTCATCTAACCAGGAAAAATAGATAAGCTGCCAGACTGTGTGATGTGTCTGTCCACACCTATTGCTCATCCCAGTTTTCCCTTTATTTCCTTTTGCAGAACTGTCAGAGGTCCTTTGGACCATGGTGATGCACAATGGTTTCAGCAGCAGCAGCTGGGCTGACTTCATTGCCATCTTCATCGTCTTTGCACCATTTGCAGTGCTGACTGTAGCCATCCTGCTTGTCATGGAGGGGCTCTCAGCCTTTCTGCATGCCTTGCGTCTGCACTGGTAGGTGGTGTAGTCTTTTGGAACTTTTTCTGGAGCAGTCTTTGGGAGGGATCAGGCTGTGGAAACAGTTGGCCACACTAGGCAGTGTAGATATGTTGTGCTTGTACCAACACATTAGGACATCAGTACCCTTTGGGAAATGAAGCAGGGGGAGACTTCTCCAAAGGGAGGACAGAAGTCCATGCTCCATCTTTGAACTGTTCCCTGGAGCAACCTGCCCATCTTCCTGTGCCTGTGCTGGCTGTGGGCACACGTGGCAAATGGCAACCTACACTCCTGCCCTGGTAAACATACAGGGCTACCATGGCCACCTTGATTTGCATGATAAAGCCTGAAGGCACCACAACCACACCACTGGTTGTGTATCCCTCCCAGGGTTACCATCAAACAAGACAGCTGGGGACTACCTGTGGCAACAGAAGTTCATCCAAAGCTGCAAAACCTGCTGGAAACCTGGGTCAGTGTTTGTGCCACCAGCCCAGGCTGAGCTCCAGGCTGGCTTGGCTTTGTGGCAAACAAGTTTCAAGTTAGCTCATGTCTGCCTTAACCAGACATCAGTCCAGGCTAGGAGAGAAGTGTGGATGCACCATCAGGCTAGTACTTACCGAAGTAACACCAAGGTGACAAATTGCCCTTCACCACCACCATAATTTGGCATTCTGCATGAGCACCCAAGCTGTGGCCTTCATGTCCCACCACAAGCACTGCCAAGGCAAACCTTGGTCAAGTTGCTTCTCACTGAGTACGGAGGGGAAGATGTCTGTGTCCCCCCAGTGTGCAGCCAGCAGATGGTTATCCCAGCTCCCAGAGCTGCTGGAAGCAGTTCAGCAGGCAGGCAATGTCCACCAGCTGTCCTCATAAGGAATGTCTCCAGTCAAAGCTGATGTGTGCTGGGTTGCTCTCTGGGCTGCCTGTGTCTCGTTGCTGGCTCCAGAAGCAGCCTGCATTCCCAGCTCAGAGGCCATCATCTCCCGTGGATCCCACGGGTGACATTTCAGCCTCTCATCTGGCAGTTGATCCTACCTAGGGACAGCACTGACAGCCCCCTCTGCTCCTTCCCAGGGTGGAGTTCCAGAACAAGTTCTACGTGGGAGCTGGGTACAAATTTTGTCCGTTCTCCTTCAGGCGCATAATTGATGGCACCACAGACGAGTGAGGCCGCCGCGCCGCTGCTTCCCTTCTCAGGCCAGGCTCTTTTTTCTCCTGGTCGTTCAACCACGGGGTAGGGTATGAGGGATGAAACAGAGTGGGATGTGGCACTTGAAAAAAGAGCAGCTGTGGATGAAAATGTCCTAGCTGCACCCACACTGCTGTGTCTGAACTACATCAGCTGGGCTGGCTGGACCCTTGGCTGAGTATTTCCTCTGGTGTTTTTGCCAAGTATTGGGTCCTCAGCATTTGAGTGGGTCAGCTGTCTACTGCTTGGTTGAAAAGAGGAGATGCAGCTTTTGAATTAAATTGGTTATTAATAATCAACTCTCATGTGTTTTGCTCCATTTACTTCCTTGTCTTTGAGATGTATTTCTTTCTGAGGAAAATATGTTTTGGCTGTTGTTTCAAGCTGGGGTTGACCATATGACAACGATTAAGTCTCTGGTAAGATTGCAGCCCTTCATTTAGCACACAATGCAAACCCACTCAAAGACAGATCATATTGCAGGCATGCAATTTTCTTCCTGCTTTACTACAACAACCCTCTTTTAATCTGATTTTCTCCAGGGCTTGACAGCACTGGATTATAGAAGTTTGCACACATCATCACTTAACAAAAGTGTTAGTTTCGAGCTGTGTAAACAAAAGAGTGAACCAGTTTCTACATTGGCAGCCAATTTATTTCTCTCTATTGACTTGTTTCTCACCAGAGACTTAAGATGACTCCTCCTGTCCTGTGTTTTTCAAGGTGGGTTGTTAAAGCAGAGTGTGTAGAAATGCTAATACCTAATGAAGAGAAAGAAGAGAGGAATCAAAACAGTGAAGATTAATTTGGAATATTATTGCACTGTGATCTTTCCTAAATATTCATGAATTACTAATCTTTCAAATTGAATAGTCTTAATCATAACAGGCTATTATATTTTTTTTAACCATGGAGGATGTAAAGTCTCAACACAGCACATCAGTGGACTGGGAGGTCACAATCCTTCCTTTCACAGGATGTGACCTAATAAACCTTATTTTCAAACCTCACACCCCTGATATCCACCTCCACCAAAGAAGTCTACCTTGGGAGTATTCCCAACAGGACACACAGGGCAATAGCCATCATGGGCCATGAGTCTGCAGTAGTCAGGCTTGGGAGCCACCTTCCTGCTACAGTTACAGGGGAGAAAATACAACCCTAAGCAGAGGAATTTTCCACTTTTCCCTTATGGTCTCAAGAAGCCATACTGGCATTAAGTACCAGCTACCAAGACTGCCATGGGCCTTTTTCTGTTTCAGCAACAGCTCAGGTTTGAAGCAGCAGTTGAGGGTGAGATGTGAGCACAGGAGTTTGTCTCTGATCCATGCATGGCTCCATGCCACCAGTTGCATGAAGGTTGCATGCATACCCACCAGGGCATGGGTAACATACAGTACAGCAAAAAACACATGGATGTGAAGGCAGTTGTTGTCACAGTTGCTCAGTGTACACACATCACTTTTGTTTCTTCCTTCCAGCCTATTTCACTTATTCCTACTTAGGAGAAAAGCTGTCTTGAAGCAAGAAAGACCAAACTAGTTTTATGCATTACTAAAGACAGAGAAAATAATTTACTCTATGAAACAATGGGTGGGTTTTCTGCACAAACTCTATTTTATCTTTATTGCACCCTTCCATGTGATTGCAATGTAACTGAGAAGGTGGTTACCTGACATAGAAGATCCGTTCCTTTTGGAGCTTCTTGGGTTTTTGCTTTTTGTCTGAAGTTTACATTTTAAGCAAGAAAAACAAGTTATCCTGTGAATACTGCAGATGACAAGATGGTCTATTGTTTGCTGTACTGAACAGCAATTCAAACATTTGACTTAATTCAGTACTCAGCTCTTCCTTTCTGTGCACAACTGAATAATACAGCCATGCTTGTGGCTCACTTGAGCATTCGTGGTACAGGGATGGCACTTCCCCACTCCACAAGAGTACCAAGCCCACTTTTATAATCAGGGAACATTCAGATGAAGTATTGCTGGAAGGCATTTTTCTTAGACACTTTGAGGAGAGCCCTGGTTCTCATCTGGGTTGTTTTTATGATTTCTTTAAAAACCCGGAAATATTCCAGAGAGTGACTTGTTTTTAAAAGGTTTTTCTGTAGATGAGCAAGATTTTGGAGCAGAGCAGTTCTTGTTCCCCTGCACAGCTTCTGAGCTGAATTGGGACCATGTTTTCTAGCTGGTGCTGTGAATGTGGCCACCAGATGTGGTCAGAACCAGTGTAGACCGCTGTTTCAGACTAGTAGACCTTGGTACAACCTGGTGTATTTATCTGGACTGTACCCATTGCTGGGGGAGGTGTAACTCATAATTACTTCACTGGGACCTCTTCCCAAGTTAGGATCTCATCAGGCCCCACTGGGGTGGACTCAGGATTGGTGCCTAGGGAGCAATGGGTGCTTCTGGATCCAAAGTTCATCCTGTTGGTAGGAATGTGTTTGTTTCTGAGAACTGGTGGCATGAGCTATATGACTTCACAGTAAATGCATATTAAAAAACTCAGTGAACGGCCCTGTAGGAAGGGAAATGGATAACAAAGTCACTATTTTCAGTCACTTACACTCATTCTCTCTTCTTTTTTCTCATGAGAGGCATTGCTGTGTGTGGCCAGGCCCTCCTGCCAGGATGACTGGTGATGTGGAGAATGAGGAAAGCCAGGTATCAAGTTCTTGTGCAGTCTCTTAAGCCCTCTGAACTGCTGATGATTAACTGGGTTTTGGACTGAGCTTTCATCAACTTCAGGAATCAATAGTTTCTTGGAGTCTGGCCTCTGATTCCTGCAGCAAACCAGGCTTTCCTCAGTGTTTACCCACATGATGGCTTTCCATCATGTCCTTGGCCAGCACTGAGACCTTACTTCTCAACCTCACTCATTTGTTTCTCCTAGACCTATCACACATGTGGACATTTCCATTCATGACCCTGACCATTTTTTTCATTTCTGTGGCAAACAACTAAAATATCTTGAGGTAGTTAAAAAAACCCATGATAGACATAATATTCCTTTGTTCCAAACACCTGGGCCTGAAAGTACATCTCTGGGGCTGAGAATTTCACTGGTATTTTGATAATTTTTCCCTTCTCTGCTGGGAAGCTACAGTGCCCAAACATCTGCATGCTCCTGTAATTGCACACATGCTGTCTGAGTTTTTTCAATGAAAACATAATTGTAAGGATCTGGCAGCCTGCATCTCTTTCAGCAGATGCCAGTGATGGCTGTTTCTGAATATTAGATATTATTAAGAAGAAAATGTAACATAAGGCTGTGAAGTACCATATGTTGGCTGGTAGGAGATGTCTTCCTGATGCTTAGAAGCGTGAGATTCAGCATAGAAGTTAAATGTTTTGATAAAACCACTGCAGTATTGCTGCCAGCTCATTGTATGTATTTCAAAGCAGAAGTATTTTGGGAATCTTCATAAGAGAGAGGTAAAAAACATCCCAGCATCTTTGCCGGCCTTCACCAATGCTAACAGACTTGAGTAGTAAAGGTTGACATGTACACTCCTAGTCAAGAGCACAGACCTCCCATAGCTCAGATTCACTGGTCAACACAACTTCTAGCACTCAGATTTGTTGTATAATAAGGCTGGGATCACTGTGACCATGAATGTACCATGCAGTTTGGTACTTGGTCAGGAAATTCAGAAGGATGAAGTAGATGAACAGCCCTCATTTTTTTCATTCTGCTGACACCTGACTTGGCTTCACTTGGCCTAAGAGGGGCTGGTGGCTGCAGTGCCTGGGCACTGCTCGTGGCTTTGAAGGTAAAGGTGCCTCACGTGGGCACTGGTGCTGCAGGACCTGCCTCTGAAACCTGTCAGCTAAAATCTTGATGGTGTTGCAATAGGGATGTCTTCTCATTGTCCTCCCTCCATCTCTCTGGGGTCTTCCCCCAAGAAGGGGTGGAAAGCACCAATAGCTTTGGGTGCCACGGGACCAGCACAGCTCAGCACTGGGCCACTCTGGCTGCAGCACCTAATTCTGGGGTGCAGAGGTGGGTGGAGAGGGACCTGCCTGTGCCCAGTGAGGAGGAAACCTGACTCCTGGGAGCTGGAACACACCCACAGTACCAGCAACACTGGAAGAAGATAATAACAGAAGGGAAAGAAGCACTCAGACAAGAAGAAGTGTCCGTGCCTGAGACGCTGCAGAGGTAAGAAAGCTTCACTCAAAAAAAAAAAAAAAAGAAAAAAAAAAAGAAAAAATATTTATTCAAACCTTAGTTTGGAGGTATCTGGTCTTTGTATGTCAGAAGCTCTCTGACTTTACTGAAAAGATTCCCAGCTGGTCTCATACATAGCATAGCACATTGTGTGCTCTTCATGGCCTCGCAGCCCTCCCTCTGGTGTGGGGTCACAGCATCCTTCTGCCAGGTCCCAGCAGAAATTTTACTGCTCTCTTGGTTGCTCCCTTCATATGGAGAATCACTGTTTTCCCTGCCTGCAGCAGTTTTATCACTGCTATTCTTTTGGCTCATGTAATTGGCATTTTTTATTTTCAGTGGGATTTGCAAATAGCAGTAAAGTTGTGACTCCCTGAAGGGGCGTGATAGACAGCTACTACTCCATCAAGTCAAAGA
Source organism: Florisuga fusca (assembly GCA_038090715.1). Classification (NCBI taxonomy): domain Eukaryota; kingdom Metazoa; phylum Chordata; class Aves; order Apodiformes; family Trochilidae; genus Florisuga; species Florisuga fusca. The sequence continues at coordinate 52,739,893 of JAAWXA010000005.1, read as the reverse complement.
GGGCTGCAAAGCTTTGGGAAGAGCAAACCATGAGTATGGTACGAACTCTTAAAGAGGTTTACTGAAGCCCTGCATTCTAAATCTGTCTTTTGGACATAAATACTAGAGCAGAGCATACAGTGCCAGAAACTTACCTTCTTGTCTGTTTATGGATGAGTACATTTTGCTCCTGCTGCCCCACTACCTGGGGAGAGTGGGGTGCAGGTGCCTGCACGTATTTCTCATGTTATTTAAGATGCTAGAGTGGGTATCCCACCTGCTACCCTGTTGCCATTTGAGAGAACTGTGGGTCTCCTATAGGTGTTATAAACTATCCTGATGCCTTTGGGGGTGTCTTGGCTACTGTGCTGGAGGTGGTCCTGCACTCTACTGCTTGAGAACCTAAGCCTCACAAGGGGTCTTGCACAGAAACACCAGGGATTAGGGTTTCCTCCCCATTTCTGTAAGAGCTGCAACAGTTCCCAGAATGGTGGCATGTGTCCTAGAGATGGAAAATGCCAGTGAAATGCTTCAGCACCTCTGAGCAAAAATTAGCAGAGTATTCCAGCATCAGGATGGGTGGGCAAGGACCCAGGGCACCATCCTTGCTCTGAGCATTCCTCAGCATGGTCTGCCAGAGCCCTGGGCTGTGCCAACCACAAGCTTCAGAGGAGAGCAGCTCTTTAACCAGCCACAGGCACAGTGTGGCAGCGCAGGGCAGAATGTGTTTGCAGGTGCCTATTCATAAAGAAATAAAAAAGGAGTAAAACAGGTCCCTCCAATTTTGTTCTTGCAAAGCCCTTCACAATTCAGCCTCACAGTAAAGCTTTACCTCTTCTCATGGGCTCTTCCAGGCACCTTGTTCTGTTCTTGAGCCAAGGCTCACCAGTTTCACCTAGAGCTGGTGGCCAGCACGGTCAGCTGGTGGTACTGTGTGCTGCTGGCAGCTATTGCTGTCTCTGAAGATGCTGCTGAGAGAGAATTGTAAGCAATATCCTAAATGTCCTCTTGGGTGCTGGACTGTAGTGATCTGTAGCAGCAAAGTCATTGTATGTCACCCGACTGACTCATCTGACAATCTTTACCCCCTCCTGGGTGTCTGAGCACAAACTCAGCAGGAAAACCTGTGGATTAAAGCAAGCAATGTGCTTAATCCCTGCCCTGGGATTAAGATGAGCTTTTCTGACCAGGAATAAAAGTGTTTGTGATCAAGCCAAGTGATGCAGAGCTGGAAAACAGAAATACCAGTGTAGGAAGCCAACTCTCCCCTGTTGTAATCCGGATCTTGTGGCTGAGAGGATGGGGATTAGCATGGCAGGAGGCTGAGACCAAAGATTAGGTTTGCAGGAGGAAGCACTGTGCTGGCAGGGTGCAGGCTGGGTGAGGAAGAGTTTGGTATTTGCCACACCATCCCAGGGCTTCTGGGGTTAGGGGCGTAGGCTTCCTCCCCTGATCGGGTGTTACTACCCTCTCTCTCTGGGTCAGCACATACTCTCATAGGATGAGTGAGTATAGAGTGCAGCACCTCTACTTCCCACTTGTTCCTGGCTCCCAAGAGGTACCAACTTCTGCCTCCAACAGGGGCAACCTCCTGCCAGTCATCTATGTCTTGGCCCTTGGAGGTGCAGCATCTTTTGGCTGCCTCTGTATTCACTCACCTTTGGTCTGGGGAAGTTGCTCTCTGGTGTAACAGGTCTCCAGTCCTCCCTAAGGCAGTCCCTGGACTTAGAATAAAAATCTCCAAGACCATGCAGTGACTTATCTCCATCATTTCATCTGGCTTGTCTTGTGATTTCTCTATGTATTTTTCACAAAGGACACTCTGGGAAGATGCATGTCCTAGTAGTTGCCTGAAACAAACCCATATTTCTGAAACAAACTCCAGCATGGGATGCTGCTTTGCTGTCTTATTGCTCAGGTGGTTTTGTGAATGTCCAGATATTTCACAGTTAAATCCCAGCCTTGCTCAACAGTGATGCTGTACCCCAGCAGGAGCTGAGATGGCCACTGCACCAAACGAGGCAGAAAATGCTATTGGCTTGGAGGAAATCCACACGGAGAAACAGGAACCCCCAAAAGGTGGGTTTGTATTGGCAGGACTAGGCATTTGGGTCCTTATATATCCAGGGTAGAGGAAGGATACCTCAGTTCTGGCACTCCAGTTGCCCAGATCTCTACATGGAGCCACAAGCATCAGCTTTATACTGTTCCTCTACCACCACAGCTACCAGACTGGTGGCTGCTACCTACATTGGTGCAAAAACTTGGTTGGCTTGGTTTTTCTCAGGCGTCTGCTTTGTGTAAACATATTCTTATATCTGTAATTCAATGATTCTTTCATTTCTGGTAATGTATTTTTGAAAAGAAAATTGTATTCTGCTTCAAAAGCATCTTTAAGTGAAAGAAAATGTAGAAAAGCATAAAACAAAAGTTCTGGAAACAAAACAAAACAAAACAAAACAGCTCCTGAAATTCTGCAGTGAGTTTTGTTCTATTTCAAAGGTAACGTTGATGGATTTGACTTAGTTTTTTGGTTTGTGACTTAGCTGGGAGGAAAAGCCTGACAGAAAAACTTATGCATCTCTGACTTTACCTAAATAAGAGCTTAAAAGTATACAAATACTGAAAACTTTCTGCAACGTATGTTTATAGAGCCATCTCAGCCCTGTTCTTGAGATGCTTTTTTCACTCCTGAAATGGGAGGGAAAAGTCAGGAATAAAGGCTTAGGAGGTGAAACTGAGCCCAGAATCTTGTCTTTCAGGGCTTGACCTGAGGCAGCCCCCAGCTCTCACCACCACCCATGCTAACTCTAACCCCAGGGATGCAGAGGCACCCAGCCTCACAGCAGTGTGGGCAGGGGAAAGGAGTAGACCACTGCAGAGATGCAGCCCCAGCCATGGGTTTCTGAAGCAGCTGGAGTAACTCAGTACCAGGCTGTCCTTCCCCCATGCCCAGCCTACCCTCTTCCCCATTGGATGCTGTTTCAGCAACTCCTTGATGTGCCTGGCCACCAGTGTGCCCAGTGGGCTGCCCAGTGAACAAAAACCTGATAGGTGTTTCCAACCTTTTTCCTGGTGTGGTCCAACAATAACATGAAAAACATTGACATTTCAGAAAGAGGAGCTAGAAATCATCTGCTTACATGCTTTTTGTCTCTGTCCTCATTTCCCCTTGGTGTGCAGGGCAGAAGACATTTACAGTGGAAGAAGCTGTGGAAGACATTGGGTTTGGGAAGTTCCACATATTGCTTTTCCTGATCATGGGCAGCACTGGGGTAGGTGTTTGCAGCCATCTGCACTGGCCTGAAAAAAAAAAATAAAAAAAGAAGCTCTTCTTGTTTTTTTTATTACTGTGCAATAACACAGTAACAGCCATAAGCATCATAGGCCTGCATTGCATCACCTTTTTCTCATGTACCTTCTCAAGATGGATTTTTTGCTGCTGTTATCTTTGGCAGCAAAGTACAAGGCCCAGTACAAGGCACATCCTTGGCCCCAGTACAAGGCACATCTTCAATAGTGCCTGAGGGTTAGATTCAGCCTCCCAGCTGCCTTCTTCTTCCCATCCCCAGGGCACCTAAACCTCTTCAGTCTATCACAGGAAAGCTGGCCTCCTCGCACCCTTGGCTACAAGAAAACAGACCTGACTGCCAGGGCCCTGGGTGAATGGTGTATCATCTGATCTGGGAACCAGAGCAAAGGTTTGAGGCCAGGATGCAGTAAAGATGCAATGTGGACATAGCCATGAGGATCACTGCAGATGAGGTATAAAAGCCTCTAGCTGTGTGTAAATTAGAGGCTCATTTCTTAACTGAAGCCAGCTACTGGGGCAAACAGCCAATGTAACAACAAAGTTTTTAATCAAGAACAGTTTTAAGAGGTCATCTTCAATGCTCAGATTCACAGCCAGATTCACAAACCAAGCAGCTTTGTTTCCAGAGATGTTTGAAGACCTTGTGCTACCACAGCGGGGTAAGATCCTGCTTTGCAAAAGGTCTTTCCAGTCTTCCTAGGTACACAGTGTACCTAGATATCTGCTTTCTTGCTGCACCTTTCTCCCCTTTTCTCCTTGTTTCCAAGTGTTCACATCTTCTTGATCAAGCAGAGGGCTCAGACTACTGTGGAGGCACTGTGGCTTCACAGAGCTGTTTGGACACTGTGGGACTGCCATGGCCTCAGGCTTGATGGCCTGAGGGTCTCCCCTGTGGGCTTCTTGGGGCTTCTGTTCTCACTAATACGCACACTTGTTCCCAAAGGTGGCTGAAGCTATGGAGATCATGCTAATAGCTGTTGTGTCCCCTTTCATCCGATGTGAGTGGCAGCTTCAAGACTGGCAGGTGGCTTTGGTGACAACGGTGAGTGGCTTGTTTTCCCCCCATGCAGGTAATTTACTAGGTGGGCATTGTCCTGGGCACCACCATGGGCTTTGTAAAGTACATTTCCCACTGGACAAAATAATTCCTAGGGCCTCCTCTCATGGGCAAGAGCAGTACCACAAGTACAACTGTAGAAAACTAGAAAGCAAGCTGATGTGAGCAGATATCCCTGCTCAGAACTGTAATGACAAAACAAGCCCCCATTTCCATATTCTTATATTGAAGTCTTTGCCACCTCATCATCCCTCAGCTTTGGGAGCTAAAGCAGTGAGTGCCTACATGGAGGAAGTCAGTCCCTGGAAGCCACCTCCCCCGTGGTTCTGGGCACTGCAGTTCATAATGCTGCGTGGAAAGCATCCAACCCACCCAGAGTTCAAAGAGCAGAGCTGCCCAGTGCTGCTGGCAGTGGGACCTCCAGAGCTGTGTTTCATTTCTCCATAGATGGTGTTTTTTGGCTACATGGTCTTCAGCATAGTGCTCGGGCTCCTGGCCGACAGGTACGGCCGCTGGAAGGTGAGTGAGCAGCAGGATGAACATCCTTTCCCTGGGCACCATGGGAGCTATTCACCTGGCTGAGCCTGTCATTTGATGACCCTGATTTTTGCCCCTTTTGCAGATTCTGCTGCTCTCCTTCCTCTGGGCAGCCTATTTCTCCCTGCTGACCTCGTTTGCCCCATCCTACGTCTGGTTCGTGTTCCTGCGGGCCATGGTGGGCGGTGGGGTGTCGGGCCACGCACAAGGGTAAGGCCATGCTTCACTCCTCCTTCACTCCTGAAATACAACCTTCCTGAGGAGGTTAGCAGAGGTGCCCATGGACCTGGAGGAGCTGAGGTCCCAGGGTTACAGCCTTTTGGCTCATTTTCCCTGAGCCTGGTGGGATGCCCGATTTCCCTCATGCTGGTCCTGATCAGCTGGTGGCTGCACAGGGACCTGAAGGAGATGGCTGGGAAGAGGCCTCCTTGGGGGCTGGAAGTGAAAAGGGGAGTAAATTCCCACACTGCCTTGAAACAAAATGCCATTCTGTAATCTCTCTGAATCCTGGTTGATCAACCTAAATTGTAGTTCCCAAGAACCCCCAACCCCAGGAATAGAGAAGGCAGCTGGTTTACATTAAAGCGGTGACAGAGGGATTATTAAGCACATACATTATAAAAACAATTAGACAGGTAACAGATGAGCAAAGGCTGCTTCCTTGTAAAAAAAAGTCCCAATAAATCTGCTGAAGCAGCAAATTCTTCTTTAACTGATGTAAAATGTTCCCACTTAAAAGAAACTTTTCGCCCTGCTGGGGTGGAAAGGGGAACATGGAGGGGAGAGGAGAAGTTCTCAGTATTAACAACCACTTTTCTAGGAGCCTAACAAAAGAAACTATTTATTTTGACTCTCAGAAAAACAAATGCAGCATTTCAGCATCTTCTGTGGTTCTTCAAAGCCTGATTGCTGCCCACACAGGAAATCCCAAAGCACATTGACCACAGAGCCCTTTGCTGAATGGACAAATGGGAGAGAAATAGGTGCTCTTGGGAAGAGAAGGCAACCTGTGCATCTGCTGAGCTCCTGGGCCTCCCTCCCTTGCAGGAGAGTCCCTGGTCCCTGGCTGCAGAGGCTGCTAATGAGCAGAGGAAATTGAACATTTCATAGGACACTTCAATAGCCAAGATAGAAGGAGACAATATGGGTCTCTCCCCACCCCTCCCTCTTTCCAAGTAGGGAAGTACACCTCGTGTCTGTGAGCCAGAGAGGTGCCCAGGCCAGGCTCTTCCCCAAGGGTTATCCAACCATTTGATAAAAAGTAGAACAGACCCTTTATTTAATGAAAAAACATTCACTAAATACTGCTTCTGCAAACATGCTCTTCATCTATGCTGGCACTTCAGTCACCCCACAGGACCTTCCCAAAGGTTTCCTGGTGCACAGAGTGCAGGCTGTTTCCCTGCCTGTGTCCTACAGTTGTGTCCTGGGGGGGATTCATGCAGTGCATCTCCCTGGTGTGTGATTTAGTACCTGCACAAGTGAAAGCCATACTGAGCAGGGATTCCCCATCTCTGGGTACTCAGTGGTGGAGGAGGGTTGGTACTCTGTCTAGGGGCATAAATGTCCAGCACTGACTGAGTTGAGCATCAGTTTTTTGCTGTATATCTGTTTTAGGGTTTTTTTTCCCCCTTTCTCGCTAGGCTGATCATAAAGACGGAATTTTTGCCCACCAAATACCGAGGATACATGTTGCCCTTATCTCAGGTAAGAATGAGCGTGTGACTGTTTCTTCTGTCCCCATGACCCAGGAGATTTGTGCCACTGCTTTGGGAAGCCAAGTCTCCAGCACATCAGCCTTTCCTACAAGGTATTCACAGCAAATGCCTGCTTTCTGCTCACTGAACTGTAGCATCTGTCTTATTAAAGATGTACACAGGGAGCTGCCAGTAGAAAAGAGGAAATATCTTATCAAATGATTGGATGCTGCAAACATTGCATGTGGACTTTGACTGATGGCTGACACCCAGCCTCTCAATTGCCGTGTCAATAACCCCATTGTGTGCTCTAATGAGGCCAGTGCTGATGGGCTTTCTGGCAAGCCCTGGGACTAGCAGCACCACCACCCCCCTCCAGGCTTGGGATCTTGAGAAGCTCAACATGAGCCAGCAATGTGCACTTTCAGCCCAGAAATGAACTCTATCCTGAGCTTCATCAAAAGAAGAGTGTCCAGCGAATCGAGGGAGATGATTCTCCCCCTCTACTCTGCTCTCTTGAAACCCCACCTGCAGTACTGTGTCCAGTTCTGGAGCCCCCAACACATGAAAGGCATGGAGCTGTTGGATGGCTTTGAAGATAATGGGAGGGCTGGAGCACCTCTCCCATAAAGACAGGCTGAGAGAGTTGAGTTTTTTCAGTCTGGAGAAGAGAAAGCTCTGGGTAGACCTTATAGTGGCATTTCAGTACCTGAAGGGGGCCTACAGGAAAACTGGAGAGGGACTTTTTACAAGGGCATGTAGCGGTACAAGGAGTAATGGATTGACATTGGAAGAGGGGAAACTTAGGTTAGACATTAGGAAGAAATTCTTTAATGTGAGGGTGGTGAGACACTGGCACAGGTTTCCCAGGGAGGCTGTGGATGCCTCTTCTCTGGAAGTGTCCAAGGCCAGGTTGGATGGGGCCTTGAGCAGCCTGGTCTAGGGGGAGGTGTCCCTGCCTTTGACAGGGGTTTTGGGACTAGATGATCTTTAAGGTCCCTTCCAACCCAAATCATTCTATGATTCTGTGATTCCCAGATGAGGTCCTAGGTTAAGCCTCGCCCTGTCCCTGTTCAGGGATGACAAAGGGCTTTGCATGGGACAGGGCTAGCACAGATAGTCCCCAATTACTCCTGAGATGTGCTGGAAGGATTGTGAGCACTTGCTGGGCAAAGACTAGAGCAAATGTGACTGGGGTTGTTGCTTACTCCATATTTCTGCAGTGGGCACTGGCTGCATGTGCAAATGACCTGTGGATGCCTCATTGAGAACATGAATTCATCTGGCTCTTGGACCAAAAGTGTTTGTATATGATCTTGGTGGCAGGAATGCTTTTCATTACTGATGTTTGACCTCATGGCTTCATTACCAAGTATCATTAGAAACATATAAAAAAGAACAATCTCCTATTTCTCTCCAGAAATTTGTTATTTCTGCCCACAGATTACTCGTGAACTTGCTGTGGCTTTTCTGTATTTGTTCTTTGTGTTGGCTGAGCTCCCTTGGTTGGTCCCCTGGAAAGGGACATGTCTTACATGTCTTCTCATGGCAACAAGTGAACTCCAGAGAGGAACTTAGAGATTGGGCCCCAAATTTTCCATTGGAGTCTTGGCATTGGGTCCACTGGAGACCTAGCAACTTCCAGCAGCAGCACTCTGGCCCAGTTTTGCCTCCAGTGCTTGTAAGCCTGCTGCTTCCTCACAGAGATTTAGACAAGAGGAAAATTCAAGGACATGAGTGTTAGCAGAGAAGCAACCATTGGCTTTAAGCACAATGGTAGCCACAGAATGTTATCTGTTTTCATCTATCTTCAGCCATCCCTCCACAAATCCTTGTCTGTCTTTCCCTCCTTCATACAACCCAAGCTCAGATTCTCAGACAGCTGCAGGATGGCTCTGTTTGTATCACAGTACTCCTCAGCACAGATCCCCACCTATCCCTGGAACCCAATGGAGGAAGAAAAATAAACCATTACCATGTGTTCATGTTCTGACCCCTTCCTTTCCCTTGGAAAGGTCTTCTGGTTGGCAGGATCCTTGTTAATCATTGGCCTGGCATCAGTGGTGAACCCAACCATTGGCTGGCGGTGGCTGATCAGAATTGCCTCCATCCCTGGCATCTTGCTCACCCTGGTGTTCAAGGTAGGAAGAGACCCTTTCCCCACTCCCAACCCAGTCTCCCCAGGCACCAACAGCTGTCAGACTTCACTGTCCATGAGAAGGACTTTGCTTGTGTCCTTCTTTCACCACTGTAGTCCTTTCAAGAGGATGGCCTGGGGAGTGCTGCAGACCAGGTGCTGGGGAGGTGTCACCAGGTTTTGCCTTGCTTTGTAAAGCCTCTGGCTTCACTGCCATGCTGCAGCCCACCAGCACCCTGGCCTCCAGTGTTCAGGCTGCCAGCACTACCCAGGGACCATGGGGATGCTCCAGGCACTGAGAGGAACACAGGCTACAGTGCGTGCACAGGATGTGCAAAAATTCACAATTAATATCTTCAGTCTGATGCTGGCCACAGCACATCCTCTGCAGTCTGTACATTTGCTAAGGCTGACAAAAGAAGCCCTGGTGAAGTGTTCAAACAACAAATGGGTGCCAGAGGTAAACACAGCTTCCCTAGGGCCTACTCATGTTTCAGAAATATCAGCCTTCGACACAAAGACCATCGTATTTATGGGGAGTGATGTGGAAAATCTCTACTTATGGTACTTGTGGGCACTGCGGTGCTAAGCTGTGCTGCTGCAAGATGTGTGACTGTGAAATCTCCTCCTACAGCAGAATAGATGCACATGTTGATCTGGGGTGCTACCTGGGCAGTCAAATGCAGGGTCAATCTGAAAGTCCACCTGTATAACTTTGATGTTCCATTTCCCTGATTATTTGTCCCAGAAAATAATGTGTGCCGAAGTTTTTAGTCCAGAAGAAAAAAAAAAAACACCTTCTAAAAATGAGTTTTAAATCCATATTTCAATGTGTTTGTGCATAGCCATCATTTAATGAAAATATATTTTACTTTGGAAGGACCACCAGGTGTGGGTGAATGCTGCAAATGCTAGTGATGAGTGGGTTTGTTTCTAAATTTCATCAACGTATTCCTTTTTTTAATGACCTTGTTGAATCTTCCAAGACTTTTGCTTAAGTAAGTCACACGTGCCTCATCCTGTTTTAGAACTTCAATCAGTTATGGGTTGTTTTTGTTAAACCTGCATTTTAGACTTCCAGCTCTCAAAAGTGCTCACCACAGATGGCTCAGTAGCAGACCCTTGAGAGCTGGACCAAGAAATGGGTTTGTTGGGCAGGGTGAGCCCCCAGCCTGGGGAGATGGGACACGCAGCAGTGTCCCTGTCCCAGAGCATGGTGATGGAGGAGGATAGACAAAAGGCTCCTCCAGCTCAGGTGGTGCCTCGTGCTAATCTTGGTTGTGTGGGCACAGAGGTGCAGAGGCACCCTCTGACACCATTTCACTTCCAGTTCATTCCGGAGTCGGCGCGGTACAACGTCTCCAAGGGAAATGTGTCAGCAGCCCTGGCCACCCTGCAGAGGATAGCCAAGATGAACGGGGCAGCAATGCCTGAGGGGGTGTTGACAGAGCCCCCCAAGGTGAGCTGAGCCCCTGGCACTGCCTGGCACCTTCATCCCGGGCAGGGCTGCCAGCATCTGGGGATGGGGGAGGGAGTGGGACCACCAAGCACATCTCACTCTGCCTCTCTCCCCCTCCTCACCTGGTTTCTTTCCAAACAACTATTGAACGTGAAGATGAAGACATCCCTTTTCTTTAATCTTGTCCCTCAAAATGGAATTGACTTTTCTGCTGTTTCTCACATACTTTGCATTTGCTCAGAAAAATATCATGCTGAGAAAGCATTTGCTTCTTTTACCACAAGAAGTGCCTCCAGCAAAGCACGTTCTTCCTTGCTGCCCATTCATCCCCCAGGGGTGTTCCCTGTGCCCTAAGACCTGGGACCTGCCCCTTGAGGTCCCTCTCAGGGATATGGCTGGTCCCATTACTGGACCAAAATGCCCAGAGGCATGTGGCATGGCAGGAGAGGAGTTGGGGGCCAGGCACTCCCCCAGACTGCTTCCCCATACCCTCAGTTTGGACCCTGCTGACTGTAGGGTGAGAGGACTTATTCAGGCAGCTCCTTTGGCCCTTGGAGAGGAAGACTGGACAAAACTATTATCCAGGGACTCAAAATTATTATCCAACTCTTTTAAGTACCTTTCTTGAACCTCTTAGTCCCACTGAAACCAAACATTGTCCTTAGCAATTCATGCAAAATGGTGCTATTGTATTGGAATTAATTAGGATTAAAGCTCCGCTGGTAGTTTAATTTAATTTATGTAATAGACCCACACTGGCTGTGGGAAGGAGTTCTGTTCATTGTGCACCTTGGCAGGATTAACCCATGATGAGGGGGAAAAAATTTTTAAAAAGTAACCCAACCTTTCCCTGTGGACTCCTTTCCCCTTGGTGGAGGGGCAGCTGCTGGCTCTTGGGGATCAGTGGGGCAGGCAAAGCCCCCCAGTACCTGCTTGGCTCCCTGCTCACTGGGATTTCAGGCCTCCCAGCAAGACGTACGTGGCCAAAAACTTGCTCCATGGGCAGAGCAGCAGACGTAGGGCCCCTTCCCCCAGGGTGTGGGGCAGGGGGAGCTGGCAGCAGCTCCAGAAGTGTCACCCACCCGAGAGCAACGAGGTCCCCCGCTAGCACTGTGCTGGTCATGCTGGGGACAGACTGCTGGGGAGTCCTGTGGGGATCAGGAGTGCTCAGGGTGTTCTTATCTCCTCCCTTCCATCCTTTGCAGTGAGTCCCCCTGTGGGTATCCTTTGAAAAGAGGGGCTTCCCTCTCTGGAGGGCTGATGGGGTGCTGTGTTACACCATCCATCAGTCTGTCTGTGCCATCGTAAGCCTGGGGTGCCAGATGCTGATGCAGAACACTTGCCCCGGTATAAAAGACACCTTTTTTAAACCATTTGTTTCGATATATTTTCAGGAAAGGAGAGGAAGATTCAAGGACCTCATCCACCCCAAATACCTCAGAACCACTTTGCAGATATGGATCATATGGTAATACCCTTTCTTTTTTTTTTTTTTTCCCCCTCTTGTTCATCATCATCTCTCTCTCTCGGTTGGAACATGTTCAGATGTGCAGGGAGCAGAAGTCTTCAATTGACTATGACATTAGAAGGCACCACTTCTCTCTTGGGGGGTGGCTTGCAGATCCTTGGCAGCAGGAGGGAGATGGTCTGGACATGGGTCACTGTAGGCTTGTCCTGACCTCAAACCCAGTAGCTGTATGTATTACATGTTCCATTGACTTTGCTGTCTGGAAGGGAGATGTGTAAATAATGAGTCCGTGGGAATTCATTGACTCAAAATGTTGCTAAGTCAGGCCTTGAATTTCTTATGTCTTTTTCCCCTCAGCTTGTATAAGTGTTATGAAATACTGCTCATTTGTTTTTTTAATCCTCCTTTCTCTCCTAGTCCTCCCAGGAGACACTGTCATGTTCTCTGGGTTGCAATTCCACCCCCCATGCTCCGAGCCTCCCCTGATTCCCCAGGCAACTCATTTCCTAGCCCAGATTCTGTTGCTCGTTTCTGAAACTGCCAGTGGGGACAAAAAAGTGAAAATTACATCTCGACCTGCTTATGATTAAGCTTATGCTGTATTACTTGATAATGGCACAGTCAGGCTGCCATCACCAACATTGTGTTCCTGACAGCCAGCCAGGGGCCAATGTGAGCTTCCCCAGCTATCTAATGAAAATTCTTTTTAAAAATCCCTGGGCAGAAAGGATAAGGGCTGAAAAAAAAAAACCTGAATGGTGGCTTCATGGGAGCTGCAAGCGCTGGGGGCTGATGTTGAGATTCCCTGGTTAGGGCCTCCCTGGGGCAGGGATGGTTTGGAACTGTACCCACTTACAGCCCTATGTGAGAAAGGGACTGAAGAGGCAAGTTTTTTGTGACTGTATCAGGTCACCTGCTGCAGAGCAAGAAACAGCACTAAGGGGCAGCCAAAGAACTGAGCTACGAGCTGGTTTGGGTTGCTCTGAGGAAGAGACCTGCATGGACAGGAGTGTGCCACGCATGGGGTGAGCTGGTGGGCTCCTGGCTCATCACTAGGCTCAGGCTAGGAGGGTCCATCACGCAGTGTGGCAGAGCTGGGGGACTCACTTGTGGTCCCAGAGCACCTGCATCCTGCTGCACTTCAGTTTCCCTGCCTTCCCAACCACTGCTGCTGCTCACTGCATCATTCTGCCCCACAGGCTTGGCATAGCTTTTGCTTATTATGGTGTCATCTTGGCCAGCGCCGAGTTACTGGAGCGGGACCTCGTCTGTGGCTCCGTGGCAGCGCCCAGGCAGGGCTCAGGAGGTGGCTCTGAGGAGAGCAGCAGCAGCAGCAGCAGCAGCCCCTGCTACTGCCGCTTCTTTGGGCCCTCTGCCTACCAGACCATGATCATCAGCACAGCCGGAGAGATCGCACGTAACCTCCTCCCCCTTCCCTGCTCTGCTGCTCCTCTCTTACCACCAGCAGTTCCTCGCTGCAAAACTCTGAGCTCTGCATGCACTTAGTGATGTGCCAGGGGTTGAAATGTCCTCAGTATTGCTGGAGAGGCGTAGGCTCATCAAAAGAAGGGCTGGGACAGAACCTGAGCTGGTGCCAAGTGGCAAGGGAGGGCATTTCTCCCTAGGTGAATAATTCACCTTCTGATAAAAGCACAGCTCCCTGCAGAGCCAAAGACCTCCTTTGCAGTTAGCATGTACCTACAGGCTTGGTTAAACTCCAGGGGAAATTGCTCCTAACTTATCAGAACCAAGTCTGGCTTTCCAAATTCCCAGACATGTAGTTTTTTGGGAAGTCATAAATAATCAATGTTTGCAAATAATCAGATTGATGTAACTGAACACACCACACAAGTGCCATGCTTCCCAAGAGATGGTGACCTCAGAAATAGTCCCTGTGCTGAACACTCTAGTAAGGGGCAGATGATAAGTACCCAGGGAATCCACAGCAAACCCTAATGCTTCCTGGTGCAGCCTACCTTGGAGTGCTGGGGGTTGGCAGGATGGCCAAAGCACACCCACATGGCACCCTTGAGAGAACTTGGCACTGTGTGTGGGATCTAATATTGCAGCACTCCTGGGGAGGTGAAAGTTTTCCCCGGTTCATGTTTCAGCATCCGAACTTCAAAGCAACCACGTGTTGGATCCTGCAGGTGCAGCCCCTGATGGGACCAGTCCAGTGATGCGTTCAGGTGCCTGCTTGGCCCCTGGCTCCTCAGGGCACACTCAGGGCCCTGCTTTGTGGCTGGGCTGCGGCCACGGGAAGCAAAAGCACACAGGAAAGGGGTGTTCCATCAGCAGATGCCTTCCTGGCCTGTGCTACACATGGCACAGGACCGGCACTGGTGCCCTGCTGCAGCACAGCAGGGTGATATCAGAGGACAGGATTGTCACGGTCCATAACTATTAATACTTTATATTTTGTTTGTGAGGAGATATTAGCCACCACTCATGCACGTAGTACAAATTACAAAGTAACCAGGTTTATGGTGTGAAAGAATTACAATGGTTTATTTCAGGGGAAAATTACATCAATTTTGACAGGAGTCTTAAGAAGGAGTTAATAGTGGGACATATAAACAGGCAGAACAGGGTTTTTAAACAACTTAATCACCCCAGAGAAAAGGGCTATTAAGAAAAGAAAGAGAGAAATGAAGCTTTTTTTTCACCCTTCCAGGAAAAAGTCATCTGCTCCCCTGTCCCAGGGATCTCTGTCTCTTTGAGGTCCCGGATGCTCTGCTGCTCCTTGGTGCTGCTTTTCTTCCTCTCCTTGCTTCTCCTCTCTCCTCTGATTTTGTTTCTTACTTTCCCCTTTTTCCTCTGACTTTTTATATAGTAACAAGTTCCTTCATTTCATCAATTATTGCCAGAGGTTGCAGGCTGGCAGCTGCAGGTCTTCCCTTTTTATTCAGGTTTTCCTGGAATTCGAATATTTGCTATCAATTTGCATTACATGTCTGGTGGTTATCAGTATTATTACCATTTTATCTTTTTAGTCCTGACAAAGGAGATGGGGGTGTCTGTTGATGAGATTTTGCTGGTGGAAATAAATTTGGTACCTTTTTAAACAGTGTAAACTATGCCAGTGGAGCCAGGGTTCTGCTGATGGAAATAAGTGTAATGCATTTTAAACAGAGTAAACAGAAAACCTCAGAGCCAGGCTTTTGTGGGTTCAAGTTTGCTACATTTTAATATAGTAAAGTATGCCAGCACTGCCTCATGCTAGCTTGGATGTATTTTTGTTGATTCAAGAGGCAAATTTTTATTTTTACTGTATCCACACTACAAAGCTCCATCCTCTGAGAGGAAGGACAAACAAAATGGAGAGGTAAAATTGCAGGATTTGGGTATAGGAAGAGATTTAGTAGGGTTTGTGCACTTTTATAGAGTTTTTGGTAGGTGCTGAGTAAATGGGTATTTTTGAGGCATGCTACTTAAGGTCTATAAAGACAGACAATCACTGCAGTTCGCTGGTCTAACATTTTGTGGGTTTTCTTTTTTGTCTTCAGTAAATCCTTTGAACATTCTTGGCATCAATTTCCTTGGAAGACGCCTGAGCCTGTGCATCACCATGGGATGTACAGCATTATTCTTTCTTCTCCTTAATATCTGTACCTCAAGGTAATCTGCAAATCAGCATGTGGATCTTTTCTATAGGGTTGGGGAGGGGGAAGCAGGGGGCCATGCAATGCTGAGGGCAGAGGGCAGTTCCTATGGCAGTCTCAGGTCACCAGTTGGTCAGGACAGCAATTCTTGTACATCTCTGACTGTCTCCCTGCACCTCCTGGGAAAGCTGGGGCTCTGGTGCCATGGTGTGCAGAGCAACTCACTTGTCTGACTTAGAAGCCAAAAGGCTTCCCCTAAGCATATGGCTAACTGCTTTCTGGCACAGTCTAGAAAACTAAAAATTATGTGAGCAACATCTACCAGAAAGAAGTAATATTTTTCTTTCAGTCTCTTTTTTGCCCCCTTTCTTTTACTGTTGGCAATGCTACATACATCTCCTCTAACTTGTAGAGTTGGGCACTTCAAGAAGAGCTCATGGCATGAAGACTACCACAGGTGCTGTAATTATTTAGGTTGATTTGTGAGGATGTGCAAAAAAGATCCCTCTAAAGCTGGCAGAGCTCAGCAGCTACTGGCGACCAGGATGGCTTCAAGCTGAAGTTTCTTCTGACTGTCTGGTAGCCTGACGAGTGCTTGCCTGTGCTGTACACCCCTGCTGCTGGCCACATGGACCACTGGCCCCAGAGGCTGGCTGAAATATTTGAGAGCTGGGGTGGGAGGCTGTAAATAGTCATTAAGCTAAATTAGTCCCCTGTCAGGAAGCTGACAGTCACTCACTAAGACATTGGCCTCTGTTGGGCTATTATTGTTATTTTCCACTTTTCCCTGAAACTGAGCCTGGGCTGTCATTTTTGCTTGCAACAATTCTGTTGAGGACTGGAAAGCAAGGTCTAGGCTGGCTGTAAGACTTGACTGTATTGCCTAAGGCATCACTTGAGCCACTACGGTCCTGTTCAGACTGCTCCCTCCAGCCTCTAACACAGGCCTGAAAAAACCTAACATGCAGTCGCCTCTTGGCAAACATGCTTTGCCAATGGACTGAAGAAAGATTTCATTACATTAAGCTGGTACAAGCCTTAGCACAGTGAGCAGACTAGGCTGTGTCTCTGCTGATCACTGTTCAGCCATACTAACTCTGCTCTCCATGGTTTTCTCTCTCTAGCACAGGCATGACTGGATTTCTCTTCATGCTGCGTGCCTTGGTTTCAGCAAACTTCAACACCATCTATATTTACACAGCAGAGGTGAGTCCTCCTGAGGGTACAGTAAGCTGCTCGGGGGAAATGAAAGGCCATTTTCCTATCCTCAGGAATGCTGCCATATTTATTGCTAGTCAGTCACCTTCCTTGAACTAAGTAACTCTGCTTCCCAGACACTGTTTTCATATCCAAGATCAGAGAAGGAATGGGAAAACTAACTGGAGGTGGCAAGAGCATGTGGAAGAGGAATGCTCTGCTGAGCCACCTGTTGGTCACCTACTACAAAACGTTACTCTTGATGTGTACCACCACCTTTCAGTATCCTCTATATTTCCTCTCCACAACCCCTGGAAAGTTAGAAAAGAGGCTACCACTGAAAGGAACATTTTCCATCATTTAAAGGACTGATGTAGTATATGAGGTTGTGTGTAAATTTTTTTTCCACTTCATGTAAAAAGTTCTGTCTACAAATAGTTTTATTCCTTCAGAGAACTTGTCCTTCACACAGCTTTGGACTTGAGTTCCAAAGGTTGAGGTTAAGTATTCATTGTTGTGTTTTTTTGTTTTGTTTTGTTGCATATGGGCTTTTTTCAAACAATTGTGTGCAGTTAAATGCATTACCTTGCAGACAGAGTAAAATGATAAAAAAGCAAACAGAAGTAGCTCCCATCTTTTAATAGCATACCGTATTATTTAAGTATGGACCAGGCTTGAATAAATACCATGTTTTTGCTAATCCTGAATTGGATGCCCTTGATGTGAAGACCATTGCTGCAAGGCTCTATCATAAACCAATACCACTCGCAATGTAATCAGTGATTTAACCCAAATTTGGAAATCCCCTTTCCAGTCACATGCCTGGGGTCCTCTTTTATTACCTTACCACTATTGGCTTGGCCCAGTGAAGTATTTAAACTAAAGCTGAGTGTACTTGCTAAAATCTATTAACAGGACTTAACTGAAGGAAAACACATGCTTAAGTGTTTTATTGGCACAGGTGTTTAGGAGATGGTAGAAAGAAAATACACAAAGCACATCCTTCTAAGCTTGCGGGTTCCTCATTGGGATCTGTTTTTCCTCCTTCTAAACTAAAGTGCTGTTGATACAAATAAACAGGCAGTCTTGAAGGCTGCAGACAATATCCTTTTTTCCTACTTTGTAGCTACAGGGTCTGTACAGGGTCAGGCAATATAAACTGAATTCTTCCTTTAACACCCAGCATATCCTCTGTGCCTTTGATGTAAGCTGCCCATCACAGCTGGGAGAAAATGGGTGGAAACAGGGGAAAGGAGCAAACAGCAGGGGAATTACAGCCAGCTTTGATTGACTTGCCCTAACACTTTACTTGGGGCAAAAAAAATGGCACAAATGAGACCCAAAGGAGCTTTTATTTCTTTTCATATCCCACTAGCTGCCCTTGATAATGTAATAGTTCCCTCTGAAGAAAAAAAAAAAAAAAGTAATAACACCCATCACTGTCGGACTAATCAAATTTCTTTCTGGCTGGTTTTAGGTTTATCCCACCACAATGCGAGCCCTGGGGATGGGAACAAGTGGCTCATTGTGCCGTGTTGGAGCCATGGTGGCCCCCTTTATCTCACAAGTAAGAGCACACTTGGTAATGTTGGTAATGTCAGTGACCACCGTACTGACTTTCCCTCAGCTCATTAGTTTTTTTACCTAATGCTTACATAGAGCACTTCTGTGGTCTTCATCCCATGCAGCTCTGAACAAACCTCAACCCAGAGCTTAGCTTTCTGCTCTCAGATTCCCAAGACATTATTTTCTTACTTCAGTGTTTGTCACCCTTTGTCCACTCTTAAATTCCTAACTAACTGCCAGCTCCCCTCTCCCGGAGCAGATGTTTGAGCTGTTCTTTTTCCTGCAGGTTCTTATGAGTGCATCTTTCATTGGGGCCCTCTGCCTATTCTCATCTGTTTGTGTCATCTGTGCCATCTCGGCCATCACACTGCCCATTGAGACCAAGGGCAGGGCATTGCAGGTTTGTAGTACCACTCCAGTAGCTCCTGGGTATCTAAGGGAAGCTGTGGAGGGACTTTTCACAAGGGCATGTAGTGATAGGACAAGGAGTAGTGGTTTTAAATTGGAAGATTTAGGTTAGGCCTTAGGAAGAAATTCTGCCCTGGGAGGGTGGTGACCAGGGAGGTTGTGGTTACCCTCTCTCTGTAAGTGTTCAAGGTTGGATGGGGCTCTGAGCAAACTGGTCTAGTGGAAAGTGTCCTTGCCCATGGCAGGGGGGCTGGAACTATGTGATCTTTAAGGTCCCTTCCAACCCAAACCATTCTGTGATTCTAAATGCTTGAATAGCTCTGGTAGATTATGACTCATCCAGAATTCAAATGAAACTCCCTTGAGGATTCATAAGCCAAAATCAGGCCTGACAGGCAAGCACAGAACATTGCTGTTGCAGCAAGTTAAAGCACTTTCACTCTTGCTGCCTGATGCTCACTTCTCATTGAGAAACCCAGATGGCCTGTCCTAGACCCAGCTACCTCATGCAAGCATTTTAGCTGCAGCTCATGCAAGCCTGTCTTTGCTAGTATCTCCAGTCCTGACTTGAAGCTGCTGCTTCACCAGCACACATTCTGTTCTGCCTGTGCTCTAGGGAGAGAGGACAGTGGATACAATAATACCTGCAAGTACCAAAGCCATTTCTTCACCAAATTAAAGCCAAAAGCCCCAACTGCATCAGCCTGTCAGTGATGCCCTTCTGGCTAGCGTTTCCTAAAAAGCAATTGGCCTAAACAACTAAACATAATGATTAAGGAGGAGGCTTAAATTCAGCCTCTCTTGCACAAGTTGCACTGGTTTAATCACAGGAGGAAGTGAGCAGTGCTGTGATTTGTCAGCTCAGCTACACCAGCACAGAAATTTTCACATCACACGTGCAGCACACCCACATCACACTGCCCATTATTCTGCAGTCTTACCTGTACAAACATGAAGCCTGTGGGCTAAATAATCCATGTTCTTTAGGAGCTCAAGCAAGATGTAGGTTTGATCAAACTAGTTTGTGTGGGCTTCAGATTTTGAAATCAAGACATTTATAGACACATGCATTACATATATACACACCCACATTAAACTTCACTGGGACACATCTTCTAAGGTTTCCCTTAGGTGCATAGGACAGTTACCTTGGGGTTTTCAGAAAAACAACATATTAATCATTGCCTGCTTCTTTAAATGCTTGACTTTTAGAAATGCTTGTATTTTTCATGTAATTAAAAAAAAATATATATTCTGTAAAAGACTGGAGGGAAAAAAAAAATCAAAGTTTAAGTAAGGAAGTGGTCGAAGCAAGTTATTCTTCCCTTGTGGTGGAAATTCAGCCCCATGCAGAGGCCAGAGAACCATTTGGGCCTTCAAATAGTTGGATTTATAATAATTACGAAGCAAAACACTTCATTAAATCTGCTTTAGACATAAAAAGAATGCTTTCATTCAGCTACAGTTGGATTAACTTTGGCTAAGAGTGGTTGAGATAAATGGGAAAATGGGAGTGTAATAATTCCTTAATGGCATCCCCCCTTTTCCTGGGGACTTAATAGCATTACTATACTCCTTGCAACAAATAAATTACAAGCTCCAGCTGCTGCCTTTACGTGCAGAAGTCAAAGGGATGGAAAAGTAAAGACCTGCAGAACTACTTGTGTCCTCAAAGGAGCCCCACTAGATCCTAAATTCAGCTTCTTCACTCTTACCTTGTGGTCATCTCAGAGATGGCATTTGTGTATGTATGTGGCCATTCAGGGATTGCTGAATCACAACTGTTCAATGTATTGTCTAAGGGCCTCACACAGAACACTCATCCAATTCATACAAGAATTTACATACAGGATGTAAAAACCTCTTTTAACATGGCAATATTCAGTCCTCAGGCTCCTGGCAACAGATGTGTTCCTTAAGAGTTCTATATGAAAGAGCTCGATAAACATAAGTAACTTTGTGAAATCTAGAATATCTTAAAAGAGTATCTACTTGTTTCAGTTTATTAGGACAGTGTCAGTCCAATCTCAAAGCAGTCATGGTGGGGTGCCTGTCAGAGGAGAGAACTTTTGGACATCATAACCAAATTAATATTATTTTCCTCTGTATCCATTTCTGTTGGTATTCATGTGCATTTTATTAATTTCATGTATTTTTCTCCCCCTTTCTAGCAAGTAAAATGAAAACAAGTGTTTGATGTTGGATTGGGTAGGAAAGAAAAATAAACCTTTGGAATCTGTCATTTCCTGTGAGCTGCATTTGATGTTGATTGCTTCTCCATACCATTTCCATTATAAAAAAAATTGCACCGAACAGTGTAAGAGCAATGGTTTGTACAGTCAAATGGCAAATTTCTCAAGAACATTCCCTGTCTGTCTGATTATTCAATAAAAAGATGCTTTCTACTTGTCCCATGAAACGACGTGGAGACTCCTTATTAGTAGTGCTATTAGCAGTGCCATTCCATACACCAAAAGAAAAAAAATAAAAGAGGGAAAAGCAGCCCCCCCACAGTGGATTGAGGCAAAGAGCACAGAAAAACTAGAAAGTCTTTGCTGTAAGAATACTGTACTTTCACTGAGAAACTATCATCATTCCTCAACTATATGTGCATGTATCATCTGTGTGAAAGTATCTGAATTTAACATCTCAGACCTCAGTGTGGTGGCAATCTCTGGAGATTCTTAAGGCAACCTTAAGGACCACAAAATGCAAGTCGAGTCAGATTTTTTCCAGCTGACTATTTAAGCAGAGACATTTTGAAACAGCTTACAGCAAACAGAGAAGTCACTGGACTGCAGGAGTACATCTGTGCTCCTCTCCCCAGTGTTTTTCACTGGGAGAACAACTTGAGTGTGAAGCTGTAGAGGTGGTCTAACTTCACCCCTAAGTGTACTAAGCCTCCAGAAAATCTGTCCTTGCAAGCTCATGGTCCAGGGAAACACACACCACCCTCCCCTGGAAGCACTGTTAAACTTGGTGCCAGGGTATCTAGGACTTTCAGGCATTGTTAGGCTTTCAAGATTTCAAGTGTTTCAATGGCAGTGCCTCTTAATTTGTTAGGCCTGTGCTACTGCAGTGTGCAATCAGTTCACATCTGCTTTGCTAGAATGGTCTCCTTCATTGGCCTGTTCTACTCCTTCACCTTGCTGCTTTTCCTTTTTTTTTTTTTCTGGTATTCTGGGGTTGTAAAACTCCTGCTACAAGAACCCTTCATGTAATCCAAGAAATTAAGGAGAGAAAAAAAAAAAGATTGGCCAGCTTAAGAAACAACCAAATCATCATGAAATTTCAAAAGCTATGTCAAAGGCCTGCTGCAAACAAAACCTGAGTTTTCTTCTTAAATGCCCACTACATTTAAATGTACAGCATCACCCTATGACAAATGCAAGTGGGTAGCATCTGTAGAGTCCTGAAATTAATACTTGTCTCAAAGCAGCTGCTCTGACAAACTGGACGTTGTGTTTGGGCAAGGTCCTCATTTGATAAGACATCTAGATGCTGTCCTTGCAAGGGGAGTCTCTCATTCAGTAGCCACCCTGATGAGCAGGTCACTGTCCTTAGTCACTAAGGAAGAGCAGGTAGCATAGGAAGCTCTGGCAGCACCATCTTGCAAAAGCTCACTTTTCTGTTTAAGGACTAAAAGCATGCAGGAAAATAAAGTCATTGCTCTGTCAACCCAGGAGGGAGGGGCCAAGTAACCATCTGGACTCCCATGCCCCATCAACTCATTTCCAGAACATTCTTGAACCCTACACAGAGTCTGTGCAAAGTGGACCAAGCCTCAGCCAGGAGAGGCAGGGCCAGGCAGTGTAAAAGAGGCAGACTGGAAACATGGGGAGTGCACACCCACCAGACAAGGTCACACCATGCTGAGATCGTCGCTGGATCATAAATGGTGGTATCTCTTCTGTCCCCTCTTTCTTCGTATCTCAGTTTCCAACTTTATTGTCAGCATAACATGGGTAATGTCACTGCTAAGTTCTGTGGGTTGTAACTTGTTTTGGTGGGATGTGACACACATGACACCAGAAAAAAGGTCCCTTTTTGCTTCTCACCAGGTGAGATGCTGTTCACGTCCCACCAGGTGGGCAACTGAGGGAGATTCACACTGGACACCTTCACAGAGGGGTTAGATCCAGTCCTCCTCTCAACCCTCTCACTCCCAGGAAGGGTAACAGGCTCTGGTAGAGTCAACTTTCCCAAACTGCCCCAGGGGCAGGGTTTACCCTCTTAGTTCATCTCAAAATTTTTAACAACCAATTAATTGAGGCTGACCTCGGGAATTCTCAGTGTGGTACTTTCAGAGTAAGACCATTACCCATGGGGCTTATGCAAAACACAGCTTTACTCAGAATTGACTAAGATTGTAAAGCTTGTCAAAAAACCCACACAGCAGTATCACTCTCGAAGCAACAGCTTACAACAGAACTTAGCAAAACTGCACTTGCAAAACAGGCTGCAACCAACTGAATTTGGCAAAATTGGAAATGATGTTATACTAACATATGCTCTGATAGTAAGGTTAGAAAGAAAGAGTAAGACATAATAAAGAGATGAAGAAAGAGGGAATAGAAGATACCACCACCCTTGGATCCGGCCAATGATCCTGGCATGATGTTGTGGTCCTTGGATGCTGGGAGCGTGCACCCTGCGCGCACCCTGCCACTTTTATGCTACCTGGCCCTGCCTCTCCTGAGTGAGGCTTGGCCTACTTTGCATGAATTCAGTGTAGGGTTCAAGAATGTTGTGGGAATGAGTTGGGCTCCCCTGGCAAGGGCAGTGTCCTGCTTATCAGGGTGGATACCAAAAGAGGGGCTCTCCTTGCAAGAGCAGCGTCCAGACGGCTTATTGAATGAGGAGCCCACCTGAAAACAAACTCCAGAGTGTCAGTGCAGATGTTTTGAGACAATTACTGATTTCAGGATTCTATACAGATGTACATGGGAGAGAGGTGCAAGCAGCCCTTCTGTCCAAGTCCCCTCAAATGATCTATTCACAGCACCACATCAGTGTTACGTAGCAACTCAAAAGCAGGGCTGTGTTCACTCTAATGTCTTGACAATTCCTTCGACAAAATTCTGGAACAATCAGAGCTCAATTAATCCAAAAGACTGCCTGCATGCCTGAAAACTCACTTTGCATTTAAGATGACATAAATGAAGAATAGAAGCCAATATCTGGGGCAGACAAACACCAACACTTCTCTAGCTCTGCAATCTCTGAGGCCAGGAACAACCATCTATATTGTTTTCAGTGCTTCTAGAAAGTAGATCTTTCTGCAGATTTTAACAGGGACAGATGAAGAGCAATATCTTTCTTCTTTGACTTTTCAAACTTGTGTATTTCCAAGTGAATAACAGTGCTGGTTGCATTCTGACAACAACATATTTAGAAATTCGAAAAAACAACAGAACTTGTTGACAGAAATTGTTTTTTTTCCTCCTCTGAACTGAGAGTTGCAGGCAAACATTTTCCCCTCAAGACTTTTCCATTGTCTCCATTAAACAGAGGTACACCTAACTTGAAACAAACAAAATAGTGCAAGAATACCATAGTTTCTTTCTGGTGGTGAGAAAAATGGCACCAAAAAAGTATTCTGTCCTTTACTTTCTCCATTAAAAACTCAAACAAACTGCTTTTTCTTTTTTTCCCCCTTTTTTAAAGTTATTTTTAATACAATCTCCCTTACATTTTAAAGTTACCAATAACTTCTTTTGGGGCAACTACACTTCCATTGTACCAGTCAGTATTGCAGGACAATAATATTACACCATCTGTTTTCATGGCTTGTGTTAAATACAGTACAAAGAAATCTAATTATGGCCAGCCACATGCCTTTGGTAAAATTAAAAGTCTGGTGAGATCACATTTTCTTCAAACTCAGGAAGCCACATGTTGAACCCATGTAATGTTTTAAAGTTCAGTTCTATACAAACTTCTTTTCCTCCTCAAAGTGAAGTTAAACAGCTGTCACCACCAGCAAAAGGCAATTTCTGTGCTGCTCCAGAAGTCAAATGAAAGTTTGGAACTTCAGAGAAATCCTCTATATGCCTTCTTCTAGTTTAGACTTGTGTTTCAGAGAAGGGGTAGGAAGTCTAGTAAACATCCTCAAACCTGCAAGTCAAAAGCAGTTACAGTTTGTACTTTTTCACAAATAACAGTGATAAACATTCTGAGTTTTAAAAAAAATGTTCTGTAGTAACACGTGGCTCATTTAAGCAACTGACGGTCTTCTCCTTTGAGGCGTTTTTTCCGGGGCTGTACAAAGTCCTCATCCGAGTCATCAGTAAGTTCTGGATCATCTTTTTCACTCTGGCAATTGGGTTGGACAGGGAACTTTCTCTCAGGGTACAAGTTCCTGAGAAGGTCTTCAAAATATGCTTCAAGTTTCATGCCAGCATCAGCCACTTCTGAGTCAGGCTGTTGGGTGAATTAACAACATTAATGTATCACAAAATAGCCTTGCCCTTAGATCACATTAGATGCTCATACAAACTACAAAAAAACCCCAAACCATTTGAATAGCACCTGTGGAACACGTGGTCCCAAAGAGCAAAAGTCTGCAAAACAGAGGGCAAGATTAGATCTGTTGGCCAACACCACTAATGGCTTTTTTTTCTCTGATGGGATTATCACAGGAAGGCACTGGCAAAAGCCATACTGCCTGGATTATGAATGCTATATAAAGAGATTCTAAAATCTCTAATCCTGACTTTAAAAAAAAAATATCTTGGGTTATGTGTGAAATCCATGGGTACACCTTCAGGGTACTAAATTATTTTTGAACGACTACTCGAGATACTAGAATTTCTCTATCTAGTGGATTTTTTTTTAATTATAGTGAAAATACTACCACAATGGATGTTGACTGTAACTTGGAAGACCAGGAAGTCCTCAAGTCATGCAGAGCCACTGTGGCTCATCAGTTTCCAGAAGTGGAGATCACTGTAGCAGAAAGTATTCCCAGGTATCAAGGGTGACCGTGGAGGCCACTTATAGAAGCCTCTATTCCCAGTGCAATTCTCACTAATTCTGTGAAGCACTCAGTACGTGCATCCCTTTTTCACCACATGTTCCTGTATGTACAGTGAGGGATAATACCAATCACTCAGCATGCAACTAGAAATCATCAAGGTGAGTACAGACTTCCCAGAATGAAAATCCCTCTGAATTAAAGATCTGAGGCAGGGAAGATTAAGCCAATTTTTAAATCAAATGCTCACCATTAACCTCTATGATAAACAACTGTCCTGCCATTCAGCTAGCATCTTTGTTACAATTCTACTTTATTCTACAAAAGTATCTCCACTGCATATTCATCTAACACCACAATAATTTCAAATGTGACCTATGTGTTTTTCACTGCAGTCTGATCCTCAAAATAAGTTTAATGCAATAAATGCCTTTGTTTTAAGGTCCACCCCCAACTACTGTTTCCCTGAAAGCAACCAAGCCAATAAAACCAGATAAACAATCTATATAAATTTTCTAACCTCATTAAACTCAGCACAGTTTTGGAAAATCAGTCTGAAATCAGCCACAAAATCTTCTGGCTTTGTGTAGGACGAATTGGTCACTTCAAGTCGTTTCTTGATGGTTGACAAGTCCATTGGCTTTTTGATTATTTTGTAGTAATCGGGAACCTAAATGGAGAATGAAGTTTATTGCTGAATGCAGTAATGTTCATTATTTCTTGTTTTATAAACCCTAAAGAGATTTAGCCTTATCTTCAAAGTACAATTCTAGGACATAACAGTTGTATTTTTATCATACACGCAGAAAGTTTTTGGAATAACAGTAACATATGCTAATTTTGCTGGCCAAAATATACTCCTGCCAACGCTTATTGAAAAAAATAAAAAAATTAAACTTCCACCTACACTGAGTATGTCTGAGAGTAAATGATTTGGACATTATTTTTGGATGTAGTCAAATAAGCCATGCATTAAGTTTCATTCTCAACACCACCATATGGTGACTTTGGCAACACATCAAAACAGAGATGGTACATTGGTTGCTTAAAATGAATTGTTGTCACAAAGTATGTCCTTGGAAATGGTAGGAAATTTCAGAGATGCTGATGATTTTGGCATCTTAAACTGTGGTTGTAAGATGAAGATTTATTATTTCTTTATAAAGAATTAGAAAATAGAAAATAAGATACAAAATATGATAACCACATTTTTTCCTAACTAGATTCATGCTTTAAATGAAATGCTATAGTGCCTAAATTTAGTGATACATTACCATCATATGATAAACAAGTTAATCTCTTGTGCCTTTTCTTATTATTGAAGTCAGTGGAATGTTCTTCAAAAGAATAATTGTTATGCAAATGTAATAAAAAGGGTGCATAGTAGCATATTACTTATTAATTATTCTTTCTTGAAGAATTTACATCTGATTGCACTGGTAACTCTTCTGTGTATCCTTGGACTTCTAATGCACCCAGGTATTGTTTACCATCTTAAACTAATAAACTTCAAGCTAATAATAAGAAATTTTATTTCATATTAGTACTATGGAGTAGTCCCAACATGAAGCAACTCTTTAAAAAGCCGAAATATATCCCAAGCCACTTTTCTAGTGATATCATTCAGCATTGTGAAATGAGCAGACAGTGTTAAAACTTCTTTTCTGTGTCTTTTTTTGAAGTATTAAGTAAAACCAATTCTTGTGGAATTTTACTGGTAAATCCCCTTACAACCCAATGTTTCAACTTTTAACTCCCCTTCAGACAGTTTTAATGAAATTAAACTCATACTCCTTTAATACACACAGTGTCTGGGAAACCTGGTTTCTGGTAATGGACAATGGTGGGACATAAAAATGACATTAGAAACATGTCAGCTATGCTCTTGATATAAAATGGAAAGAAGTGAAATACATACTGTGGGTGGAACTGGATCTTGAAAAGCAAGACTCATTTCATGACAGTAGAGGTATAGCAGCAGTCTTTCACACTTCTGTGTCAAGAAAAATAAATATGTAAGTAACTAGGGAATCCTACATGATTTGCTCCAATGTAACAAGCTATAGAAAATACCAAGCAGATGCTTGGTACTCTCAGAGCCCCTAAGCAGAAAAGTGAGAACCAAAACTTTATCAGGAAGTTTAAATGTCATAACTAGTGCCCTGCAATATACATTCCTTCTCTGCAACAGAGATACCATTGTCAATGCTCAAGTGCATGCTATGAAACCTTGTGCAGTTCCCAAAAGTATTACTCATCATTTTGCAGAGCCCAGCAGACATTCCAGGGAATAAAAAAGTATGCATGGCTCTTAGTGATTTACAAATATTCAGTGGTATCAGTAATATTTGTCCTGATCTGGCTGTAAGTGCTCTCTAACTGCAAAGCCTACTTTGCTCTTTGGTAGGCATGGGAAGTGAGCCTTGAAAGAGATTCTAAAAATAATTTTGTGTGCTTTTACGCTTGCTGGTTCTTTATCAGAATATTTACAGGACCTATAACTTACATTTTTGTAACATTCATTTGCAGCAAGGGATATCTTTTGTGTATCCAAATATATTAAACTGGATCTTGAGCCTTGAAAGAGATTCTAAAAATAATTTTGTGTGCTTTTACGCTTGCTGGTTCTTTATCAGACAGAGTTTACCTTTTACATAGCAGCATGTGTAAATAATGGTTCTACAGGCAGACTAAGGTCCCAAATAAAATACAGGCAGACTAAGGTCCCAAATAAAATACAAACTTTAGAGTATTTACTTAAATTTACTTAAATTACTTAATTTACATCAGTATATCCCTGATGAAAGTTTCCAATACAGTTCAAACTTTGCTTAAAAAAAAAAGGTTTTAAATAATAATAAAACAACTACAAAGGAAAAGGCAATTTCCCCCCCCCCAGAATCCCAAGAATCCAAATGATTCTGTCAAGCAGTTCAATCTTTGCTCAAAGGCACATTTTTTTTTCATTTCATTCTGAAGTTTAAGGGATACAACCAAAAGTCAGAGACCCAGTGCTTGCTTTGTAGCTCTTCCACCAGAACATTCAAAGCTGCAAAAGGATGGGCAGTGATTGCCAGAGACTTGTGTTAATCTCTGTGGGATCAGTAATGCTTCTCTGTGGATCTTCATGGAGAAAGAACCACCTTAATTTTTAAAAAGGAAGTTGACAACGTGCTTTAAAGACTGAGACCATCAGTTGATAACACCAATCTATGTCACATTTGGAAAGCACAAAGAAAAGAAATTCTCAATGCAAAGTCACTGTGTGTGAGAGCTGTTAGAAACAGCACTTTGTAATTCCCTGTTCAGAGCATCAGCTCACAACCACTTCCCAAGACATTCAGTATGTGTTGCTCAGCATGCTCACGTGAAGGCTGCTATGATCTAAGAGCTTATTTTACAAGTCAATTCTCCTTCTTAACCATCACTTTTTAACAGATGCATACATTTCAGAATACAAGAAGCAGCCAGGCAGTCCTCATTTTATCCTTACCCTACGGTCTATTGGTGCCAAACCCACAGCATCTTCTGATTTTCTTTTTTCAGAGCTATGAGCAGGTTTATCACAGTCATATTCAACTTCTGGCTTGGACAAATCCCGGCAGAACGTACAAATCCACTCCCCACTAAAGAAGACAGACAGACACATTGACCTCAGTGATGCAGCACACAAGAAAAGGATTTCCACATATTTCTGGAGAAGTTCTTCCCTCATTTGTAGGGTGTTTTTGTCTGCATTGTGTGTTGTTCTGTTGGTGGTGGGTTTTTAAACACTACAAAAGGCAGAGACTTCTGGTGAAAATGTTTTATTCCAACTTTCCTTTTTTAATGGCACTGGTGTCATTAATGGTGTTATAACAGAAAAACAGTTTGCCACGAAAGACAGAAATTTTCACTTAACCTCATAGGATTCAAGGTCTGTTTCCTAACTACAGGGACACTGAGGGAACCATACAGGTTAAACAGAAGGAAAAGTGTTGGTGTTATATGGCAAAAACTAGATATTCTATCTACAAGCTTGATCTACAACGTATTACTACTTTCTATATATTACCCTAAAAAAGCTTTTTTTCAGAAACTGGAAATTCTTCACTCCGTAAAACTTTCAGATGTTCCCAGTTTTATCAGTCAGTCTAGGGAAATCTTACACAGTTTAACAACAGCATAAGATTACAATAAAATTTGTTCTTTAGGTTATGTTTACTGTTTCTCCAATACAGCTTTGAAAAACCAATGAAGAATCTACGTGTTTAACACTTTTTTATATATGTTTTAGGAGTCTTATCAACAAATGTACCAACTTGCATGCTTACAGATAACCACAAGAGGGCTCAATTGTACTTCTTATATAGTAGGCAGAATTCAGCACTAAAACGCGGTGTAACTGCGTGTGGTTACTCAGAAGTATGTTCAGAGATACTCACCTGGTGAACAGTTTCTGCACCACCTTTCAATGAATAGTAATTCAATGGTAAGGCAGAAGACTTTACAAGTTAAAAAAAATAAAATCTTAATTTTTTTTTTTATTCAGAGTATTCCAAAGTTTCCCACCACTTGCTAGTTTTAGCATACAGTAGTGAATAATGGGAATTTTATGTCAAAGAGATTTGTGCTTTCTACTGTCTTAACTTGATGGAGTTATTTATATGACAGTGCCACCTCTGCGCCTAGACAAGCATCAAAGAGATGATGTGGTAAGACATACAAAAATTCATACAGGCAATGACCTGAAGATCTTATGATACAATAAAACAAGAAACACTTGAAATGTAGAGGAATGATGAATTGAAATATCCAAGATTCAGGAATAGCATGGTGGGTTGGAGTGAAGTAAAACAGATGTAGTTTGTGAATCTATAGCACAACAGCAATAGAATAAGGATTAATGGTTTTAAATTAAAGGAAGGTACATCTAGACTATATATCAGGAGGAAATTTTTTAAAATAAAGAGTAGTGGAACACTGGGACAGGTTGTCCAGAGAGGTGGATTGTGCCCCATCCCTGAAAACACTCAAGGTCAGGTTGGATAGGGCTCTGAGAAACCTGATGTAGCTGCAGATGTCCCTGCTCATTTTAAGGAGCTTGGACAAGATGACTTTAAGGGTCTGTTCTAACGCAAACTATTCTGTGATTTTATGAAATTTTTCTATCCACCTGAAGCAAGAACAGAAAGCAATGATGAAAGTACACTATCACTGCTGACATAATATAGGCATTATTTCCTGGGTTTGAAGAAATTATGGCTAGGAGACCAAAATTTGTTAAAACGAAATTGTTTGTTAAACAAGCAAACAAACAAGACCAACCAATACCAAAACCAACCAAACAAAAAATAAACAACCACAAAGATGAAAATAAAAAGCTGATACACCTAAAGCCAGGAGGAAACTTACACTAACTGTAGTTCTCATGTCCATGAACATCAGTGCACTTGTTTTAATTTGCACCTTTACAGATCTGAACATTGGTTAGAGAAGTTGTTTTTCACTCCTTTGCCTTGTAAATACATATTTATGTGCCTGCTTAAGAAATGTTTTTCTGTTGTCGAAAAAGGCACAACTCTTTACCAATTTGAGTGCTTACCATAACTTTAATGGGTTTTGCTTATAAAACAAAACTGTAACAGAGCATTATTGTGTTTGAGAAAAAAAACCAAACTGTATTATTGTTTCAAAAGGTAAGTGAAACATTTTTATGTGCCATTTCAAGTGACATTTTAAAGAAGAGATATGCTTACAGAAGTATGCTTCTTGAGATTAGGAGAGACAATCAAGGTACTTAACTAAGTTGCTATCCAAATGTTTTATACCAGAAAACTATGCTGATATATAATTAAAAAACCAGTATTTATAGAAGCATTAAACAGTGAGCATGTTATGACATTTTTTTTGTCTTTTAATACTAGTAAGCTTACTTATTGTATGACATTCGCTTACTGCAAAGTTGGAAAACTGCAAAATGGCATTTATCTTAATCAAGATGCTAAATCCAAAAGCAAATGCCAGTAATGCTTATAACAATAATATTTAACACTGCATTTTGTAATTCAAGAATCTGAGTAGTTGTTTTATAAAAAGTAGCCAAGAAAGCTTACTTCCTGTTTCAAGATAGAACAAGATGTTGCCAGATGTCAGTCACTACATTCCATGCTTGGAGTGTAGCTGTGTTTAGCAGCATAGTAAATAATTTATTTAATACTCTTACTAGCTTAGATTTTTCTTTGGTTTGGGTTTTTTTATTAGAGAAATGTAAATCCTTTCTGTCACCCTTAAAACATTTTATGACAATTAGTAATTATGTGGCCTAGTTTCAATAATAGATGCCCTAGATGTAAGTGGTCTTGCTTAATTGTCAAATAAGTGAAGTTTTATTAGATATTTTGAAGCCACAATGAACTTAAGTTTCAATGGACATTCCAGTTTTCACCAATTAATAAAACTTCTGGATTCAAGACTTGAAAGAAGACACTGCTTCCTTTGAGGCTGAAACTTCTTGTACTGGATTTCACAATACAAAGCTTACATATTTTAATGAAATTTTAGATGGAATTGAAATGGTCATAATTACCTTGGAAAGCTCATCAGTGTAGGGACATGACAAGACAGATGAAATACTTTGGGACACTTCTCACAGCATAGGAGCTCCCCTCCATTTTGACATACTGCACACCAATCTTCATTGGGATCATCTTCTTTTCTGCCCTCCCCAGCATGGGAGGGACCTACCCAAGCTGTCTTCCCACTGGATGTGTTCTCCTGCAGTACCCCTGGTT
Organism: Florisuga fusca; assembly: GCA_038090715.1. NCBI lineage: Eukaryota > Metazoa > Chordata > Aves > Apodiformes > Trochilidae > Florisuga > Florisuga fusca. The sequence goes on along the minus strand of JAAWXA010000005.1, from coordinate 52,707,724 downwards.
GATCATCTGTGCTGTCTGGTGCATCTGTTCTTACAACAGCTTCATCAGAAGTGGAATTATGATTGCTATCTAACAGCAATGAAGTAAGTATGCTCCTTGAAAAGGTAGCCTGAAAGAAAAAATAATGGAAATAATTTAATTGGTTTCCAATGGAAACCAGATTATAATATTTCTGTGAACTTACACGACTCTAACAACAAGTAAACTGAACAGGATAACAAATTTATATGCAAGCAGCCATACAACTTGCAACATGCACACAAACATTATTATCATACTACAGCGTCAGGCAACTAAACACAAGAAATTAGCTATGAAAGGCTATTTACTACTCCACTAATAAAAAACTAATCTTTGATGCCCCAAAAGTCTAGCAACCTTATTAAAGTATAATACAACACTGTGATTGGAATTCTTAGCACTACATGAAAATTAGATGGTTGCAAGATACTTCCTGCCTTCCCAGGTTTCCAGTGGATACAAGCAGCCTGACAGCACCAGTCAATTAATTGAACTGGTTTTATTTTGAATTCCACCTCTTTCTTTTATTTAGCTTTTCAGCTTTCCCCTGAAATATTCCCCAGTGGAATACTAGTAAATTATTTGATTTCCCATCAATGCTGAGTGCCCTCCACCAATGAGGAAGGAGATCTTTGTAACTGTTAATATTACATTCCGAGGCCGGGATTCTTCATCTGTTTCTTGCTTCACTGTAACAACTGGGAAATCAAAATTCTCATTTGGTGCACTTGACTCCTGTTTAATTCGGATTGGCTCCAACATGACAACTGGGACTCTGTGTGTAGAATCAGCTCCTGGTGGCCTGCTGGAGGAGCCAGAACTGTAAATGACAGAAAGAGAAAAAAAAATGACAAGGAAAAAAAGGAAGGGTAGATCTTGATGCTTTTTGTACACTGATGTTATGTGAGACCTCAGGAAGCTAATCCATTTTTCTTCTTTGAATCCTGAGCACTGCATTATTACCTTTAGAGAATACAACATCCCAGTAATTTCCTTCCACATACATTGAGAAGGCATTACAAAAAAGGGAAACTTTTAATACCACAGTTCCAGAACTAGAGAATCACTTATGGTTTTTACTTCCCATTAGTGCAAGATTTGCAAACAATCAGTTTCTTTTAGGTCATGCACAAAAAGGCATTCCCACTGAACATCATCCCACTTTGAAGGAGATGCAGCTGTATTTCCAGGAAGGCCAGTGTTTCTCCAGAGCTGAACTGATCTTAGAACTATATGTATCTTTTTTCATGTATTTAGTCATAATAAGATGGAGAACGAAACTAAAAAATACCAGCTTATTATTATTTCTTGTAAAGAAGAAGAATTTCTTACAAAGATGAAGAATTTTAAATATAACAAATTAATTCATGCAGCAGCAGATAGAATCACATTTTTTAAAATGCAAGTAAAACTTTTAAACAGCTCAAAGAGTTCTTCACAGGCTTTATCATGTAAGTGTAATAGAGCAAAAGGTATTTGGTGTTAAAAAGCACCTGCATTTTCAGTTCAAGTAGGATGAATGACACCTGATTTTTCCCTGCATGAAAGGTTCACCTCAGGTCAGATGTATGCTCTCCTTTACTGGAACACATTATAGGACCTGCACTCCTCAAACAACATCGTGTAAATCTACTCATTAATATTCCATTACTAAAGTCTAAAGAAAATTGTGTAGATTCTCTATAGATATCTAGTGCTCACTTAACTTACTGTATTATGGCAGAAAATTTTAAATAACCTTCTTTTTCCTTAAAGCCAAAGTCATTTATAGTTCTATGAAGACTTTAAACATGCGACCTTTTCATTTAGCTTATTTTCTGAATTTAAAACCTAATTTAGAATTGGCATTCCTTTAATGATGCCCACCTAGTCATCATCTATAGAGTTAATACATTTTTAGATGTCTTATTAATACATTACAAGTGAAATTACTGCTTTTAGAATACAAGGAGTGATGTAATAACCATCAAGCCTGGCCAGTAACAAAGAAGGTGAAGCAAAGTGATTTCTATATGCATTAAGGACAGAAAAGCCTGAAGCATGTTCTGTGGAAGTCAAAGTTACTTTTTCTTCTCTCCCACTCTTTTCTTACCTCTCTCTGCTCCCAACACTGGAGGCACTGGGTGAACGAATTGGAGGGTGTATGTTTGTCACACTGACTCCTCCTAGGATAGAAGAATCAAATTAGAACAAAACACAGGCCTGTGCCAACCCTGAAAAGTGATTCAGAGATGTACAGAGATTTGGAGAAAAAAATTTCATGCAGTGTCAACAATTTAAATTATATCTCATTTAATTCTAATTCTTAAGAGAATGAGAAGCATGGGATAGCAGAGGGAAGGAGTACAGAAGGACATCATGCAGGCTGATAGGTCAAGTCAGTACCTTTGCCCAGCTGACCCCTTCCCCTGATGGCTGAAGTCTGTCTTATTAAATTCTAGCAGGTCTCTCAGGAACATGGTGACACGAATCCTCAGGATGTTTTAAGTCCACTATGCTTAGCTGCCCCTAACAATACCTTTAGTGGACAGCCTGTGCCAGTGTTCTGTTACCCTTTCAGTTTTTCTGATATCCAAATTAAACTTCACAAGTCACCATCTGTAGCAACTGTTGCCTGTTACATCCTATCTTGCTTTTTCAAATACTTGTCTCTTACCACAGCTTCCAGGTACTCCTTAAAAGTGCCATTTTTCTACAGATTTCAGTGTAATTTCTCAAAATCTGTTATGTTTTTCTCCCTATGTTTTTAAGATCTGGCCACTTACCCTTTCTCACAATGCTACAATACTGCCTCGATTTTACCTCCCAGTAGGGTTTCTATGGCCTTGCCTTCATTTTCATATTTCCCATCTTTGATACAAAATAAAAGTAACTAATTTTGGTATCAGTGTTAGACTTTCCCATTACACTACTTAACAGAAAAACTGCACCACATTCTAGTTACCTGAGAGGCCTGGTGATGGTACTGATGAATTTGGGGACTGCACAGTTCTGTTTGAAGGGGGTTTTGGCTGATTCTGCTCTGCAGTTGCATCCTTCCTAACAACATTATCCAGCGTGATGTTTCCTGAGCAATCAATCTAAAAGATGGAGAAGAGATGGGAAGCAGTTAGCCTTGAGAGGGAAAAAAACCTGCAACAAATACTTTCCAGAAGACAAAACCAAAAAAACCCACCCCGTGCCTCTGTCTTATACTTATTTTGAAGGTGAAGATCAAAATGCCTTTCACCTAATCTTAGTCATTCAAAGGGTGAGGTGGTTGCTTTGCTTTCTCTAAAAAGAAATTACAAAATCCAGACAGTGCTCCATGGCAAGATCAGATGAGTCTGTAAGTGCCTATTTTCCTCAAACACCTACACAGAAGGCTTACATCAGACAGGGAGCTTCACCCCACTGACATAAGATAAATTTTTATCTCCATACATTCTTTTGACATTATATACCCTAAAAATGATAGTAAGCAATATATAAACTACCCATTAAGCCACTAATATTTAAAAGGACCAGAAGAACCTCAAAGGACACTCAATTCTGTCTGCCCCATGTACCTTCTGGGCAGGGGCAATGTATATGGACTCCAAATGCAAACAGCAAACCCAGCTCCTTCCACCCACAGCCTGGGAGAGACAACTGAATTTTGCTTTAGGGGCTCTCAATTTACCATTTTAACTCTGTAAAAATTACACATCCGCGTTTGGTAGAGATAAATGACATTCAGAAATGTTAGATTTTTTTGCAATACATAAGATCATGTTGAATAAGAAAATATTTCTCCTTGGTATCAGTTTTTTCAGTTCGCCAGACACCTCAAAAACCCACTGGTATCAACAGCACTGGCCACTGAAATTCCTATTTATAAGCTAGACTCATCTGAAGTGGATTGCAGAAGCCTCTGCTAGCATATTTTTAGTGATCTGGAACACATATCTTAAAAGTATAAGCCACATACAAGTAGAAGTTTTCATAATACTGTGTACAAAAATCAGTATGCTAAAATGTCTCATAGACTCAGTAGTTTTATGATCGTGTTGTGTAGTTCACCTTTTAAGCCTGACAGATTGTGACTACAAACCCATGGCATTTTAAATATCTAGAAACCTTAAGACTATTAAAATAGGCTCAGCAGGTGTTTGGAAGAATAAAGGCAACTGACTAAAACTCAACAGCTCTGATGTGGACCTCTGACAAACACATATCAGTTGGAAGAAACTATGAAAGAGAAATTTAGAAGCTTAAGAAAAGATCATCTTACAATGTTCCTTTTATCACCAACTCACAGTCACGTTAGAGGTTATATGAAACAAGGAAGTACTACAAGGAAAAGATTAAAAGGACTATATCAAGTATGCCAATACAGAATACCTATCTATAACTGACCTTTAATTAAAATAGTTAAAAATATTATTTTTAAAAAATTTAAAATTTACCAGAAAGACCATTAGCAAACCAGTGCTATCTATGGACACTGGTAAATGAAAGCTAAACTAACTCATTTTTGTTAGGATCATTATAAGCTGTAAGTTGAAAATACGCAGCATCCAAATAAACAAGTCCAATTACAATTACAACCTGCAATGGTTTTTTTCTTAGTTGTCCTAACAACTGTCTCCCAGAACAGTTCTGAATATTGCCAGCAATACACAGACACAATCCTGCATTGCTGATTTCTGGAACTGTTTTATTTTGACAGAGCAAGAATTTCAGTGTAAAAGGTTCTCAGAAGCATTAAGACTTACATCAAAACACAACCCATGAAACATTGCTCTTATGTTACACTTACATCAGGAAGAGATGGTAGATTGTAGGAGCTACCCACTGGAGAGCTCAGATCTATCACAGGGGGACCACACATCTTCCCATCACATCCTACAGCACTCGTGACTGTGGGGCTGGACGGAGTAGATGTTGTGGTGCTTGCAGTTGAAGGGGCAGTTGAAGTTTGTCCACCACCAATTTGCCACTGGAAAGAAAAGATGATAATCCACAATTAAGCTTTTTTTTTTTTTCTTCAACAGACCACATCTATTGAGTATAGAGGTTTTAACTCAACAAGCAGCTTTGTTCAGGAAGCTAAATCCAAATACAAAATCCTGGTTTATTCGTAGTTACCTAATTTCAAGAACCAATCTTACAAGACAAGGGAAGATGACAAGTAGTTGAAAACTATGAATAGAAGAAATGAATGTGAATTCTTAAATTCAAAGCTGTATCTTTGCATCTGTATCTATCTGATCTAAGCATCTATTACTATTTCATGTTGCACTGACAGTGCTGTGGGAGATATAGAACGGTTTTAGTGAAGTAAAAGCATTACAGGTAATAGGCTGAGTGTACAACTGCTCCAGTGCTTTATTAATGAAAATAGCTATAGTGTCACTTGGACAGCATCAAATATTTGATCTTGTGCTTCCCTTAACAACCTAATATGATTAAGAATTTGAAACGCTGACTGCATCTCCACCCACACATACATTTAACACCATGATATGAAGTACACAGTGAAGTCAGACTAAATTTGTGATTTAGATGTATGCAGTTTTCAACAACTTTAATGGAAGTTCGTGGCAACAGTAGGCAAAGTTTCACTTCACTCAATTCCTTTTTAGTCAGCCATTCTATTTACTGGTTGCTAGCTTCAGAAAGACATCAACAGATAATGAAAATACTTGGAAGAACTGCTTACAGTCAGGCCAATCATCTTTTCAGATGTGTGGAATGGAAGTGACTCATTTTTTGTTACTACAGGTTCTTTTACCAAGATGATTAAGGGAGTACCAAGATGATTAAGGGAGTGGAACATCTCCCTTATGAGGAAAGACTGGGGGAGCTGGGTCTCTTCAGCTTGGAGAAGAGAAGAATGAGAGGTGATCTCATTTATGGTTCTAAGTATTAAGGGGCGAGTGCCAGGAAGACAGAGTCAAGCTTTTCTCAGGGGTGACTAACAACAGGACAAGGGACAATGGTTATAAACTGGAGCATAGGTGCTTCTGTTTATAAGGAAGAATTTTTTCACTGACAGGAGCACTGGAACAGGCTGCCCAGGGACATTGTGATCATCTTCCCTGGAGACATTCAAAACCCACCTGGATGTGTTCCTATGTGACCTGCTGTAGGTGACCCTGCTCTGGCAGGGGGGGATAGACTAGATAATCACTCGAGGTCCCTTCCAACCCCTAACTTTCTATGGTTCTCTTAGATTTTGTACATTTTTCTTCAATTGACTTGGAATTAGTTCTCTGACATCATAAGCATTGCAGACATTATTGGTATTACTCTGCTCCTCAGGTGATAGATGAGATTAATTTGAGTCTTCCCTGCTTACCTGTAGAGAAATTACTTTCTCTTTCCTTTCTCATACCTAACAACTCATGTATTAATATGCTCTGTTGTGAAAGTCTGCCTTCCTGAACATCCAGAAAAGATATGACCTTTTTGCTTCTGCCCCAGTTCAACTTCTGATCAGATAGATATTCATCAATCTTATTCAGCAGAGGTCCCACAACTGTGGACTTCCTTTTCTCTCCTAATATGTCAAAGTTCAGAGTTGTCATACTCTGGAGACAGGGGCCACTAGTCAAGCTTTTACCTGGTTCCTAGCAAGGTCATTAAAATCAAGCTAAATAGTGGAAAGTTTATTATTTTGCGTAATCACTGATTGTGGCACACAGACCATGGCCAAGTTTTGTTTAAGTGGCCAGAAATCACAGTAACAGCAAACAAGAGAATGAAACACCTACACAGAACATACAGTGGCTTACCTCCCTAATGCTTCAGCTGCTTAGAGCTGTCAAAATTAAAAACTTGACAGTTACTTCATTAAGAAAACTGCGGATATCTAGTCATAGACAAAAATGCAGACTGATCTAATTGAAAAGCACTCTAGAAACATAATATAGACATAAAATTTTACAAAACACATTCAATGTTTTACTTCTCCATGGCAAGCAGGAGAAAAGGGAAAGAAACTCTACCTGTTTTATGGCTTGCTGTGCCAAGAATGCCATTTGTAATGGGTTGGGTTTTACTGCTTGCCTTGGTAGGTTTTGATTTTGAGGCAATCTCATCTGTTGTGCAGGAAGAGCTGAACCATTGGACTTGGGGCTATGATTCTGTAAATTAATCAAGCGTGGAGGTGCCTGCATGAAAACAAACAGTTCTTCAAATTAGCTAATACCTATTTAATGTTCCAGAAATGTTTATGAAGTTACTCTTTTAAACTTCCAAAACTCTTAATAAATAAGATGCAAACAAATAGTACTACATCATTTATCTGAACACAGATTTTCAATGTTAAAAACAAAGCCTAGTAGATGGTTTTGAATTATTCTGATAAAATAAATGCAGATACATCACAACAGCCAGTGAGAATATTTCCAACTTTGAAAGTTACACAGGAGGATCAGTTTTATGCAGAAAAAAGCCTTGGGAAAAAATTAATGACAGATTCACTTTTTAGTCATCTGAAAGAAATACAAAATACATAGCTCAACATTACATATGGTTGGATACTGTATTTTTTTTTTTTTTAAATAAAAATGGTCTGAGTGCTACCATGCATTTTTTCAGACAATTTTAAAATGCCCATTCAATTGCCAATAAAGAAAATGTTCCCTAAACTATTTACACAGCCATTTGCTAACAATGAAGCTATCTGAAGTTATGTATCTTAATTTCTTCCTTTTTTCTTATCTTTCTTTACTTTCTCCTTCAGTGTCTCGGAAAAAAGAGTATCCTCTGGAAATAGTCATAACTTACCTGATGAGAAGCAGGAGGTTGCTGCATGGCTCCTGGCATTCTTGGATTTGGTAAACCTAATGGACCAGCTCTGCGTTGAGCTTGCTGTCTCTGAGCCATGACCTGTTGCTGCATATGCTGTAGTCGGAGCTGAGCTAAGCTTATCTGTGTTGGAAACTTAGACAACTGGTTTGAATTTATGCTGCCTGGTGGCTGTATGTTTGTTTCCATCACAGGGCCTTTGGGCATATGTGGTGGGGTTTCTTTATCTTCAATTACCAAAGAACCTAGTTTAAACAAAAGAAATAAAAATCAATACAAAAATATTCCAGTTAGCAGAAATGCCATTTTTCACAATTACTTCATTTTAAACCATGAGGTCATCGTGCATTATTGTAATGTAAAGAATGGATAAACATGAGCTAGAGGACTCCATTTACTTTGTTTCTTTCCCTGAAAAAAAAATTTTAAAAGGTTGCATTTTATAGCAAAAATATAGGCTATTTTATAGCTTTGTGCTGCAGCCTCCTCTACACAGCGTATTCTGCAAGGAAGGTGTCCTGGCCTCTCCCAAAGAGCAAGGGAGAGAAGTTTCACAGGAAAAGAGTATCCTCATCCATTTAACTGTATTGTAACACTTAAAAGGTACTGTGATCCTTTCTGGCCTCTGAGTCAACATCATGAAATACTCAAATGATACTTCCAGTTGCTGCACACCACCAATTCTGCACGCCACCTCCAGCAGATGTTTTATCTCTCTCCACTGACTTAGAAGGAAATTTGACAAGACAGATAACTTCTAGAGATTAATGCTGGGTGAGAGACTTTATCTGAAGAGATATCTAGTGTGATTACCTGAAACTCTCACAGAAAATTATGGCTACTCCATCTGAGAAACATGAACTCTAATTAGAACAGTTAGACTTGATTCAAGGAAATAACATGCTGTTTGTACAGGAAGAGACAGACTCTTTGTTTAAAACAGAGTGAAGCACGGTGTGCCAGTTTTGGCTGAAGTAGAGTTAGTTGTCTTCATAGCTGCTAGTCTGGGGCTATGTTTTGGAGCTGTGATGAAAACAGTATTGATAATGCAGACAGTTTTTGCTATTGCTGAGCAGTGCTAACACAGCATCAAGGCCTTTTCTGCATCTTACAACTCGCTGCCAGTGAGTAGCCTGGGGGTGTACATGAAGCTGGAAGGCAATACAGCTGCAACAGCTGACCCCAACTGACCAAAGGGATATTCAATAACATTTGATGTCATGCTTAGCATATACAGCTGGGAGGAAAAAGAAGGAAAAAGAGTTGACATTCCGAGTGATGGTGTGTTGTCTTCCTAAGGAAGCCGAGCTCTGCTTCCCTGGAGATAGCGGAACACCTGCCTGCCAGTGGAAAGTGGTGAATTAATTCCCTGTTTTGCTTTACTTGTGCCTATGGCATTTGCTTTGCCTATTAAGCTGTCTTTATCTCAACCCACGAGGTTTCTCACTCTTACTCTGCCGATTCTCTGCGCCATCCCACCAGGGAGCGGGGAGTGGTAGCAGTGTGGTGCTTAGCTGCCACCTATAGAAAGCTGACATATAGAAAGCTAGGGTCCAAGATTGTTGGAGAGTTTTTGGAATAAAATGGACATGTAAGCAATCCTGACTACTTAGCATTAGCTAGAGTGAGCTAAGGGCCTTGAGGCCCAGCTGCAAGGTTACTAGAAGATCAGCTATGTGCAAAAGATAAGTAACTTGGCAGCAGAAAAGAAGAATAACAGGATGGGATGCATCTCATAGACAACACATAAGGAGTTGTATTTAACGAGTTAGATAGTGCACTGTGGCATATGAAAAATGCTCAATAAACGGCAACACTTTGATTACATTAATCTGCATGTTGCCCACTGATGTCCTGCAACTGGCGCCCGGAACTGGGACCTTCTTGCTGTTGCTTCCCAGGAGCGATGAAGACAGCTGGAATGAGAGGGCGGGAAAGCCGACCCAAACAGCTCGTTGCCCTGAGGGCTGGTAGTAGCACGTGCTCACTGGAGGAATCTCACCCTGATCAGGTGAGCGGTCGGGGAGGAGATGGGGTCTACACTCAGTAAAGAAGAAGAGGCAGTAGCTAAGCTCCTCCAACATATCCTCTCCAGGAGAGGGATACATGATGAGAGTGGCAGTCTGAAGCAGCTGCTACAGTGGGCTGAAGAGAGAGCCCTGATGCCCACAGTCAGTATAGCTTTTGAGCTGGAAATGTGGGAAGAAATTAGGAAGTCCCTATGGGATGGAATTAGCGAAGGATCTAAGGAGGCTGGAAAATTAGCCACATTATGGAGAGTGATTCAAGACACATTAAAAGAAATGAAAAGTGACAGGGCAGGAGCAGCCTCAGCACTCGCTGTCTTAACGCCTGATCTACCAGTACTGATGAATGCTCAAAATATTGACTCGAGCTCTAGACAGTTATTTGAGACACCTAAAATACCCCCACCAGCACCTGCGGGGGCTATACTGATTCAAGCTCAGCCAACTGTACCATTTGACCCTGTAGTTCAGCCAAAAAGTAAAAATGGGACCGAGAGGCAAAGCCAGAAGCGACCAAAGACACCACTGCCACCAGAATCGTCAAAGGACCCAGAGGGAGACAGGCCAGAGAACAAGGGCGAGGAATCTCAGAATGCAGACCCTCCCTCTCCTGCCTGCCTGCCGCGGCTCCCGGCCACTCTGCCGCCGCCGCCACCTTCCTCCCCACCTCCGCCACATGATTTATCTTCTTGACCATTGCCATCAATCTATCCACTGCTTCCCCAGTCAACACCGACAATGCCTGCTATAGAGCAACAACCAAAGGAAGAACTGGGACTCAGAGACAAGCAACTAAGGGAATTGCTGAAAGAACTGGAGACCAAGGATTAGTATTACCCCTGAAAAAAACCCTAGTTTTTGCTCTGGGAACATCCCGAACAACCCAGGGGCACTAATCCGTTTTTACCCCCTGATCTGTTCCCTATTCCTGCTCCTACTTCCCTTAACCCTTTAACACCCACTGCTCCACCTCCTCCAGATCTAACATGAGATTGGGGGGTGGTGGTGGGGGCTGGGAGTGTGGATCTGGTAACTAGATGGAAGGGAATTATTCTAAATGCTATAGTTGAAGGAGAAATGGTCCCCAACATGGGTCAGATGGTTTTTCCAGTGATTGCGGGTACAGGAGGAAGAGGTCAATGGGTTGCATTAGATTGGAAAATGAGTAAATGACAATTTCAAACCGTACTGTGTAATGGCAGCATTGGCTTCTTTTATCAACCTCTTTTGCAACATCTTTTTCCTGGTCAATTGTTGACACCATATGACACAAAAATGCTCATTAACTCCTTAAAAATGCTCTGTTAACTCCTCAACAACTGCAATTTCATCATAAATGGCAAATGCTGTGTGAAAATGCAGCTGCGATTCCTAGACAGAACACTGATGTATTATACGGAGTGCAAGCACAAATGTTACTTGGTGCTGGTCCTTTTGTACGTGCAGACTTTCAGGCATGCTTTCAAACTGAAGTATTGCAACTTTCACAGCAATTGGCGTATAAAGCTTTGCAAACTGTGCATGATCCTGCACAAGCAACCCCCTCTTTTGCAAATATTAAACAGGGGGAAGCAGAGCCATATTCAAAATTTGTGCATCTCATATATTCAGCGATAACATCACATCCTGATTTGTCAGAAGAGAACAAAATTTTTTTATATGTGAGCATATGACAATGCTAATGCAAAAACTAAACGTGCGTTAAGACTACTCCCGAAAGATGCTACAGCAGCCCAATTGTTAGAAGCTTCTGAGGGAATGCTAGAAACAGATAAAGCTGCTTAAGAACCATCATAGTAATATGGCCCTCAATATTGATGTATTTTGTGGTGCATGGTGCACTGGTGTTTCATACAGAGATAAAAAACTTGGTTGGTAATTACACTTTTCAGTTTTGGTTTGGGAGATTGTACCACTTCATCTTATTTCAGGCTGACTCCACCAAACTTTAGTAACAATAGCATTTCATTTTTGATTCTTCTGGTGGGTGTTGTTAATTTTTCTCATATATTGGTGAGGAGTAAGACAAAACTACAGTCATGAGAACGAGTATGCCTTTTTGCAGGCTGAGAGTTGCTGTTCGGAGAGTGAGAGCTGCCCCTGGTGCAAAGAGCACCCCCACTCCCCCACTCCTGCCCCTGCAGCCACTTCTTGACCCCCCTCATGCGAAGGCACAACTCAGATACGGCTGGCGAGCATCCCAAGTGTATCTGCTACAGCTGCAGCTGCTGTCTCTGCCCCCACAGACACTGCTGCTGCTCAGAAAGTGAACCATGCTGCAGACACCACTGCAAAGAAAAAAAGAAAAAACGGAAAAAAGGAAAAAAAAAAGGGGGGGAAAGAGCATATGCCTTAATGAGAGCGCTAATAACTAAACCAACACTTTTGATCAAAATGCTCAATACAACAATTGGGCCCAGAATGTAATGACAAACTCGAAATTTGGGGTGCAGCAGCAAGGGTTCTTGCTGCTTCATTTGTCCCACATGTAACAGCAGGAAAAGCCCTTGGCGATATTCACAAACTAGCCTGTTGCACTGCTAAGCAGATGAACTTAACTTCTGATATTTCAACACAGATGCTAGAAGATGGTGATAGCGCCACACATGCTGTTTTACAAAATCGTGCTGCCACTGACTTTTTATTGTTAGCTTTTAGGTCAAGTTTGCGAAGACTTTGATGGAATGTGTTGCATAAACTTGTCTGATCATTCAGAGTTGATTCACAACCAAATACAATTGATTAAGATAACATGAAGAAACTAACTGTTGCACATGCTGGGTTAGATAAATGCTTAAACCACTTAGGGATAGGGGGATAGCTTAGAGATTCAATTAGACAAGGCTTATTGATTATATTAGTTATTATTGCTTTCATATTATTAGTATGTTGTTTATGGAGATGTATCATTAGCATGTTATCTCGCACGATAAGTCTGGATTGCTCAAAAACTAAAAGGGGGAATTGTTGGAGAGTTTTTGGAATAAAATGGACATGTGAGCAATCCTGACTGCTTAGCACTAGCTAGAGTGAGCTGCTAAGGGCCTTGAGGCCCAGCTGCAAGGTTACTAAAAGATCAGTTACGTGCAAAAGATAAGTAACTTGGCAGCAGAAAAGAAGAATAACAGGATGGGATGCATCTCATAGACAACACATAAGGAGTTGTATTTAACGAGTTAGATAGTGCACTGTGGCATATGAAAAATGTGCTGTACCAATCAGCAATATGCTTATATTATGTTATCAGCCTGACTGTCTACAAAAGGGCTACCGCTACTCTCAATAAATGGCAACACTTTGAGTACATTAATCTGCCTGTTGTCCACTGTTCTCCTGCACAAGATTGCAAGTTAAAAATTTCCAGTGATCTGTGAAAGGCTTCACAGCAGCTTTCCAGTACAATTGAGTGATAGACACCTCATATTCCCTTCTATCATAGAGATCTGTGGCTTCTTCCCAGGAGAGTTCACCTCACAAGGTGGGTACATCACTGACGGTTTGACAATCCCTGTTGCAGTAGAACTTGAAATCACCTTCCCCACTTCTCTCTATATATCCACCAGTCTCTGTGGATCCTGTGCAGTCTAGTCTGACTGATTTTGGGGCAGGCACTTGTGAAGGATGTGAAGAAGGATGTGAAGAAGGGTTATAGATGGTGGTCTCTGTTTCAGAAGCCAGAATATTGCTGAGGAAACTAAAAGCTGCTATTTTTAGCATCACATATACCATTCAAGCAAGGTAAGTTTGTAAACAGTCTATCATAAGTATTCATAAATTTTCCCATACAATGCAGATCAAATGTCCTCTACAGGTAAGGAAATCTAACAAAGCAAACCAAGAAACAAATAATGTGGCAGCTACTTATCTTCACAAAAAGAACGCTGCCTTCAAAATTGGAACAAGACCTCAAAGGGCTAATAAAACTCTATCATACCTAGATTGAAAATATTTTGAGCCCAGAAGCTAGGATCACAGTGAAACTGTATAGTATTGTTGGTCACCGGTGAAGCATCACACCTTGCTCGGAGAAGATACCGTAGTCGGTATGTAATCTAAAACAAGAACAAAACAGGATTTGTTTTTCATCTGGGGCCAGTGCTATGTATTCAAACAGTCTAAAAAGTATTTAAAAACAAAATAAAAAACAAACACCCAAAACTCCCTACCACCAAAAATCCCTCAATAAGAACCTAGACTATTGAGGGGAAAGTCAGAGAAATTTGTCCAAGCTACAAATAAAGGACATTCTCAACATCTTTCCCTTTTTTACAAAACTATTTTAAAAAACAATCAACTCCACCGTGAAGAAAATTAATTATTCTTCCCTACAGATACACAGACTTGGTTATGACATTCAATGACATGAACCATTTCCAAGTGAAGTACAGACTCACGTAACTATTGCTGGTTTCGCCCCACCCAAACCTATGTTAGGTTCAGCAGAAGTCTTGGGATAACACTAAGCAATTATAAATGACATGACTCAGTTTGATGGTCTTTTTCTCTAATCAATTAAAAGCTATGGTTCGCTGAGGCAGTATAAAGCAGGCCAAATGAATTTAACTGTTTAAAGCTGACAAACCTGATGTTCCCCTCCCATCTGCTACAGCCTGCAGCGCATTTTGGTATCAAAAGAAAAAAACATTGCATCAAAAAACAACCCCAAAACCAAACAGGAAACCACACAAAATTCCCCATTAGGTTCTCTAACTAAGAAATGAAAAAAATAAAGAAAATTTTTTGTGATCCACTTATAGGAATTGGGAAAAAAAAGCATCTAGCATCTTTCCTCAACACTGCCTAAGGCTTCTGTCATCAGGCTGGTATAATCTAGTAACTTCTGGAAAATCAGCCAGCTTTTTGTTTGTTTGTTTATTTTTTAATTGCAAGTCTTTTAGGATTTCTGTTGATCATGAGCAGGCAGCTTAATGATACCACACACAGTCAGATTCAAAATGTCACTATAGTATTGAAATATTTCACTTCATCCTGTTTGCATGTACAAGCAAAACCCTCAGCTTTATTTCTATCCATTTTTGAAGACTTTTAGTGGAAAGTGAGTAACAGAACAAAGAAATACAGTAATTTCTACATTAAAATACTACATATCAGAACCTACAATACCATCTTTCTCTGAACTCAGAAGCTGTAACAAGTTCTGAGAAGAACCCCCAGTGATATAGGAAATGCAAAATTATTCCCACTGTTTCATGATTTTATGGTTTTTACTCCAGACAAAAGGAGTTGTCCCTAGTCTTGCATATCTAAAAAAAATCTATGGTAGGAGAAAATAATGCCCAGAGAGCTAAATTATTAGAACCATTTTGTACTTATGTCTAAGGGAAAGCCATGAAAAGTTATATACCAATATTTCAGTTGGCAGAAAGGCATTAAAACATTTAATTCCCTGGTGTTACAATCATGTGAATGCCTATCTGCCTTAACTACAGTTTTTAAATAAATGTGGAGAGCTATCTTCCAACCCTTACCAAGCGTTTGCTGTACAGTAGTGCTGTGCTGCTCCCACTGGAAACTGCCCATTTGGAAAAATTCATGACATGTTCCAGCTGTTTAGAGAGACCTGCCACTTCCTGTTGTTGCTGCAGAAGTTTCATCCGATGCTCTTTTGCCAGAGTCTGCAAGTAGAAGAGCAGTTCCAGTCAAAGGGTTCAATTTACAGTTAACAAGCATTAGCTTTCATATTTGTAAGTCATGATGATCAAGCATTTTCACTTAGCTCTTCTAAAAAGAACCTGTGTCCCCTCACTGAAACTATCAAACAGAAAAGGCAATATATATTTATATTATACATTTATATATTTATTCTTGCTATTAGGCCTTTCTGTACAATTCCCGTATTTTCCCAGGATACATTTTTATGTAAAGATATGTGTGGCTCTCTCTACACACACACTTTTTAAAACACAATTTGAGATAATACTTTTCCAGGTCTCAATTCTAGACAATTCTCTTCTTTAATTTGCTATTTAATCGCTGAATGTATAAGAAAATCTGAGGGAAACACTTTTCATGCATAGAATTATGACTTGAAAACACAGAGAAAGAATCAGGGCTCGTAGACAGCCCTGATTCACAAAGCAGAGGACACAGACAACTACAAAGAAAACAGCAAAATCCCCCCAGAACCAAACCCTCCTCCCCTCCCCAACCAAAAGCCCACTTGCTCAAATGGCTTATGTGGGACATTTCTCCACTTATTATGCAACAGGACATGCACTGGTGGCTAACGCCAGAAATGTATTTTATTTCAATGTGGACCCCCACAAAAAAATATTAAGACTGACATTTTTGTTTCATATGATAGAAATTAAATTACCTCCAACTGATGCAGTAGAGCTTTTCCCTTTTTATTTATTTCTACCATCAATGTAAATATGGCAACTTTAATATCCTGTTCCACCTGCTTTTGATTCTGATTCACTTCAAGAATTCTGTAAGTAGACAGTGTAGAAAAGAATGTCCTTTAGCTCACAAACCCACCCTCCAAACAGCATAAAAAAACCCCCTCTACTCTCTTGCTGAGACTACAATATTTTTTGTACCAAGTAATGTATCTACCATCAAGTACTTAGTAGTCAGGAAACTTACTGGGAGAAATAGAAAGAGCAAGTATCTGTAACCCATGATAAAACTAATCAACTGGTTTCAAATTCTAATACCTTAAGGCTGGAAAAGTACTGCCATCTGCCACTGATGAAAATTAAATGCCCACTGTAATTGGAATTCTTGAGCTTTAATTGTAGAGCACACTTCTGGATTGGTCCACAGTACTAAAAACTGTTAAATTTACATCTAAGGTAGAATGGCACTCCAAAACCAACCAAACAAAAAATATTTTCTAATTTAGCTATTTCAACAACAGTGCTCAAGCCTGTAACAGCAAAGCATAACCTTATATTGTGAAAACAACTACTGCTAAGATGCAAGGGATAATAACTGCTTTGATGCAGCAAAAGAAGCTGTTGTGGTTTGTTTGTTTTGTTTTTTTTTTTTCCTATCTCCACCACCCTCAAAGACAGGAAAAGAGGAAGAAAGAGTTCAAGTTGCACTCAGCATCTTACACTCTGTTGAATCTTCCTGGCTATGGCCTATGAACTCTGCTGAAGGAGTGGAGACAAAGGCCTATTGTAGCACATATTTTGAAGATTTATTTTTCTCTTAGGTTTGCAGTAGCGAGTGAATAAAGCCCCAAGCATGAAAGTATTACATAAATCTTCAAATATATGTCATAAACATTATGAAAACATGAGTCATAACCTTTCACTTTCCAAGAGGGATCTACACTAAGAATATACATGTGCTGATGGTGGGGAAGAATATAAGACTGCCTTCTACAGTCTTTAGTGCCTCAACTGTTTTGTTGCACACAAGATATTGCTGCCCATTAAGTCCACAGGCTGAGCAGAAGAGTTACCTAACACAACCAAACACATTAAACAGCCAGAAGTCACTATGGCAAACTGAAGATTTTAGATTTTCTCTTTCATTGAAGGATACAAGGAAAGAGATACAAAATGCATTGATATAAACACTTCAAGAAATGACAACGTATATAAAGTTGCACTCCTTGTCAGTTTTAACCTCAAAAGTTGGTAGCATACCTGTTATGGATCTGCTTCCCTGTATATTTTATGTACTTAGTCTTCTCCATCAATTTGGTGATTAGTGTTTCAATGATCACTTTCTGGTTCTGAAAAGCTTCTTCTATAAACTGATACCTGTAGTAAAAAACACTGAGTATTTGCTCATGCAAAAGGTGTGATATACTTGCTAAAAAACAGTGCCTTATATAAGACCTCTTTAATTGAAGAAAGATGCTGTTTGAGTTGAAAAATTAACTGTCATCATGGAAGCATCAGCAAATGCTGGTATCTTTTATTTCTAGTATATATGAATTTATAGTACATTTCTTGTATAGTCTATTTTTTATAATTTATGATTTTCATAAATATGCAGGAACATTGTGCGACCACAGCCCAATGTTAACAAAACAAAAATTAATGTTGAGCTGTAGTTATCAGTTTGTAAGTGAAAGTGCACATAAGCTATTACTTCATGCAAGATAAGTACGTAGAAACAGAAAAAAGAGAGATTGTTGAGTCAGTAGAAGTCAGCAACATTTTAAATCAAGGAACTGAAATAATCAACAATTTGAGGAAAAAACAGAAGTGGCATATTCTGAAAGGTATAAAACTCCTCTGAAAAGCAGAATTGAAGAGGAAGACTGCAACTCTGCAAGAGCAAGGTTTTGGCCTGTTCCAAGGAACAACAGTGGCCAACACTTCTCCACCTACTGATGTCTACCTGGTCAGGCAAGGAATTGCACTGGGTGGTTGCATCAAGTATAGCAAGCACATTAATACTTAACCTAACAGTACATCTGTCCCAGAACCCATTAGCCAGCTGATTACTGTCATGTACTCAGAAGCTGTACAAACTCCTGCTTTTCAGCAAACCTTTAGCCCAAAGGTTTGTTATGTTGTCCAACTATAGCCAGACTTTAGGTCTCCTCTTCTTTTTAAAGGGCTCTTCACAGAAAAGAAACACCCATTTGCTCTGTTCTGAAATGTTTGGTAATGTTCTGTTATACAATCATCTTGCTGAAGGACAAATAAGAGGAATTAAATATAAGTGTACAGTTGCATAACACAGCCCCTGTGTTTTCTAAGGACTCTCTGAAGAGCTGCATAGGAACAAATTCTGTACAAATAACTTGGACAGTAAAGAAAGGTCTTGTGTTTAAGTCACCAGATTAAAAACTGGAAGAATTAGATTTTATTCCAAATTATCACACACACATCAGCTGCATTATTTTGGATACAACTGCTCCACGTCTGTGAGCTTTGCTACTGAGCAGAAAATGTCACTTTCACATTTTTCACCTAACTATTCTATACAGCTAGAGAGAGCTACAATCAACTTCAAGCTATCTTCCTGTAAGTTGAGTTGTGGAAAACAGGTGCATTGTTTCAATACCTGTGCTCTTTGTGTTCTAGTAATTGACAGTCACGGCAGGTCAGCTTGTCACAGGTTTCACAATACAACTTCAACTGCTCCTTTTTGTGGTAAGGACAAAATACAGGTCGCTGACTGGTCACACCAACTGCTTCTGTTGAACAAAGGAAGAGAAGGTAAATTTTCAGATGACACTAAGCTGTGAGGGAGTGTTGATCTGCTGTTCTGCAGGCTCTGCAGAGGGACCTGGGCAGGCTGGATTGATGGGCTGAGGCCAGCTTTATGAGATTTAACAAGCTCAAGTCCCGGGTCCCTGCACTTGTGTCACAACAACCCCAGGCAATGCTACAGGCCTGGGGAACAGTGGCTGGAGAGCTGTCCAGTGGAAAAGGACCAGGGGATGTTGATCCACAACCATCTAAATATAAGCCAGAAATGTGCCCAGGTGGTCAAGACGGGCAGCAGCATCCTGGCTTGTATCAGAAATAGTGAGGCCAGCAGGATCAGGGAAGTGATGGTGCTCCTGTACTCAGCACCGGTGAGGCCACATCTTGAGTACTGTGTTGAGTTTTGGGCCCCTCACTACAAGGACATTGAGGTTCTGCAGTGAGTCCAGAGAAGGGCAGTGAAACTGGTGAAGGGTCTGGAGCACAAATCTCACAAGGAGCAGCTGAGGGAACAGGGTCTGTTTAACCTGGAGAAAAGGAGACTGAGGGGAGACCTTATCACTCTTCAAACTACCTGAAAGGAGGTTGTAGCAAGGGGGGGTGTTGGGCCCTTACCTCTAGTAACAAGTGATAGAACAAGAGGAAATGGCCTCAGGTTGTGCCAGGGGAGGTTTAGATAGGATATGAGAAAAAATTTATTCACTGAAAGGGTTCTGAGGAACCGGAACAGGCTGCCAAGGGAAATGGTGGAGTCACCATTCATGCAGGTATTTAAAAACCCTGCAGATGTGGTACTTAGGGACATGTTTTAGCGCAGGACTTGGCAGTGTGCTAGGTTAATGGTTGGACTCGATGATCTTAAAAGTCTTTTTCAATCTAAATGATTCTATGATTTAAAGATGTTGCAGGGATCATTGTAATCCCTTGAACACACCCTTTTTAGCATTCCAAAGGGAAGGGCCCACAGGGATCTGTGCCACACAACCCCCACTCCCACCCTTGTTAGCATTCCAAAGGGACTGCTGGAGAGGATGGAGACAGAAGTCTGCAAATGGCCTAGGCCCTGCATACCATGATAACTGAGAGGCCAAGGAGCTGAAGCCCTTTCCAGCTGCTCAGCCCCAATTATCATGCCAGTGGTGGGCTTTGGGATTTAACAACAACCTTCCCCCCCTGGCTGGCCCAAGGCTGGATCCAAGCCCAGTGACTTTCTGTTACCTCTCTTCTCAAACTCCCTTGGCTTTCTCATTCCCTTTCCTAAAATTATTAAGTAACACAGACTGTGTAGTTTGAACAACAAAATAATCAGCCTTTATGACTGATTAGCCTGAGAATATATAGTAATAGAAGTACCAGCGTTTATGTGTTATTCTTTCCCTACTTCTAATTAAATCTTATATTCAAATACAGACCTTGAATGTAATTTCATCTTAATCCAATCAAGGGGTATCTGAGGCATAACATTTTAGTCACCCTCCCTGGGAGGAACAGGTTTGACACTCTAAGGCTGCACCTAAGCCCCCCTCTGAGAAGTTTAGAAAGGAAGGGGTTTAATCTGTGTTTCCCTGGGAGGCCTATCCAGGTCACGACAGTCTTTTCCAAGTTAAATGATTCTGTGATTTTAAGATCAGTTCAGTCTCCTGAGATTAATAAAGATTCGCATTGTCCTATTTTTCTTTTACCATGTTCCTCACTTAGATGCTAGAAATGAGTATCAGGCCACCTGATGAAGAATCTTAACAGCTGTAAGCTCAAAATTGCAATCTCTCACTCTTGGTCAAGCATGGAGATAACATCCTTTCTCATGGAAAATGTCTAGAACCCATGTTACCATAACTTATTATGGCCCCATAGAATTACTTGCAAAAGGAGTGGCCAGTACTGTTGCAGTTGGAAAAGACATTGCACAACCAGTAAGTTCCTTTCTCATATGGAAATGAGGACACTGATGGCTTCATTCATTGCTGTCTTCTTTCAAGTTCAAGTGGGTGAAAGGGTGTTTGAAATTGTCAAGACACAAACAATCAGACCTCTAAACCATACAAAATATAATAATCAGAAGTTATTAGTGGCCCTTTAGGACCCCACTCTAAATGGGTGAGAGGTCTCACTTCTGTTTCCAGTGAGCAAAGAGCACACGAAACACCACCAGATGACAGAAATTAAATCTGTTCTTTAAACAATTTAGCCGACAAAGCCTTATTTCTTATGAGTCAGGTTGGATACTGAGTTCATGATGATTACATGGCCTGTAATGAAAACTGCCTCCACACTGCTGCCCATCGTTCCCTGCAGCCCAACAATGTCTCCCTTCCATACCCACACAATTTTCACAAAACCTGGAAGAAGTTATTTTCAGATCTGTATCTTTCAGATCTGAAAGTGACCAGCAGACTCAAGAGGAAGCCTGAAGGCAGAGAGATCATTCCTACCACCCAGTCATGTTCAGTGTACAAGTCAGATACTTCTACTTTCAAACTCTCCTGTAAGTACACTCAGTACTCACTTTTGATTAATCACATCTGAAGGTGGGATACACAACATAGTGTGTATCTTTAAAGTGTCATACTGGAAGCTACCCTTTGAGCAATACAGATTACAGAAATCAAAGTCTACATTATATTTAAAATTCACAGGATTAGATATGGTAGAATTAAAATAAACTTATATTTTAATACATCTATTTAAAATCTCTTTATTTTTTAAATTATATTTTTATAAGACAAATCATGCAAACCCAACGGACTTTGAACTGGCAGAATGTTTGTCAACATCCTATTGTGTTCATAATTGTCCCACAACGTTACTGATTGACAAGACACAAAGGGCATTAACAGAACAAGTTCTCATTGAATAAAGTACAACCTTTTTTACCATGGGAATAGCCAAGATTTCTCAGAGGGTGTACTGTATAACACATCCATTCTTGTTGGTTCTCAAAGTCCAGGTGGATAAAAAGCTCTGAGTAACCCGATTTGATCTCATGGCTAACTGCTTTAAAGCAGGAAAGCTGTTCCCAGATGATTTTTTAACTTATCTAAACTAACCTGAATTATCATAGCCCCTATTTAGGAAAACCACCCCAATTCATAACCTACTTCCCATTCATTTCTAATTTCTTTCATTCCAAACTTAAAATATACTTAGCTAAAACATGAATTCTGGCGTATTTTATTACTAAGAGATCTACCTTTATTATCAGTGTGCTGAAAAAATATAATCTACTAGTGTTCCTTTTGCTGCAATATACAACAATAATGTTCATATAAACCATTTGGTAGACCTCTAGATAGACTAGAGGAGCTGTCTGCATGAAGAAATATTTTCTGCAGCTGATCTCTAAAGCTTAGACAATAATTTGCAATCATTCCAGGTGAAAGACAAAATATATGTGTATTTATTGGTTTAAAATATTTTGCATAAAAATCATATGAAATACTAATCTGTAGGGTTTTGTATCACGATGCAGCATACCTGACAGAAAAACCTGACAGAAAAACAGCTGTCAAACCACTAGCCATGACTCAGTCTCCCTTTTCAGTAGCTATGCTCTAATGCTTCTAATATTTAAAATAAAGTTCTCTTTTGTTAGCTGGATCATTTAACAAATCCACTTAGATGGAGAGCAGCTAAAGAGATATGAGTATTTTTTCAAATGTTTTCTGCCTTCAACAATGAAATTGAAATAAGTGACTGGGAGACAGGAAACTATTAAAGCATATCCATTGCCAACCAGAAAAATAACACGGTTCCACTAATTCATAGGTAATAAGGGGGATAAGGAATCTGTGCTTTTACATTTACAAGGATTAAGGAATACAATTTTTTGCAATTCATCCCTTTAAAAAGAAATTTGGTGATTTAATACAGTTTTCCAACACAGACACATATTCTTTGTAAAAACACAACCCAAGTGTGTTACCTGGAGATACCTCCTCTTTCTGTCTCACAGTATGATCCTTTGTGAATTTAACCCTCTGGTGAGCTCTGATGCAGGTCTTGCACAACCATTCCACACATTCCACACAAAACCCATGAGCTTCTGCATTGTCTTCACAGCTTGTGCAGACCTGACACAAGGAAGATAAGGTGGCCTTTAAATAAATATGGAATATAAATGAAAGGTATTGTTCATATATCATTAGTGCACTTCTACAGTTTTTTGAAAAAAGTGAAATGAGAACAGAAGACTGCCTGAGGTACAGGAACACTATAAATAACTGCATTAAAGTAATCAAATGTGACTCTTTGAAGAAAATGGTCATTTTTTCAGTGTTACTCCAAAACCTTTACCTGACATGAGAGAAATCGAACCATTACTTTCTGCCCAGCACTGCACACTTATAAGCCATGAAATGTTTACAATGTACAATATGCTCTTGTGAAATATTTACTAAAGACAGAACATGATCAGCACTGCCCTGATTTTAGAAGTCTCCCTCAGCCCACACAGAAGCTTTAATTTTAGTTTTAGTTCACCTGCTTAGGAGTTTCAGGAAGTACAAACTGTACTGAACAGCAGCAGGGCTCTAAAGACTCTCTGCATCACCACTAAGCAAGCATTCCATTTATGCTTATCAATAAAGCTACCCTAGAACAGATTTTCAACCAGTGAACAGTAATTTTAAACAGTGGTCTGTTAATTCCTGCAGCTATTTGGCATATACCCAAGAGACCTAGGAAAAATAAAAAAAGGAAAACAAACATGATAACAAATCAAAAGCCCTCTGCACAGAGAGGAAAAAAGTTTCTTTGGATCCACAATTTGAACAACAGGTTAAAAACTATGAATGATGGACAACACCACTTCACATGCTCACATCTTTAAGACCTCCTTTACAATGCACCTCTGTAGTCATACCTTCAAGGGGTTTTTGGTGGTAAAAAGAGTGAACATACTCATGCAGACACTTTTTTAGGTAACTACCACCCATTTCTATCAATGCTTAGCACTGCTGTAAACAAAAGTCTCAAGATGTCTTAAGACTGCTATATCTTA
Organism: Florisuga fusca; assembly: GCA_038090715.1. Taxonomy (NCBI): domain Eukaryota; kingdom Metazoa; phylum Chordata; class Aves; order Apodiformes; family Trochilidae; genus Florisuga; species Florisuga fusca. The sequence goes on along the minus strand of JAAWXA010000005.1, from coordinate 52,683,758 downwards.
CAGTTCACAGTGATAGAATTCTGCTAGAAGGAGCAACAAGAAGAATTTAGAGTCTAATTTTTCAAAAAATCCAACTTCTGCACCCACACAAGATAAATATAGATTATGTTAAAGATCTTACGCAGATAGATAATTTATATGTCGAAATATGTCCCAGTTTCCCCTTGAAGAAAAAAGAGGAAAATTAGCTCAAAACTTGCCTTAAGCCACATAGCAAGTTACTGATGGAACTGGAATTTGAACATAAGAGTTCTAGATACCCAATGCTGTGTTTATTCTTCTGGATCATGTTTCCTCTTAAAGCAAGTATCTTCTGAGAAATGAAGTTATAACACAAGGGTTGTTGACCCCTCTTGCTGTCACTTGGGAGTTTGAAACAGTTCCTTTTCATTAAAGGACCTGCAAAGGAGAAAAAACTGGGCTTGTGCTCCTTTTTATATTTGTCTACAAAAAGGAGGCCTGAACGTTTTGGGTTTGTTTTGTTTTGTTTTTTTTTTTATCTCCTACTTCATTTATGTTTTTCTTCCCCCTCTTAGTACTGGTTGACTAGAGAAAGGTCAGAGTTAGAGTATTATTAAAAAGTCAAAAAAATAGAAGAACAGCAGTCAAAGGAAGTCAATTGTAATCAGCAGGAAGTTGAAAATGTTTACTTGCTCTTAATCTCAATGACACTTGGAGGAAAAAAAAGGGCTTAAAGATTCAGCACAGCTTCTTGTAAAAAAAATTAGAACAAGCAAGTATCACTGAGACAACAATGTTACAATTTCTCTCACAGAAATTCCCATGAAAAAAAAATTCCTCCCTTCTTCTGTGCCAATTACCCCCTCTTCAGGTGTGCCAATGTAACCCTTTGTAAGACTGTGGTGTAAAATAGTATTGGTTGCATCATAGTAGGCCAAGGATCAGTCGCATCAGCACTGCTGACTGGGTAATGAACTACTGCAGGTCAAGAAAGCAGTTTCAAAATCAGTCTTGTTGCCAGAGAGGTATGATCAGCCTATGCCCCCAGATACCCAGGGGTGGTTTTGCAAGTTATGAAGAGAGTGGATAATTGTTTTTCTAGTGTAAAAAACAAAAAAACCAAAAACCCCAACAGTGAAAATAAAATAGGCAAAGGAAAAAAACAACTCTTTAAGACAAAGAAGCAAAACAAAGACACACAATTAAAAAGGGCAGGAACCAAATTAAAAAAAAAAAAAAAAAAAAAAAAAAAAAATAAAAAAAATAAAAAAAAAAATAAAAAAATCAAACCTCCTCCCTGCCTTAAACGGCCCTTCCAGCCCACCTGTTGCAGACTTAGGCAAATAAACTTGCATAGTGACATGGCATTTTAAAAAGTTCACAAGACTTCTGAAGTTATTAATTCCCCCTATATTCCAAGATCTTTGTCTATTTTCCTTTTTCAATATGCTTTAAATTTTTACCTCCACTGGTTTGACCTGCTTTAGTTCGAATTATATGAAGACTGTGATTCAACAACTAATAAGCAGGTGCTGTCAAATGAACTGAAACTGCCAAAATTCCAACTCTATATTCCTCAAAACCACCAAGTGGAAGAGAAACATATTTCTAAAATTTTTCATAGACATCATAACTCATGCTGTCAAAATAGCTATGCTTTTCTAGGTAGAAACTAGATTCCCTTCTACCTACCTCTTTTTTATAACACTCATTTTTAGATATAGCTTGGATTTTGCTGGAACTCCTAATCATTGGAATAAGCCATATAGCTGAAGTACAATTACTGCAAATATTTACTATATGCTTCCAAAATCTAAAACTTTTTTCGCTCTTATGTTTTGAGACTCACACAAGCAGTGCTTCATGATTTCAAAGCAAACTCTCTCTAGTTAACCTGTAAGTCTTTATTCTCAGACAGTTTTTTATTTTTAATTGAGTTTTCCCTGTAATTATATTTAATTCAGTTACTAGTTTTAGTATTTATAACCCCGGGAAGCAAACATTCAGACTTCATTCAAATTTAATGAAAGCTGAAATTACTCAGCATGTTGCAGGCAAGTACCGTTTTTTCTGCTTTTGTGTACTTAAGATTTACATGCAAGAGTTGACATAATAGAGCTGTCTCCCCAGCAACTGTCGTAGCTACCCACTCTTCTACTTAAATATACTTTGAGTATTAAAGAGATTACAAAAGCAACCAAAGGTTTCCAAAGTTTCAAAGGAAGAGAGCAAAGTAATCCAGATACGTATTCAGTGAATTAATGTTCCAAACTTCATCAGGGTAAATAAGATGCAATGGCTTCCCCTGCTGGATCCATAAAACATCAGTGCTAACAGTTCTGTAGCTGTGTCTTGGCACTTACAAAGTCATCAAAAACAACACCTCTCTTGGGATATTCTTGCCATGCCCTAAAACTCTTGCTTTCAAAGACATTTTGGCCATGGTTACAGCTTTGATAAGCTATTAAGCATACAAGTTCTTCTTTAGAAGAATACATGGTGGTTACTCTGTCACCATGCAAAACTGAAGAAACTTTTTGCTCTAAATTGTCCTCATTAATTGCTTTATTATGCCAGTCAGGCCTCCTGTCTTAGTACCCAGACCTAGCATCACATCTAAACTCGTAACTTGTTTCATTACTACAATCCTAGCATCTCACCTAAGTTCTTCATCGTGATAACAACATTCAGAACTCCCATATCAGTAACTGGTAAAGACAAAGTGTTCCCACTATAAAAGGGTATTTTTCATACATGGTGTCTTTTGGACACAGAATCTATGAGAACCAGGACCTAGTCTAAATAAAATGCAAGTAACATCAATGTTATCACCCATCTTTTCTTCTGCATTAATCTTGCACTTCTCATTCTTACTTTCATGGCTTCGCTCAAGCATGAAATAATTTTCTTCTGTTAATTTCCCTCACTTCTCTACATTAGTAATATTTAAATTTAGCATTTGCTTCAGTAGCATCTCTTGGTCTAGAAGCTCCTTTCCACTCGTTCTTATGAATCAAGTATCATCCATTTTGATTTCCAAACTTCTTTCAGCATCCAGTAATTTTTGCTAAATATTTAAACAAATCATGATGCAACAAAAATTATAAAAGGATCTATACTTCCTTAGTATTTATGTCCTGTGATGGCCACAATTATAATGATTACTTTCAGAAAGATCACAACTGCATTTCCCATTAGTCTCTTCTGGAAACTTTCTTATGCTTCTATCCAGCAAAAGATCCTTCATGTTCTCTTGAACACTAGCCAGGAAAGCCCTTGTAGAACATATACTAGGTACAGTTATACACTTTCTTTATGCTTACTTCTTTTGGTCCTGAAGTTTTCAGTAGTAATTGCAAGAAAGCACAGCTGCATAAGAAGGGTACTGAGCTGCTAAAATCAGGTTCAGACAAGGTAAACATGATTTTAGATAGATGGATGGCATCTTAATGAGCTCCAGTTAGTTATTCTTCTCATTCCACAATGCCAGGCTCAACAATACATTATTTCCTCCTGTAATTTTAATTATATATGTCAACTAAATATGCTAAGGAGTATTTTAGCATTATTGACATTTTAAACATGAAACAAGCAAACTTGCATTTTAAAGTCCTTTTTTGCAGCCTCTCTTGGATTGAAATAAACCAGTCCTTCCTGACAATACAGATGTACAGGATAGTCACATATATGGACCAGTGACTCCAAGACACAACGATGCACAAAGCCCATGGCTCGCCTCTAAGTCCAATAATTTCTTACATCCTGCTAAAGCTGTGAAAGTAACAAAGCCAAACAAACCACCTCAGTAAAAAAATCTATGAAATAGCCAGTTTTTAGCAGAATTTGGATGATCTTTGATACAATTTTTCCTGCAAGTAGCAGTCTCTTTTCCAATCTTGTCTATTTTGCTACTGGCAATTTTTCTTTCTTTTCTCTTTGCTCCTTCAAAGGCAAAACAAGACAGATTGATTAGATCATCCTTAAACCTCATAATATTCCCCCTTGGACAGGACAATGATCTGTTTAACCATTATTGAGTTACAGATCACTTTATGAAAAGGTATAGGTTTTTTATGGTTTCAATGTTAAAGTACAAAGGAATGTGCAAAAAGCTACACTATCATACAAAAAAAAAACCCTAATCAGACAAAACAGAACTGCATAGCATTTACTTCCAAGAAGTAAGGTACACACTCACTAAGCAGATATCTAACAAAATTATAGAGTTCCTTTTTTTTTCTTTCTTCTTTTCCATCAGCAGAAAAGTGCATGAATACTACTCTGCTGGTTGAGCAGTCTGCTCCTTTGCCTTCAACTACTGCAGGAACTTTCCTGTGTTCAGCCAAGGACCTTACCTGAATAACAGACACAATTTCTGAACTTCAAGACTCATGTTTTTTTCTTAGGAAGAGAAGGAAACAAAGACTAAAATAGATGTCTGAGAAGGAAACTATGGAAACACAAATTATTTGAAGAATCTCCCTGACATCTCCTCACAACACTCAATAACAGATGGTTCCAAACCAGCTGCTAAAATATATGGAACTTCTCTGTATGTCTCTGCAGCCACCCAGGATCAGAAGGTAAACAAAAAGTTCAATTCAAAATACAGGTGTTTTCCTGCAACATCCTGGGGAAAAAAACCCAACCAACCAACCAAAGCAAAAAGCCACACACACACAAAAAGCAAACTACAAACTGCCCGACAAAGAGACCACTGCCCATCCTTCCAGAGACTCCCAACTACATGTCAGTTTCTGGCAAGGTCTATAATTTCTCAGAAATTCAGTTCTAAAATTCCTTATAAACTGAACAGGGTTTAGTGGTTTCTGAAAAGTAAGTTAATTCCTCTTCCTCAGAGATGGAATCATCAGTGAGCTGGTACCACAAACCTGACTAGGTACTTGCATCTGTTCCAGAGAGAGGTACTCATTCATTTACGAAAGCACTTCATCACAGACTATGCAATAAAGGACCTCTAATAAGCCACTCCCAAACTGAATTGATCAAGAGCCAATTATAGAGGTCCCCAAAACAGGAAAGCAAAAAAGAGGCATTTACCAAGGAGCCTAAGACCTGAATGTTTTGAGATGAGTTAAAGTGCAAGCCACTTTGACATAGTAACCTTTTTGTAGTCTTATTATGAAGAATGTGAAAATGTATATAAAGGGCATGAATTATTTACAAAAAGCACCTGGAGTTTAATAAAAAGTTTATGAGTAAAGAGATACTTGAGATACTCTCTTACTAGCCAAAACTTAGGACATGCAATATTTTGATACCACACATTGCTAAACTTGTGGCCCTATGCAGATCTAATTATTCATTTTCTACTGCTTCCATACTAGTACTTTCCTCCTGAAAAATCATCAAGAGGAGAAAAAAACAGTATTGCTATTCTTGCAGATAAGCAGGTTTTGGTTTTGTGAGATGGATATTATTAGATTGCAAAAGGAAGAAGAGACAGCCTACATAAGAAAAACAAAAAAGAAACCCCTACAATATATCACCTTCTCCAATGAAATGTTTGAGCCTCTTGCTGGATTAGTGCACTCCAGCTATTATAGTGCTGTGTTTTGTCAGTGCTGAGATAAGAAAAATGTAGCTGATTTCACTATAGGATTAATTTATACATCGAGATCTCTTGACATGGTGTTGTTTGGGTCTCACATTCATAGTGCTTCAAGTGCCCTGTCTCAAGTATAGAAATTCCCATTCTAACACCTATTCCTTACTTTTATCTTTTGCTAACACAATGCAATTTTAAATTAACAATTAAAAATAGTTTAGCATAAGATAACCGTCTTCACATGCATTTTCATTGATTTTAACTGATTTTCTAGAGTAAGTTACTCCATATGATAACTAAGTACCTGGAGTCTTTTTCTCCATATTGACAGCAAAAAGGCCACACAGCAAGAAGCCAAGGTTATGCACGCACATCCAAAAGTTGTTAACTTGATTACATGTTAATGCACTTACCTGATTTGATTTCTCTACTGTGCTACTGGGAACCTCTGTGGTATCCTTCACAAAAAAGTTATCTATGATGTGTCTCTCTGCACATTCCTGACCACAAATTGGACAGCGGATAACACCGACTGAGGGGGAAAAAAAAAATCTGATTACGCTTGCACAATGTAAGATAGATCAAACAACTTCAACAACATCTTGTAGGGATACATACTTTGAAAGATTGTTTTAATGCTTTCCTTTCAACAAGGTGCAAGTTTAAAAATGAGCTAATTCTCATCCATCACTGGAGTGACCTTCACCTGTTATTCCCTGGTGATGCATTTCTTTCAACCAAGGTCAAGTATCTTTTTGTTTCAATCCTATAAAGAACTTGCCTAAATCTTACAGCAAATTAATTCATTTTCTCTAAAGGGAGTGTAAATAAGCAAGGGCCTCTCCCCTCCTCTCCTCTGCAACACCTGGAAACAATTCTAGGACAATAAACTCCTGGGTTAACAAAAGTGGAGAACAGTAACTCAAAGGGCTAAACAATTAATATTTATCACATGAGAACAAAAACTACAAAGCCAAGTTCAAAACTTGGGGTTCGACACTGAGTAGAACAGACTTAAATGGAAAAGATCTATAAAATCATTTTAAAGCAAATGCCTTTCCTACATGCAGAAACAGAAGGACTTATTAGTACTGAGGTTATCATCCACAAAAATTGTCTAAAATGGCAGATATTAACATCTTGATGTAAGAAAACTATCACAATGATTATGAAGAAATACTTAGGATGTGGAAATCATAATGCAAAGTCTACAGTAGAATAGTCATCTGAGTCCACACTGAGATAGATTCTAGGCCTATAGCTGCACAATCTTAGGGACCTGAAGATCAGAGGAACCATTTAACTCATGGAATTTAACACCAGTATATAACACTTGCATATCTAACTAGACCAGCATGGGCTTAATGCTGTTCTTGTTTAATTTTTTACAATAACACTTGGAAGTACAGAAACTATTAAATATTTCCCTTTCTGCAGAAGATTATAATTCCTTATTTTAAGTGCTTCCTATAAGATTTAAGTAACTTTTTCATAATGCTCTTCCAATAAACACTAGAGATATAACTGGCCAACCCACTATAAATTGGTGTCCACCAGTTCAAAGTCCACCAGTTTTACCAAATAAGCTCTTCTGTAAATTCTGGATATTTAGCCAACACATTTCCATTTGTGTGCAAGAGATTTCACTATTATCTGAAAGCCTGGTTTTAATTGCTATTTTGCCAGTCTGCAATTTAATACATATTTGTTCAGCTTTGTTTGATACACAAATTCTCTATTTTGGCTAAAAAAAAATTTACTTTTTTTTATACCATCACCATGAAGCATAATTAAGAAATCTAATTCTGATACGACAGGCAGTTAATACAACTCCAGCTACCAAATTTTGCCTTGTATCAAGCTAATCACAGCCAAGAGTGAACAAATTTTCTAATACGCAAGCCCCATAATTGCTGAAAAAGACTATTTTTTATATTTTTCAACAGTGCAGATTACAATCGGACCTCTGTTTCCTTGCTGCTGAAGCTGAAAACATGGATAACAACAATGGATATTCAAATTAATAAAAAATAAAAAAAAGAACACTGCTTGCATTCAAGTGAAGACAATACACTGGAGTTTACCAAAGCTCGTGGATAAACATGCTTCTCTTTCAACATAAAAAATTTTAATGATGTTACCAGGGTCACCTATTATAATTAAGTACTAAAGTTTTATTTGGAAATAGTAATTTTCCAGTAGATTCTTACTTTGCAAAACTAGTTACAAAATGCAGCTTTTTATATAAAATAACAGAATTACACACAGGCCAATGAAAATTTTCAGCCATTCATCCAACATATATTGTACATTTATGAACCATCACAAGTCTGACAGGATTTAAGTCAGTTCATGTTTTTTGCATTGCCTGCAGTCAAAAATGCACCAGCACAACCCTATGAGCGCACAACTGTAAATGCCAGACTGCAGATTTTTAAACATGAAATATTAGGAAAAAGAGCAGGAAAGTTACTGGATTTGCTGTTTCTCAGACCTATCTCTGAAGATAACACATTAACATTTAATTTTTTTCATATAGAGAGTCCTCTTTTACAGTAAGATCTGGGTGAACTAACATGGTACAGTGGGTTTACATGTCTGAATTTTGGTAGTGGGTGGCAATGATTGGCTGCAAAGGTGTAAAAAAGACACCAGAAAGCCAATTCCAGCCAGCTTCAACACGGATCTGCTGCTGGTCAAAGCTGAATCCATCAGCAATGCTGGTGGCACCTCTGTGTACAGATGAAGTAATCTACACATGAATATGTACTAAGAGATGTTGTAATCTGTTGAATATGCAATTAGATTGCAAAGGTGAAACCTCCTTTTGGGTTTTTTTGGTTTGTTTTTGTTTATTTGTTTGAGTTCTGTCTCAGCTGGTAAGAGAAGTGAAGTGGAACTGCAAGAGATACTGGTTTGGAGGTATCTTTTCAAGTTTGATATGGAGCAGGTGCAGACACTACATAACTCTGTATCAATTACAGTATCTGCATCTCCTGTATGAGGTCTAATCCAATTTAGAATATTGATAGCCACAGAGATCTTATGGCGACCTGCTTTCCCCAGGTAAAAAGGACTTGGAACATTATTGAAACAGTGGCATTGACCTCAAACTAGTCTAACTAGATGACACCACAAACAGCAGTAGATCAAAAGAAATTTGGTTTAAAGGTTAGGAAGAAAACTTGAACAGATGCATGCTGGGGTCTTTAGGTATCAACAAAAAACCCTAAAACAGTGTACAATAAATACCAGCATATTAATGACTTGATAGTTTTTAAAAATTATTCCTTCTACCAAATATTATTATTTATAATGTATTTTGCACGTACAGTGATGATTTGCTAAAGGAATCACAGACAGAAGCCCTTTTTCCTCATGCAATTTTCCAGTACAAAAGCTTCACTTGGACCATGGACAAATACCCCCCCCCCTCCTAGGTCCTCAGTTAACAAAACACAACACTGCTCACTAAGGATTACTGCTCTATGATTAGGAGTTTGATTGTTTTGGTGCACAGTCAGATTGGTTTAAAGTCATACCTGGCAAATAGTCTCAAGACAGCTGGCTGAAAGAAACATAGCAAAAAGCTTCAATGGGTGCTCCTAACAAACGCTGTAGCAAGTAATGAACTTTTTTTAACAGCCAAAAGGACAATGGTATTTCTCAAAGAGATTTCTGCTCTTCAGAGTTTCAATATCATAAAGAAGGAATGCAATAAAAAAGCAAATTAATATAGCCTCAGCATTTTCTTACTATATTTCGTATATGTATTTGCTTTTAACGTTATTTTTTTCTTCAAACGTTTAATTACATTTTAAGCTGTTCCTTAAGCATGCATAGAATGCATTCCTAAATTAACCTCTGAATTAATTAACATTTCCCCCATTGAGTGCCTCTGCAAGATGCCTTCCTACTGCTACAATGGACTGAACTTTTTTCAAGTGTTCAGGTTTGGAAGCAATTGTGCAATAGCTTTCTAACCATACTTCATCTTACTAGCAACACTTCCTTCCTCGTGTTTTCAAGACACCTGCTTCCTGAATTGTGCTGCAGTTTACTTCAGTGCTTTCGGGGCTGGGAACCCTGGCTCTTATATTGTGGTCTGCTCAAGGAGATTCAAATTCTGAGTAGTAAGATATTAAAAGCCATTAGTTGATTTCGTTATATGAAATGGTAAGGAAAATAATTCATCCTCTAATGAAACTGTAGGAGGAGCATACAATATCATTAAAACAAAACCAACATCATTGCTTTACAGAAAAAAAAACACCTTAAACTATTTTGCTGTTTATTTCCTCCTCCCCCCAAAATACCTGCAGTTTTGTTAAAGGAATGAGGGCAAAAGAGAAGAAATAGCTGGAAAGCTGCAGCACGGAACATTTTTAACCTACATGCTGTGAGATAATGAAATTTCACTAATTCAGAAATTCTCTCTGCAACTGATATTTGCTGTGCCAGGTATACATTCTTCAAGTACGCTACCACATCAGCCCAAACTTAGTATTTTCACAGTAGACACTGTGAAGGACCAGATGGAGGAACCACCTCCATGGGACCCTCTTAGGCTGCTCAGCAGGGAGCTGGCACCAAATCACATTTGCAAACCCCCTCCCCATCCAAATCCTCATTAGCATCTCCAAAGGGATTGCTGGAGAGGAAGGGAGACAGATATGGTCTGAATATGGCCTAGGATCTGGTAGAGATAAGGTCTGCTCCCATTATTCAGTCTGATATGTCTCAACCAGGTTTACTAAGTGAAACAGGCCTACAATATGAGGGGCTGCACTGCTGGTCTTGGGGAATCTCATCAACATCAACCCTCACCTGTTGGCTGGATCAAGGCTTGGATTCAGGAATGGTGATTTTCTCTCTCTTTTGCCCCCTTTCCTGTTCTCTGCCTCTGAACTGAATGGGACACCTCCAGCCTCCTACTGATAACAGGCAATTGACTAATTTATGCTAATGACATCTCTCCTCCGGGGGAGGAAAGCTGGAAAGAGGAGTTTTCCCTCTTCTTGGGCCAACAAATGACCAGGGAATCATTTGCCTGGAATAGCAGGAATTTGGGGGGTATATAAGCAACACTGGGGTTCCCATTTAGTCATTGTCTTTCACCAACAGACCCGTGGTGGTGACTTTCTCAAACTCCCTTTTTCTTTTCCTTTCCTTTTCCTTCCCTTCCCGTTTCTCTTTCTTTCTTGCTATTTTGCTCTTCTAGCCTGTCTCTTTCTCTCTCCCTCTCTCTCTCTTTTGCCTTGCAACATATTTGCCATACCTCCACAGGGTTATATCACTTTGCTTGTGTTGTTAAATAAAACTTTATGCTTGCACCAGACCCTTGGTGGTTGGACTTTGTTCTACAGATCCAAAAATCTTAAGTAACTTTGTAAGGTAAAAGGCACAAAACCACTGTATTTAAATAAACACTGTCAGAGCAACTGTAGTGCAGCAACATCAGAAACAGTATCAGATCCAGGTTAGCATTTTGGCTAACACTGTTCAGGTTAAGTACATTCCTGAATGGTGAGGCTCTACTATTTATCCTGATTAAACTGGGAATAAGGAAGATCTCTAATTCCACATTAAGGTTCCCAGCTCAGATAATCCTTGGCCTAATCAGCTCTAAAGAGCTTTGAGATATTTGGATGTAAATTGAACAACATAGTTGGGAGGCTTCCAATGCGAACTCACTATTTTAGTTAAGTAATTTTCCTTAAGATTCTCCAAAAGATTTCTTATGACAGAAAACTGTCAGAAATAAAGAGTGGACACTTGCTATTTTAAGTTAATTTCCTTTCAGAATGCCTGATGCTGCACTACACTCCAGAGACTCAGGGAATATCTGAGAGATCTAGTAATACCTAGAACAGGAAACATCTTGAGACCAAGCTTCCCTTCCTATTCCTCTCTAGAGTGGGGGAGTAGGGAACTGGGTAAGGGTTACCTTGCATTTTCGTAAAATTGCCTATAGTAGCATCACCTATCATCATCTACATCCTTCAGTTTAAAGGACAGAAACAACTAAGATTCAGCAATGACTCCAGCACAGCAGAGCAGCTGCAGGTGTAGTTAACCAGCAACCACAGACTAAATCAAAGTTGGAAGTGAACTCTAGAGACCACCTACTCCAACTCTCCCACCAATGCAGGATCACCTACAGCACACTACACAGGACTGCATCCAGGTGGGTTTGAATATCTCCAGAGCAGGTTGTTCCATTTTTTTATTGGACTTACCCTTCCCTGACTGCCTATTTGTTTCAAACCATGTGTTTCCCTCTCAACCTTCTGTCAAGCCTGAGTGAGTGGCCAGCAGATTTCCCACTCCTACAGAACCTTGCTTTCTCCACTGATAACAAGAGACCCATTTGCTGATTCTGACCATCATTCATATTCTTCACATCAAACGCAAATAACTTCTTCTATCCTTGTAATGCCCAGTACAATGGGTTAAATGTGGGCAGGAAGAGAACCCACAGAATTAATCTGTAAAATAATTGAAAATTGCAGTCCACTTGGGCCCTAAGTGCTGCAAGGTTTAGTGGATAATAACCAAAAAAGACAAGACAACTGATAAGTAGAGGGAGACAAAAAACCCCCAAAACTATCGTTAGACACATGTCCAGTTCCTCTGTAGTCTTAGCACTTACTGAATCTTCAAAAGAGCAAGGGATAAGGATTACATGCATTAGAATGCCTTTCACTGAGAGCAGTCGCATTTTACATGGGCTCAAGTTTTCAAATTTAAGAATCCAAACAAGAATTGCATCCTTTGCTTTCTTCTAATAACTAATTATTACATACATATTTTCATTCAAAGGTGTAAAACAAAGAAATCCATTGTCTTATCAAGAAGGAAGAGAGGCTTGAAACTGTTTCTTCTCCTGCCTGTGCACTGAGGCAAGCTGGAGGAGGACCTAAGTTTAGGACCTAAGTTACAGGCAATCCACCTGTAACTGCCAGTTGCTAGCATGAAATCACTACCCGAAGTAAGATGTTAAAGGCATAGTTTCCTTTTTGTTCTTGTTCAGAAAAATGAAGTTCTCAAGTGCTCAGGTTTAGGTTTTCATCAAAATAATCATATAGGATTTTATTTTTTTTAATAGAGCAAGCATTTCCAGAGTTCTCAAGCAAGCAGGTGAAAACACATTACTTGGAAGGAATTCCTTAATCACCACCATGACTACCATGAGGAAAGCAAGTGATAAAATACCAAATTATCAACTATTCCTCTGCACCAGGATAGTTTTTCATGCCACTGTATAGTGAGCTGGATCAAGAGCAGGTGGGTCTTGAGTTGAAGTAGAGGGGAAAGACCTCCCCACCTTTTTTAGCAGCAACATCTATTCATAGAAAAAAACAGCAGTTGTGGAACATTATACAGACTTTGCTTGAATCAGACCCAGACACCACACTGCTAACAAAAGTAAGAACCCTGGCTCCCCTGCCCACTCATGTCTCTCCCATGCCAACACACAGATTTATGCTGCCATGCAATGAGGTGGATTAGGGAAAAAAACATGGGTGAAGTGGGGCTGTGCCAGAGGAGAAGAGTTAAGTTTCTACACTAACAGTTCCCACTGGCCACAGGCCTACAATGTGTAACCTCTTCAAGGAATTCTTGCCAACATTTCAGAGATGCAGGGAAATAGAAGGCACATGATCTTATTCTTCCTCACAAATTACACACTGCATTCACAGAATCACCATCTCAAGCTGTCCAGCAGAATGGATTTATGGCATATACTGCATTATTTCCAACTCAGTTCTCAATTTTGTGGGAGTATGTTCCAGACTACTGAAGCATCCTGAGACAATAGGAGGAGACTGCTCTGGTCTGTCCCAGTTTCAGCTCATTTGCATCTCCACTGTAGCGAATAGGTTGTAGAGCCAATTTAATAAAGCCACTGGATAATCATTTGTAGATCCAAAAGGTTATTTTTTGTCTGTAGACGCAAAGCATTTTACTAAAAAAAAAAAAAAAAAAAAAAAAGTGAAAAAAATATACTGAAAAATAAGCTCTTTAGTTAATAGAGTGCTTGAAAGCAAATGATGCCATGAAAAGTAGAATCACGACTTGATAGTCTGGGAGACTATTAAGCAGGTATGGGCACACAGGGGATCTCTCCTCCGAAAGCGCTCACCGGTATTAGTTGGTTACAAAGCTTTTATACAGGTGAAATACACATATTGATACAATTTCCAATAAAGATTAACATATTAATAACATTTCCAAGAACTCATTAACATAGGTGGCCACCTTTTTCCACACCTGCATTACAGTCTCCAGGTGGCCTTGGTGGTCGTTTCTTCATCATCATCCTCTTCATCGCTGTGTCCTTTGGATGACCTGCAGCATTATTCTTACTTATCTCTCAGTTCTGAAGCCTCAGAAATAGTTTTGCCCAGTTTTGGTAGTTCTGCAGACTTTAGCAACCTTGAGACATCCCATAGCCTGTTCTCAGAGATAAGTCTTCCAAAGCAACTACATTCCATTATTACATATACCACTGCCATGCACATATCCTCTGTAGCAACTGCATTCTACTATGACTGCCATACATGTATTCTTTTACCTCTGTTATTTAGCTAGTAGATTTCCATTTGAGTCCTTTTAACTATTGCTTACATATTTCTTTAAACTACTACTTTTATTTCATTAAACTACTACTTCACAACTCATAACTTATTTTTCCTAAAATGACACAGTCATTGCAGAATAAATTAATTAGGTTAATGCAAGGTGATTTTCCTCAATTTTACAGGACTCTTATTTGACATTTTAACTACTTAACATTTAACATATTTCTGAACAGAAAATACTAACAGCAAGTCACACACACAGTTACAATTTTTAACAAATGCACAGACATTAATATGAGGTACACTAGAGTCTGAGGACAGTGCCAGATACAAGATTTTTAGACTAACTACACAGAAAATTAGGGCATTTCAATTGTGACCTACAGAATCTCTTCTCCTCTCACTGTGTATATAGACACTATTAATGTTTGCAAGGGTTTTCATTAAAATTCATGGGGTTGAGGGCAAACTGGTTATATTTACACAGGTCGCCTCTTTCTGTTAAAAACAAACACTTAGAAAACTTAATCTGAGAGATGATACCATGTGCAGTAACGTCTGAATGAATTTTTAGAATAATTACTGCTTTCCTCTTGTTTCTTATTAAGCCAGAACTGGTGCTGCAAAACTGGCAACTTCTTCAGACCAGTTTGTTCCAGAAAAAGCTGCTTCTATCTAGTTCTGACAGCCTCCTGCTGCTAGTGGAGGGGAGATAGGTTAAACCAACAAGCGAGCGTATCTCAAGGGGAAACATGCACCCACTGCCAAAGGAGAAGAAGTCAAAGTAACCACAATTCTAGCTGATAAGTTTAATAAAATCTGTATGCTTTATTTACCACCCTTGAACATGTAAATAGATGAAAAACAGACAAAGACTACCAGCTGTAATCCCCCCTCTGGAAGAGTGTTACAGGCCAGTTTTTACGCTGCAGTGCATTGACTTTCTTGGAAAGCACTGCAGAGCTGAATTAAAATATTTCAGCTGCTCTGTGAAATGGTTCATTGTTTTGCTATACATGCTTCAAACATTTCAAATATTGCATATTAAATTTAATAGATTGTAAATTTTGGAAGCAGACTCTCCAGCCACTTTCTAATACCTTAAGAAATTCTGAAGGGAGAGTTTATGTTCACATCCAAGGCTGTCCAATGCATTTCCTTCAATAACACAGTTATATGAAGTGTCATAATGGTAACAAAGGGAAATGCTGCTATTGTGGGTTAGACAATATTTAAGTACAAGATGATGAATAAAAACCCTCACTGCCTTGGCAATGAACGTGTTTAAACGATAATGCAGAAGCTGCCAACAATTATGCCAATTATAACTGCTGACTGTGATAAGCATTTCTTTCATCTAAATTAAAATACATTATTTCAAGTTCTGAAATTCTCATGTATTTCCAACTTACATTTAATGAAGTCAAGAATACAAGATGCAGGGATTTTTAAGATTCAGTGACATTCTTGCACAGTTTTCTTTGAGCTGCCTAGTATTCAATTTTTTGAGTTGCTAACACTTTGAAAGTGGGCATAATGCTGCCTCGATTCATCCATCCTACTGAAACACCATTTTGCAGACACTAGGTTTCTGTCGCAGTGCTTAGGTCCATTGTATCCATGCGCTTCTGGAACAAGGAAATTAATACCTTTCTCCCTGAATAGCAACATGCTGGAATGTTGTTATTACTACTTAAGAAAGATCACGGGTGTAAAAAATTTCTGTTCCCAGAAACTCTTGTAAGGAGATGGACCCAACCTTAGAGCTGTGAGCACAACACAGCTAAGTAGTTATTGTCTTGTAGCAAGCAACATCATAGTCTGGTCTTCACCTTTTTAGAGTTCCCATCTACTACCAGCTGACAGTTCAGTAGTTGCAGTACAGTGCATCTATAATCAGAAATTATAGTTATAAAAGAATTAGGTAAGCAGATTATCATTTGGATAGCTGGAACCAGTCACAAGCCAAAGAACCAAGCCTGTGCGGAAGGCACTGAAGGGCTTGGTTCTTTTTAATCCTTTTAGAAAAGATGAAAACCATATTCCGATGTAGAACCCCAGAATCTCAGACTGGTCTGAGCTGGAAGGGACCTTAAAGATCATCTAGTTCCAACCCTGTGATTGTTGTCAACACGGGACCAAGTGCATGTGACACTCTTCACTGTCTGATCCACTAAGATACCTTAATGTTCCCACCAACACTGAACAGATGTGAAGGTTAAAAAAAAAAAGCCGTCTCAAAAATTACTTCTAAGAACCTGGACCATATTAAGTGAACAAAGTTAAAAGCAGCAGTGGGAACAAGAGAAAATAACAAGCTTCAGAGTCCTTCAGAAGAAATGTCTCCCAAAACAATAATACTAATGCAATTACTGATTATTATAGCTAATGCAATGCTTGAAGGGCAGCTACAAAGAAGACTCCTTTTTACAAGGAGTCACACAAAAGACAGGAGATAAATGGGTACAAAATTACTCCTGGGGAGATTAAGATTAGACATAAGAGGAACATTTTTCAGAACAGAGTCAGCCCTTGGAATAATGTTCCAAGTGGTAGATTACCCAACTGTGAATACTTTTAAGATTCAGTTGGATAGGATGCTGGGTCATCTTGTCTAGACTGTGCTTCTGCAGAGAAAGGTTGAACCAAATGATCCTCAAGGCACGATTCAATGAATTCAGGACCTTTGGCTTGCTCCTGTTACTCCCTCTCTGATTGCCCAGATGCACCCTTGCATCTCTTCTTCCATGAGTGTCCTCCCATTATCAAAAAGCTCAGTAACTGGAAAGTACCTATCCTACCAGGAGGACTTGGGAAACTACCCTCTTGGCCCTCATTTTTCAAGCCAGGTGCCTCAGGGGAGTAATTCAGGTGCCTAAACAGACATACCTAATTTGTGGGAGATATCCTACCCATCTTCCAGCTACTATTCCAGAAGGAAACAGGTCCCCTGTGGACAGTGCAGTACATCTGCCAGTCCTTTTTTTTTAATATCACAGGCATACCAGAAATTCATAAATGGCAGAGGATACTCAAGTTTGGACAGCTCAGTCTCAACTTACCTATTTCACATATCTTTGCCACTGTGATATCGAATTCCTGGTGCAAAATAAACCAGAGGGACACAGAAGATCTCTTATGTAGTATCCAAACAAACTGCAGGCTGCATCTCCAAAGGAAATCTTGGTTAAATTCAATAAAGTTTCAATATTCAGTGCCATCAACTTAACTGCAGTGCTTGCTGCATCCATGCTTAAAGCAGAAATGGACTAATGATAGGAAGTTTAGGAAGTTTACACATTGATTAAAGAATATTAGAATTAATTGTATAAATGTTTAAGATTTGAACAAAAGGAAAACTGCTTGACATGAACAATTTGACTTAGCTTGAGCAGCTGGATTAGTGAGGCCTTGGGCCACAATTCTAAATAAACTTCAGCTGAACTCATGTGACTGAATCTTAGTTAAATTTTTACTCCACCTGGAATAATATTGAAACAAGATGGAGACAATGAGGTAATAACTCTTAAACTATTTTATACAATGGTAAGATGGATTAATCAAAGCTTAAGGTTGAGAAATTGGACAGTTGAAGAATTATCCTTATAAGAAGTAACAGGAGAACAAAGGAAAATTGCTCTGACAAGAACTGACTAATGGTGAACAGGGACCCTTGGATACAGGAGGGTAGAACCATTTAGAAAGGGAAGATGTAATTATCATAGAAGACAGCTGGATGAACAGTCACATGCACGTCACCTGAACAGGAGTGTAGGCCTCAGATTGAGGCCTTAAAGGCACAGGTAAGTTACAAGTGAGTCCCTCTTCAGAGGTACCCAGCTCAAGCTGCAATAAACCAACTGAGACAGAACCTAGGGTCCAAACTTTTCTTTATGCTTAGAGGCTAAGACTGGATTCAGCTGCACCCAGACTCCTGTCTGAGGAGTTTGGAAAGCAAGTAGGTCCAGTCCAAACCTCAAAACTTGGCAGGAGGGTCTTAGCAGACTTTTCTACAACAAGAGAAAATGAAAGGCACAAACAATATTTGATGACGATTCCCACTCTGATAAATACAGTCAATAAGATGAAAAAACAAAGATGCATCTTATTTCCTGTAGTTTCCATTTAATAGGTCTGAGTACTCTGCCTTTTTAATTACAATAATAAACTACAGATTCGAGTCATTTAATTTAATTTAACAAAACAACCTTAAAGCTCTCAAGCCCAGTCTATTCTGACTGCTTATTATATTCACAAGCTGTTTAATACTAAAGCTTGTAATATGCAGAATTTTTGCATCTATGAAAAAGGACCTCTTAATGGTAGCACATAAATAATACTGATTTACCATGTCAAAGTGACTCCACAAAGTTCAACTCTGCACTTGAAAAACGGATAATGTTTCTATGCAGTGCTCCAGAAATTTAATACCCTGGGTGAGATTCGCCTAAGTGTTGAATTACATCCTATGTATTTACTACAGGTTTCCCTCACAGTCAATGCAGACCCAGGCAACATAGTTAGGTCACAAGACATCTCATCCTTAAAGCAAAATCCTATGCGTGGTCAGACAAATCACATCTGAAAAACATCCACTCCTTCCCAGTAACTGTACTAATATTTTATCCATAATTGGGCATCCAGTTCAATTGCAAGAATCTCTCCAATATTCTAACCCCAGTAATTAGAGCAGAGAAGATCCTCCAAGTTATCTGCAAGCTACAAGCACTGCATTTTCTGGGTGTAGATGTACAGGAATAAAAAGCCAACTTACTTCACATTTATATGTGCCCAGTATCCCACATCACTGCTTGATGGATTCAAAAAGCAAGGCAGTCACCTCTTCCACTTCCCACATCACTTTAAGACTACAAAGCTGGAGCAATACATACATTAGGAGATGCACACTGATCCAGCCTCTAGGAACCAGCATTAATTAAGAAGCAGCATCGTTCCTTCTACTCTGACAATGGATTAATATAACAATTACTGAATGTAACTAATAAACCATATTCCTTCTGGGTTGAAGAGATTAACTGAATGATCAAGTAAGGACACCAATTTCAAACAGCTGCCCTACAGCTCTCAGAAAACAGGTTACCACCAGTGACACTACTTGTGTTCCCACTGCATACCTCATAATATTCGTCTTGCTGTAATTTGCAGTAGATAACTGAACCATGAACTAGACCCTGTTGGCTGATATGAACATCTACTAAAGAAATCCTATGTTTTCTCCCCAAACCAGAGATCTTTCAAAGGTGCTTTCCCACCATGACTAAGAATGAAGTTTAGGGAAATTAATCTACCAAAATGTGTCTTTATATATGCCTTTTACTTTAAATGCCTTTAGATTTACTTGCTCTATTTCCACGTTCTTGTATCACACTGCCTGAAAGTACTGATCATACATTATTTTTAGATACTGAATTTATGAAAACATTACACTTTGCCTCCAATGCTGGTTTAGAAATGAACTAGGATTATACTTCTACTCCTACTTTATTTTTCAAGGAATATCCACAAAGGCTTGACCTTGGCATTGTGTTTTTTAGCTTACTTGGATGGCATAAATGACAAATGAAAAAGGAAAAAACAATCAACCACAACTTGAAAAATTGTTTCACAGAATGACAGCTTCTCTGGCAAAGGTTTGAAGTCAGACATATGTGAAGCACCTACACTAGATTTTCAATAATTTAAATCAGTCCAAAGGCAGCTAGAGAAAATCTAACGAAATCCAATCTCATCCCCAACGGAACTGGAAGCAGGGGTGGGAATTAACCCACAACTAGAAAAAAAAATGCAATCAGATTGGAATACAACACAATGATACTGTTTCTAAATGGACCTCAAACAAGGAAGATTACCATTTAGCTGTTTGAAGAATCCATACTACATTCTGCTCTTGCACAAAGGGTGGAACAGAGGGAAGCGTCCTGTCAGCTCAACCCATATATAAAGTAATCTTCATTTTGCCAATACAGCGTTTAGAATTATTATTTTGAGAAGAGATCTCTGGCCTCATCGAATTCAAAGAGCAGCAGTAATAATCTAGAAGCCACATGATCTACTACCATGAACTGTGGTGTTGCTTCTGAGCTTTATGTGGCCATTATAAGTCCATTTCTAAGAATAAAAAGGCAACAAAGGACTGTCTCTTGATCTGCACTTGAACCTGCTGCTACAGCCACCAAGATACAATGAATTTTACTGATGGTGCCAGTCACAACAGTTTATACAACAAGTATTTATCAACTGGCAAGAGCAATTTTAGCAGCTCAGCCTTATGACACAAAACAAGATCCTATTGCTAGGTATTAGGGGTGGGGCTTTTTCCATTTTCACTGCCAGAAAATGTGGGAAGCCCACAGGCACTCCCATACTTTCCATCCCAGGCTCTTATGAACTCTCTTTCACACCATCAGACCCTTCCTTTGCTATCAAGCAGGGAATAACCATGCTTTTTACGGTTTGGAGCAATATATTTGAAGAAAGGCTGCTAGCATCTCTGGACTCACATCCAGGTAGATTATGGGAGGCAAACTGAATTGTGTTTACCCCAGGAAATAATTCTGTATTTTGAGACAATATTTGCCCAGGCAAAGCTTAAAGCATGAGCTCTAAATTCACATTTCTGTTTCCTGCTTAGAAAACGGATTGAGAAAAAGTTAAGTAGAGTTTCTCAAAGTAGATTAAGTTCCTCTAACATTTGATTAATATAAGCAATCAGAGTAGTCTAAATTATTTAAGGAGTTTCAAAGAAGAATTTGCTAGTCTGCAGTGCAGGCTATGCCCTCATCATCCCAGATGGCAACCACCAGTGGGAAGAGAAAATAGAATTATTGAAGGCCAAGTATTCTGCAGTTGGTAAACTCAACGATTCATAGGCTAAAACAACTGAGAACAATAGCTGCTAATGTGTGATGAAGGACCCCCAAACAAGACAAAAGCAAGTAAGAAATAGAACTATGGGGGGCCAACAAAAAAATGCATAAACAAGAAAAGGTACTAATGGAACCAGGAAGCTGTTTTTCCTACTTTTGCTGTTCAGGCCCATCTTGCACACTGCTCGTCTCCAGTAACAGGCCTGTGATGCCAGATTGTTTTACCAAGGCACATTGCATTTAAAATTAGAACTTTGCTCCTACTTTAAAACACCTTATTCTCCAGCCCCAGCAGAGTGCTGCAGCTCTACTACTCTTCCCACCTACTCACTGCCTGCACCACTGCCAGCATTCCCTCCCCTAGCCAGCACCAGTACTACAAGTATCCTGATGCAGGAAGCAGCCTAAGCCAGCCCAACAGAAGTTCACACTACACTCAAGAGCATTAGCTCAAACTGCAACTCCACACATTCTTAATCACGTTGTGACTCTCTAGCAGATGGTTACAAATGAATGAAGCAGATTAAGTGAACTTTTAAGTTTACTACATGCTTTCCAAACGCAAGCAGGCATCCTAGAAAACACGTGGGGTTTTCCCAAGTCAACATTTACATAAAACCAGTCCTGTTTCTTTTTTACTATGTACAGTTCAGAAAGATGTGTCAGCTCACTGGGAAAACACACATTTTTCAAATTAGGTAATCATTTTAGTTCAAAGGGTAATTCAGCTATAGTGTTGTTTTATTCAAATTGCACTATATTCACTTGAGAGACTTCAGTAGAAAGGGGAACTCACCACTTTAAAAAAAGAAGTTGCCTGTGGCAACTCGCTTATTAATCAGAAGCAGGAATCTTTCTGCAGTCAGAAAGCAAAAGACTTGGGTTTTTTTGGAGGTCCACGTCCTCCCACTTAGGGAGTTCCCACTTTAGAAAGAAGGGCCCTCAGAATCCACGACTGGAGTTTAAACAGCTTAGCCTCGCTTAGCATCTCCCTGTTTTCCACAGCCCACTGATAAATTTAAAAAAGAATCTGAAGGCTTGTTTAAAATCAGTCCTCTATCATAAGATAGTAATGTATGCAAGGTAATGCACAATTTTCTCCCACATAAAAGCTTCAAAAAAGCATTTATTTGAAGTACTGGAGACAGTATCAAGTCATTAGCAACATTCTTTTGCTTAACCTTTGATTTCATACCTGACTTTACAAGACTCTTTCTCCTTAAGAATGGTGTGATTTGCTTAGGTCCTTCACACAACTGTTTCATGCTTGCTTTGATGGTAAACATTTATGGTTTTACATGCATTCTCTCTGGCCACTAGAAAAAAGGCAGGTACTTGGTTCAGCTATGACAACTGAAATCCTCAATCCAGGTTTCAGCTGCAAGTACATAGTGTGAACAGTAAATGACTCCACAGCTGGCTAATTGGTGTGGTAAGTTTTAACAGCATGACTGGAATTTTTCTATGAAAACAACTTTTCTGTGACCTTTAAATTAGCCAAAAAAAGAATGCTTCATTAGATTTTTACAACACACTTATGTTAAATAAGAGGTAGTAAGGCTAGCAGGGGACTTTGCTACTACTCATCTGCATAGGTCTGCAACGCAGTCTACAGCCCCATATTCACCTAAGAACCCTGCCTGACCAGTGTACTGTTGTTAAGGAAATCAATGAAAATGACTGTATTAAAAGTGTTAGATCTTATTGTAAACATCTTTTAAAACTCTAAAATTTAAAAATTCCTAATTTCCGAAATTGCAGTTTTTTCACAAACACCTATTCATACTGAAATATCACAAGGGGGGGAGCAATATAGACACCTATTTTATTTATGATTCCAACATCACGATGCAGGGCAGGAGGGTCTTATATGGTAGGTATGTTCCTGAGGTAACAATGAAAGCTATCCTTCAAACTAACTAATAAATGTCCTAATAAGTATCAAAATGAAAGAGGGGAAAAAACATGCTACATACAGAGAAACAAGAAAATCTAACTTCCTTTCAAAAGCTGCATTTTCAAGGTCAAATGAAGTGATGACATCATGAAGTCCAGATACCAAGATCATATGAGAGCCTGAAAGACTTTAAAGTCATCTGGATAAGGACTGACTGTGGGACACAATAAATCAGCAGATGCCAAACATGTCCATGAAGGGGTATGAAGGTCTGCATTCCATGTCTTATAGAGCTCCAAACTGTATTGGTAAACAATATTCCAGGGCAATAAGCTGAAACATGATCACCAAAATCTTTGTTTAGTAACTCCAAATAATTTATTCCTTAATTAGCACCAACTATCCAACATATTTTGAGTTGTTAGTCTGGACACTCCTCAATTTATATCCTGGAGTGTCCAAACATCTTATGCTTTTAACAGCTTCATACAGATTTGTATGCTAGCATGTTAGTCTACAGATAATAAAGAGAAAAAAACACCAAACAAACAAACAAACAAAAAACAAAAACCCAAACCAAACTTCTATATCTATTGTTAGTATTGACACTAGTAAGATTTATCCTAATACCTGCATAAAACTTTGCTACACATTTCCATTCACCAGGTTTTTCCCCACACCAGTTTTGGTGTATGCATTGATGATAAACAACAAAATAGAATGTTTACAACAAAGCAAAATACATAGTTTTGAGAAGGAACAGGATCTTAATCTACAACTGTTGTTTTCATATACCTCTGACATTTTAAATATTCCACAAATGTACTATGATGTTCAGATACTTCCCACATTATGAATGCTGTCCTTTAGTTAAGCATAGACAGCTACTCAACTACTCATTGAAGCACCAACCAGTACAAAATTTGGGCGAATGGTATATTCCTAATAACAGGCTTTTTGTATGTGACAGTTTTAACTCGCACTATCGGTGAAGAGTGGCCATTTTAGAAACAAAAGGAATACACATGAATAGCAGTGTCTAGACACACCTGCTCACAAACTACTATCACATCTATAGACCCACTCTTGCAGTGTTCCCCACAGTGAGTAACATTATGATCATGGCAACCTGTTTTTTGGCAATGCAACAACAAAAAAATCACCCACATCAAATAATTTGCCACTGGACATTCAGAAAACAGCGAGTTCTCCAGTGCCAAGACCACTGAAGTCTGACCCACAGCTGATTCTGCAACACCTTAAACTTCAAGAACAGTACACAGATCAGAAGATTTTTCTATAGACATTTCACAACTGAACACGTGGCAGTATAGAGTATGTCCACACCAACTGGCCTTGCCACCAGCTTATCCTGATCAACATCCACCACAGGAAACTCTTTGAATGTTTTGACACTTGTCTTTTCCATTACCCATGCTGAACCTCATATTCAAGTGAGGAACCCTAGAATTCTTAATTCCCTTGAGATTCTCTAGTTTGATCTATTTTTTTTTCACAGTACTCTTTTATTAGTTGCTTGCATCTTTATGAAGAGAGTCAACATTCTCCAAGTAAGCTTTTCTATATGTAGGAAGTTGAAGGCTATTCTTGTAAAGTCAAGGACTGTTTCTGCTTGGAAGCAGTTTCATAAAGACAAAAAGCGTATCCAGATTATACCTGTAACTTAGCTTCTTTTTAGCTACCTGTTTCTCAGCTGATTTGGACATTAGCACAACACTCCATCTCAAAGCTGGCTCAGCGAAGAACTTTTCAAAACACACCATCTTCTCTTTCAAGTTGGTCTTCCTTCTACAATTTTTTTCAGGCTACTTCTTATGAAACATTTTACTGCTCTGCACATATGCATAAGCTCTCTGTGCTTATTTTTCAGGAGCTTTTCATAGTTGGTCATTCTATTGTGTTCCTTACCTAGGACAATCCCTCCAACACAAATAGCTTCCTTGCTGTTTATTTCTTCAGTTTAGTCACAGTAATCTCACATTGAGAGGCATTTACTATACAACTGTCTAAGCTTATAGCCTTCAGTTTATTTCTTCAGGTCACACCTCAAACATTTTGCACAATGTTATTAGCAGAAAAGATGACAGATTTGCACTGTTTTGTCCTTCCTTCCATCTTCTGAGATTTAAGAACTCCTCCGACCATAACACTTTTCTCAATATAATCAGTTTTAGACGCTGACACTTTTTTATTCCAATCCTAACTTAAGTCTACGATTTTTTTTTGTATCAGTTGGAAAACAGAAAGCAGCCAGTGCCCATCATCAAGTTCAGTTTTTGCTAATTAGTATACAGCCATTGTCAATTTAACTGCACCAAAACCATGAGAAGATGTAAAGAATGGATCAAGGAGAGTGCAATATCTATAGTTTCTTCTTCCCAGTGGAAGATGAATAGTAATGTGGAAGCATGAAAGTAACTTTTCCTTTAGCTCAACAGGGTAAAAATGCCATGAAAAACAAAACAGTAAATCTGTAGAAAGAGGATGAATATACACTGTATAATTCATTGTTTAAATAAAAAAACAACTTATACAGCCAAAAGTAGGAAACAGAACTACAAGTTTACTGTTGCTACGACTTATTATTTCATTTACCATTGGTCTTCTCAGGCAGATGTTTGGGTAAAACTAATCTTTTCATTCTTATGATGAATTTCATTTCTTATTCAACCTACAGAATCCCTATTTCTGCTGTATTTAAAAAGAACATCTGGGAATCGCTGCTCATGACCTTAAAACTCGTAAGATGATAATTATATTGTCTCAGCCTATGTTGCAAACTCTGAGCCAGCTCTATCTCTGCCCTCCTTCTCATTTCCAAATAACTCATCTTGAAATACCTCACCTTACAAAAAAACTTTTGTTTCTTATGTTCCTCCCATGGAGAATTTGCACTTCTACTTGTAGTGGTGTGAGCAGTTACATTTCCTGGGCCAACCAAGCTTAAATATCCTGGGCTTTGGGTCTTACAGACTTTTCCATTCTAGAACTTGTGGGTAGGGCAGTCTTGACTACTACATCAATTATATGCTAAAATTAAAGACTGAATGAATATACTAACACAGATGTTCATGTAAATGAAGAGGCTCAGCATGTCCTGTTAGGAACATTTGGGACAATTGGAGAACCAGCCTTTCTTCAGAATATCTGAGAAAGTCCTGAGAATATTATTTTCTCTAAAGACGGTGTTCCTTTAGTAATTGCTGCAAACATTTTGCATATTCAAGATTTTGCTTCTGAACATTTTGCTCTAAACTGCTAGCAGGATGGCAAAAGGCTTATGAAAGACATAAGGGCAATGATCAATATTTGCTTAAGGATGGTCGATCTGGAGCTACTTCTTTCTTTCTATAGAACTTTTTGTTAGAGCCCCCACTACCATCCCATTAAGCCCAACTTCCGCTAATACCCATGGCTTTCATTACACTTCCTCTTTTCTGCTCAAGTTTCTCGAGGATCTTCGCCCATTTCCACTGGAGAATGCTTGTTCCCATTATTTTTTTTAAAGACCAAGTTACCTTTCACAAAATTAAGTGGCTTACTAGATTTAAGAAGGCTACGGAAAGAAAATAAGAAAAAAAAACAAATCAACAACAAACATTGGGAGAACTTTCAGTTTATTGCGCATCTCCTACAGCACTGACATAAGATACTTCGCCGGTACAGGAGCTCACCAAAACTTCCTGGCGGCGTTTTTCCTTCAGAGGAACAACTGGAGAGCTCACTCCTCCACAGAGGCACCACCAGGTCCCTCCGGGCTGCCCATCACGTGGACAAACGCGATGGCTCCTCCGCCCCCATCACCGCCCGGACCCACCCCGCCGGGATGCCCCGCCAAGAGGACGGCACCGGCACCTTAAGGGGCCAACCCCAAACGACCAGACATGGAACACTACTCCAAAAAAGTAAAAAACAAAAATACACAACCAAACAAAAACAGTCGATTTTCTCCCAACTTTTTTTTTTTTTTTGCCTTCAGATCACCCCGTGTTTAGGTTTTTCCCCCGGCAAATGGCAATAATAAACCTTTTAGGTTTTTCCTTTCACACACATCCCCCTCCGCCTCCCATCCCACTCCGGGAGCCCACCGGGAGAAGCCGCCCAAGCCAGGGGAGGAGGGGGGACGGCTCCTATCGTTTCTCTATCCACACAGAGAGGTCCTGGGAAAGTAAATTACAGCCATCCCTCCCTTTCGAGGTGGGAAATTTAAAAAAAAATAACAATAACAAAATAAAGAAAGACCCAACCCCACTCCCCCGCCAGCCTTGGCGCTGGCGAGCAGCTAACACAGCCCGCCCTGACAGGTCCCTACCCCCCGGCNACAGGAACCCGCCCGCCCGCCGGCGGAAGACCCGCCCCGAGGGGCCTCGCCCCGAAGGGCCCCGCCCCCACCCCGCCTTCTCCTCAGGCAGTCTGTAGGGGGAGGCGCATGGCGGGAGGTGCCCGCGGTGCTGGGTGCCCAGGAGTAGATAAGCGCGGGGCGCCGCCGCTTGTCAGCCCTCACACACTGAGATAAAAGCTCCCTCGCCGACTCCCTGGGAGCCCACGGTTCCCTCAGCCCCATCCCAAATGGCCGCCCTCTCGGCAGGGTAGCCTGGTGCTGGTGGGGTGAGAGGCCTTCACCCCTTCTAAGAGGTTGTCAGAGAGGTTCCCCTTCTCGCCCCCGCTTCAAGTGCCGGTGTAAATTTTGGCCCGTATTCAGATTGGTGGATCACATCACTGCCATGCGCAGGCTGAAGTTGGCTGGCCAACAGTAAAATTTTAAAAGTACGATGGAAAAGTGTGATCCTGGTTCAAACGCCCTCACCTTAATACACGTGCCGGCATGAAGCGCTGCTTGTGCTGTGCACTGGTCACAGGTGAATGGCAATGGAATCCCAGCTCCTCAGAATATTTCACAAGGCTCTCTGCTTGAAGGTCCACAGCAGACATCAGAGGACATCTGATAAGGACCAGAATAAGAGGGCCATACTTGACAAAAGGTGAATTTCTTGAGGGCATAAAACAATTGCATTCAGGAGTGCTGTCACGACTCAGCTTGTCTCACATCTGTAATTTACCACGATAACAGGAGAACAATGCTACAGGTTGTTTTGGGGGGAAGGAGGGGAAAGAGCAGATTTAGCTTTACAATGAGGAACTGTTAAGAGATAAATGTCACTCCATGCATAAGAATACCAAAAGAGGTACATCCTCAACTCTTCACTTGCCAATACAAAGGGAAAAAATACCACCAGAAGCAGTTTCCTGAAGCACACTTCCAGCCTTGCAGTCCAGCTGCTTCTCTCCCTTTGCTGAGACCCAACAAGCAGTCAGGCAGAACCCCGTTGTCCTTGTTCACTGATCCCATGCTCACCGGTGTAGCTACCCAACACCCTACGGTGATGTTCTAACAAAACCTTGTGATGGGAACCAATGGGCTGAAAGCTTCTGCATGTAGTGATGAAGCAGGTTTGGGAATAAAGCTAAGGAGGGTAGTAAAGTTTTGATAAAAGGTCCTTAAGGTGAAAGAAAAAGTATCAAAAATGCCATTAAAATGAATCTGTTGGGGAACATGTGGTAACTGAAGTATGGTTGATAAGTTTCAATCTGCAAACATGATTGGAAAGTCAATGAGTGTATTTGTATTTGTGCTGGCTGATAGCAAGTTGTAAAATCATCAAACTGGATGCTTTCTCTAACTAGTATAAGCTGTTTCTCCCATAGGTGTCCACACAGGAAAATTAAGATACTATCTAACGGTATGAAGATCAAAGGATCTGAGCAGACACTTCATTGAAAATTCTGATCCCCATGAGCCAGCATCCTGGATATAAGTAAAATGCTACAGTTCTGTTTCCTGCAAAATATGTTTGCTTGGGATGTTGGCGAAGAACACTTGCTCTGTACTGTGAAATCTGTAGTTGCGTGTCATCTGAACAGCATCTGATTTAAAGTAAATGTTTGAACTTGTGTGATGCTAATTTGAACGTAGAGCCCTGCTCTTCTTCCTGTTAGTGGTGGCATTGTATTAAGAATACTCAGGACAGGAGCAAAAAGCATTGAAGAGGAACAGAAATAATGATAGCAAAATAAACAGCCATGCAGCATAGGAAGACAAGAGTGAATGAAAAAGCTTTTAAGTATTAATAACTGTGTTCAGACAAAATGTGGAAGCAGTTAATGAAAGAAGATGCTTCCCATTATACTCATTTTTAAGAGTACTGCTTGTGGACCACAGCTACACTGCATCTGACCAGATGGGACCTCAGGCAAATCTGGCTTGGGGCTGCTTGTAAAAGGTGATGTAGACAAACTCACCATGAGGTGACATGATGTGCTGTCTTCAGGCTGAATACAGCTGCGTGTTTTGTCTAGTTTCTGTCAGAAGCAGGCTATGACTTGTTGGGTTCTCCAGTGTTTCATTGGAATGAGATAAACCAGTGGAGAAAACCTGAAGATGGTGACAGGCTGATAGAGTCAGCTTAGAGAGCATGGAAATTACCCTGACTAGCTGAAGGAAACAACCAGGCACTGAGATTACTTCATCACTCCTTCCCTCTTCCACGCTTACAGAAGAATGTACTTGTTACTTCTATTCACAATATGTGAGCTTTACTAAAACTTCTGCTTTTTCTGGACATCACAATTAAAGCAAATTGCAGAAGCAGCGTTATTTCTTCAGCATTTTGCCTGCTCTTTAGATGTGTACTTTATGACCACAATCTAGATCTTTGCCATTTGTAATATGGATTCCTGCAACATACTCCAAAAAAAAAGTTACTATTCAGACAGCTGACTGCAGAAGGAGATGGCTTCCAACTGCCCAGCAGAACTTAATAGAGAGCTCATAACTAGGAGCTCATTGCACTCAGAAATTACTTGCTAGCTGTGACTTATTCCATTTGTCTAAGGTTCAGTTTGTCCCTTCCTTGTACTTCTAGATTTTCTAGCAGTCAGTCACTTGGCCTTACAAACCCCAACCCTTCCCAGATTACCCTGAAACATCAGCATGCACATTTCCTGCTTCTCAGGCAGCCATGGGACACTGACCAGGCTCTTTCCAAAGCTTTTTCATAGACCAAAATGAAGCCATGGGGACAGGATCTGGACAGCTCAGTTTTATACCTTATGTGGCAACAGTAAAGGAAGTGGCAGAGGACATTCAGTGCTCTGTATCATTAAAAAAATTCTTTTGCCACTGTGGTCATCTAAGAGGTGGATGTAGCAGCTTTTTGGCCAGACTCCACTACTAGCAACACAAAGCAGTCACTGGGAGGATCTGCCTCAGAATACACAGCATTTTCTAGCCTGGCTTCTCTTGACAAATGGATGTCTTAATATATGATTGGTTTTGCTGTTGAACAGAATCTATAAAATATAAAAGATGTTCACTGGTGGCAAGATGAGTGCATTAGAAATTCACAGTTAGGGAGATGTAATATATTAACCTTTCCAGCAACAGTGAAGAAGGAGAAGTTCACATACCAGAACAGCTGGAATAAGCAGTGAATGAACAGACTGCCTCCGTAGCTATGATGGATGAGTTAGGAATCAATCTAGAATATGACCTGGGCCTATAGACTGCCTTTTTAAACTCTGCAATTAAGAACCTGTAAAGATACAGGAAACTACCTACTTGCCCTTTCGCCCAGGAAAGAGTGGTATTTTCTACTTTCTGTTTCCTATACTTCACTCAGTCAACATACACACAAACAAAGAAATCTTTTCCTCCAAACTGAGGGATGGTTTCTTAAGAATTTTCTTCCTGTCCTATTATATATGCTGTTCACCTAAATCAAGTATTTCTTCAGCACCTGGCAAATAACCACTGGCACTCTTCTTTTACAGTCCAGAAGAGATTCACTTGACCAGCTTGGTCTCAGCTGGAAGCTCATCACAGATGAGGCTGGTTCCAACATCCTGGAGTGGGCCAGCTGCCCTGTAAAATGTTTCCAGTGCTCCACCCAACACGCCTCCACTCTAACCTGTGGAAAATCAACACCATTGCACAGCTTCCCATTAGTTTCATGTTCAGAGAAGTCACAGCGCTTTTGTAAATTGACCCTGGCTTCCCTCTAATAAAAGCTGCTGAAAATGACCATGGTATTCACAAATCTCTTTTATTCCAAAATTTATTTTTAGGGTTGACCTTCACTTCCATTGAAAATTCCACAAACATATGTAATCAGCATGGCTAAACATGAACACATCCCAGCTGATGTCCCTTGGCAATGCTCTATCCAGTTGTTTTATCAAACAGTTACAAGTCCCATCTCTAATCTCCAGTGGACCTTTAGAGATCTCCATCACTCCTAGAGATGAGAAGGATGCCTGTGCTGAGATCCTGTGGTTCAAAACTGAATCTCTTTTCCCTTCCCAGTCCTTGTGCTTCCTGGCTGTGCAGCCTCAATGGAATTGGGGGAATCCCAGGATTGCCCAACCCCAGACTGTCCCAATGATTAAAGAGTGTAGTCTCAAACTAGCCCCTGATGAGTTAAACGCAGACATTCATCCAAATAATCAGGCCAACAGATCATATTCCTAAATTATTGCAGGGTAGCTCCAAATCTGTCACATCCAGTTTCTTTTCTGAAATGTAAAAGGCCAGAAATAGCTTTCTGCAGCAGCACAAGCAACCCTGTTGGGTATTAGACTCATTTCAAGGAACTCAGGAATTATCCAGTGGGGGCCACAGTTTCTGTTGATAAATCTCAGTAATCTCAGGAATTATGAGGCAGGGGATTTAGCTGTAGAACCTGTGGATTTGAAAATTCAGTAATAATTGAGTGCTTAGCTCCCTACCTGCCCAGGCACTTCTCTTGTCCCTGTCTCTGATGAGGGCTTCCTGCTCATGTTCTTGTCAGCGTTAGCACTGATGTTAGAAAAAAAAGAAACATTGCAGGCTCCTGTTAGTGTCTGTTTCTGGAAAGGTCCAAAGAGGATTTGGATGTACAGAACAGTATTTCTCAAGTCACCTGGCTCCACCGGGAGATGGTAACATGCCAGGATGAGATTCTGCCCTGACTTCATTCCTGAAAATGGACTTCCTAAACTTCTTTTTAAAGGAGGATGAGGGGAAAAAAAGGTTGCTTTAACAGCCCCTTTCAGCATCAGTAGCAATGGGAAGGAAGCCCCAGATTACTTTTTTCACCTCCCTAGTGTGAGTCTTTAGCTGTCAGGTAAGTCAAAATTTCATTTAACAAAAAAATCACAGGTTTCAGAACATTCTTCCATTCAGATTAGGAAAAAAATCCTTCATCTTTAAATTAGTTTGTAAATAAAACTTTCAGGACATAGTCTGGATTTGATTTAAAATATGATTTTAATAACAAAAATGTTTGGATTTTGGCCTTTCATTTCTTATTGTGTGAAATAAATGTTATACAGCTATATAAAGGCTTTGGAATCTTTTTTTATACAAAAAACCCCCTTCATCTAAGACCTTTACTAAATTACTAGAACTTCTACCCCACAATTTTGCAAAGCATTTTTATTGAAAAAAAAAAAGACTGTAATAATAACAATTTTAAAATAGCTGCAGATTGCAATGGAAAATGGTCATTATCTCATTACTGGTATTCTACTGTCACCTCACTTGCTGGCCCCAACTGGTTTTCAGCAATGCCTTCACAGGCTGTGCCATTTTTTTGCCCATTCACAGGCTGAATATCCACAGTAAGGTACATTTTGTTCTCTTCTTATTGCTATTGAGTGTCAGAGGTTTATTTTCCCTCTTGTTGACAACAGGTCACTAAGAACAACCCTGAACCAAAAATATATTAGTTTTCTCTTCTGTTCTGAAAAGTAACTGTAAAGGGGAGTTGTGCAATCACATATTTATTTCCGCAATGATTTTAAGTCAAATATGCTCAGTTGAAATGGAAAGAGTGTTTTCTAAAGTATTAATCTATTTGTTAAGCTACTGCAACTTGCAATCTATAGGTCATGATATTCCTTCAACTTCACTATCAACAATACTCCTAATGAACCCTTATTTTTTACCAGAAAATCCCATTCTTTCAACTTAGGCTTTTGGGAGCATCTGTATGAATCACAGTAAGGAATCAGCTGGGAAGAATAGAATCTCTCTCTTCCACTTCATTTTAAATATTGCGTATATTCAGAAATGCCCTACTTTGCACACAGGCATTACATCTGTATGAGGGATTTGCATCAGTGTGACTAAATTGATTTTGCTGCATCATTGCACATTTGCTTAATGTAAACAAGGCCTTTACTGAGGGCTATGCTAAACTAACAAGAAAAAAATACAGCAACAAAAACTTTCTCTAAGGTGGTTTGGAGACAGAATTCTGAATACAGATACAGAGAAACTAAGAAGGGCTGGTTTGCTTTTACATGTTGCTACTTTTCCAGTTGGGTTTTTAATGAGGCACAGCTTATTAAAAAATTCAGAATCCATCAGTTTAAGCCAAAGGAGCATGCTGCAAATTTCTGAGCAGAAACATATAACTAATTTTATCTTGGTTACTGAAAAATTGCTTTGCATTAGCAATTAGCTAGTGGATAAAATGTTCACCTCTCAGAAAGCCTATGACCTATTTAGAGTTTCCCTCTCATTGTGTCCCAAGTCTCATTCAGGCAACTAAACTGAACCCATAGTGGACAACAGGCACCAGGATCAGCTGGAGCCAAACCAACTCCTCTGTTTCATTATGCAATTTCTCTAAAATGTCCTGAGTAGAGGGTGGCACAGTGAAATAGAGAATAAACAAGTCACAAGCTTGGCTAAAAGCCACAGTGGCTAGACACAGGACCGTGTTACCTGGGGTAACACCTCCCAAGCCCTGTGTCTGGACAGGAGTCAGTACTATTGCATGCAGGCTCTGAAAGCTTTCTTTGCCATGGGAGGCACTCTGACTTGTTTAAGCCCCAAGACTTAAAGGATGAGATATTCCAAGCCTCTCTCCGATTTTTTTCATTCTATTGTCATTATTTATGGTTTAAATTCTTAGGGGATTATATGATAATGAAATTAAAGGGAATAGGTTATATATACAGTAACTGTAGATAGATAATGTGTAAAACTCACACATTTTACTCAGTTAGCACAAAGTATTTATGGATCTAGGCAACTATTGAACATCTTAGAATATTTCCTAGTCAAAGTGTTTGTGTTTGGTTATCATCTGGGGGAGAAGGGTGGGAAATGGGCAAAGTTCAATTGGCCTTTGCTCTTCTACATTCAGTTTCCAGCTGTAGAGAAATTCCTTCCTGGGGTTACAATTTGACATGTAACTCTTAACAGCAACAGTGCCAGTGATACAGTGGTGCCACCTCTGCTGCTTAAATGTTCAGTCATGGCCTACAAGAACATAGAACTGCTAAATGACAAATAAGGCATTTTTGTGTTTCAGTTTTTTGACAGGGCAGGGGGTTATCATCCTTCTGTTGACTGCTGGAAAGAAAAAGTCAATGACTGTGCCAGTGACAACTCTGCTGTCCCATCACAACAGTTGTGGAATATTGATGATATCCTACAGCCCATGTTTCAACTTCCCAGGCATACTTTCCTTTTCCTTTAAAATAAAAGGGTGATTCTCAATTACATTTATTATGAGAAACAGTATTTTAAAAATTAAAAAATAATAGATAAGGTGACAGAAATATTCCTCCAATTATTACAAGCTGAGATGCACACCTGTGGTTTTTGGTCCTATCCAGTCTCTTTCTTATTAAATAGGGCAGTTGCTGGAGGGACTGTGCAGTATCCCAACCAACTCTTTCAGTACCAGGTGGATAAAGAAGCTCTAAGATAAGAGGCCTGTGATTCACACAGCTCAATGAACGATTACTGATTTAAGGTGCTATGGGACTTGGGGCAGATCATTCTATGTCCCTCTGAAAGGTTTGAAGAGAAAGTCTGCATGCTAAAATGTTCACTTTCTGCACTTTCTGCTCCTTTACAATAGTGTAGCAAGCAGTAGGGACTGGAGGTTTGCTTAATCCAGAAGGCTGTAACTGAAACCAGATTTTGCAGCTGTTGACTTGCTTCGTTTGATACTCGCAATATTAATAGAGGAGTCAGAATGAGGTTTTGACTGCATAGGTGTGAACTTTCAGAAGGACTGGTAAGGAAAGAAAAATAGCTGCGAATTCAGGATTCAGTTGTATTTCCTGTGGAACCAGGCAAGCACTTGTTACACCTCCTAGAAATGTTGCTATCATCTTCTGACACTCTTAGAGCAGCTCCTTAGTGCATATTTTTTGTTTCTACTTGGAGCTTTGTCAGGACTGTGCAGCCATTCAGTACTGTGGCAAAACCTGCTGCTTCACTCACACGAGTATTTCCATCATAAATGAAATGTGAGTAAAACATGCAAAGTTTGACCCTAAACTGGAGAGCTTTGTAAGCAGAAGTTATGTATTACAGTTACAGAAATTTGACCTACAGATCTGTGGAGCTGCGTATTTATGATTTTCCAGTGCTTGAATAGATTTAAAAATAAACCAGTCTGTAAATATAAGGGAAAATCTAACTGCAGCATTATGATGTTGTGCAATGCAGCACTCCTGATTTGTTTTCTTCACAACTCTGTAGATCTTTAGGCAATATGTAACTAACTAAATGCCTGATGTATTTCTTCTACGTCTTGAATAAGCCATACCCCAAAGGAATATCCTAGTGATCTACAGTATCATGAGTTTTAAAGTATTATTTCATTATAACATTTGACTTTTTGGATAGTATCAAGGGTGATGGTTCATCCATTAGAGACATACTCTAGGGTTACATACAACTGGGTTGACTTTATATATATATGTTTCCCATACTTCCCTAGGCAAATTAGTGATTCTATAGCTCTGTTTGCATCTGCACAAAAATAGCATTTTCTTGTCCTATGGGCATATTATGAGGGACCTTAAAGACTGAGATGTCTCACATATTGTTGCAATTGGAAGACAGATAAAATTTGCAGCAGGCAGATATCCTAAATGTTAAAATGAAGTTGGAACTCAGAAGTTGTTTCTATTTTGTCATTATTGTCATCCAGTAAAAGATTAAAATAAGGAGAATATTGCAATTTTTTTCTTGGTCTCAAGTAATAACTGGGTGCATTTTTGTCTTGGGAGAGAACTCACAGCTAATGACATATTTTTAGTTTCATATACCAGCCAAAAAAGATTATTTCAAGTTATTGCTCTTTCAGAGATTATACTGTATTAAAAAAAAAAAAAAAAAGTCAACAGGGATACTCAGAATTCAGATTATCAGCAAATATGGCTCAGTGTACCTCCACTGAAGTAACCAGGCCATGCTGTACTTGCTGAGAGTCTGTCCTAGTGTCCTGACTCAGTTTTGCAGGGACTGATATATTGGTTCACCTTTACAAAATACATAATCTTATTTCTTAGCTTCTGCTTGATCAGTCACAGGTGAGTGACAAACTGAGAAGCACTGATTGTAAAACCAGACCCGAATAGTAGAAGTATCAATTGATTAACATGACGAATCATTTTCCCTTGAGAAAATTAAATAACAAAACCAGAAGAGGTTAAAACAATATGTTCATTGTGGTTAAAAACCACACTATTTTCTGGTAAAAAGACACAGATATGATAAAATTACATAACGGAATAATCAGTTTTCCACTGTATTATGGAAGACAAGTTAGAAGTTGCTCTAAATTATTTATGGTTATCCAATAGGCCAGTGCAGAATTTTTTCCATTCTGTAATTTTCTACAGAGTTGCCCAGGTACAAAAGCTAAGCAGCTCAAGTTACCACTCTTGTCACTGGAATATGATGCCACAGTCCAACACCTTTCACAGTTTCAGGTGCATTTGTTAAGGTTTTTCTTTCATTTTCCTACTTTCTTTTTTTCTACATACATCCTTCTCTATCAAAAAAGAAAAGAAAAAATATATAATGTCAATATCTGCATTTTCAGTATCTGCATACATTTGGAGCCTACACCCTCCAATATTTTTTCTGGAATCTATTTCCTGTTAACATTCCCTTTCAGTCTTTCCATTCTTTTACTCATGTTTTGCCACACTTGACTGACTTCTTTCCCAATTTTGTCCCAATTTTGCTGCATTTCTCTTGCAGTATTTATGCTTTCCCACTAGTGCAGTGCCAGCTCTGTGCTGACTGCAATCATGTCCCAACAGCACTACAACGAGATTTTGTCAGATCAGAGTTGTGCAGCAGTCATATCAGATATAGCACACTCTTACACGATTACCTATGATGCACTGTAGCTGAGGCAGAGGGTTATATTAAGAAAAACACCTCAGGATTTTTAGAGGGAGTATAGGGAAGCAAAGATAAAAAGTGTTTCCACTTCAACAAGGTAGAGGGAAAAAGAAACTCTATCAGTGATATATAGCAAGCCACTAAAAATGAGTGATTCAGACTTGCAAGCAACCAAAGATTACCTCTCAAACATCAGTCTTGAAGAAAGCAGTAATTCAGTCCTTCCCTCTTCAGGCTGCAGTTATGTGGGCATCCCCAGATTGCTGGAGTTTCTAAATGCTATAATCAGGCAGCAAGAGAAAGGAGCCAGATGTGCACATACACTTCGGGTACTACAAGAGCTGGTGTGTTGGGACTGAAAAGTACTGAGAATTTTTGGGCTCTCTCTAACCTGCTCAGCAAAGGATGTTGCTGTATTGTTGGGTCCCAAGTCGTCCCTCTTGAATTTTATGGGGACCATGGCTTAGCTCAATGGGGAGAAGAGGAAAAGAAAATAGTAGTCCAAGTAGAATAATAGCCCATTGGTTTGGCCAAACCAGAAGCCTGGAGGTCAAAAAGCTTGGACACATTTCAAGCAGATTTCCCTGAAACTGGAAAAGAACAGGTTTATGGCTTAAAGTGATGAGCTGTTTTGCTTGTATTCTAATGTTTAACACAAAACAAGAGAGAAGGAAAAGAAAAATATTAGGCAAAGAAAAGCTCTATTTGTCCAATCTTAATTCTCTTCCAATGGACTTACAATTGTTTAGGTGACAAGAGAAATCCCCTGACTAGCCTTCCACAGCCTGACATTGAAATAAATACAATTTTCCATCACATTCTGAAATAGATCATTTATCTGTTTTGTTTGTTAATAAATATAAAAAATAAAACAGACACAATAAAACCATTACACAAGAGTATATAGTAAAGGGGAAGTGGAAACCATGTTGATGGGACAAAATGGTATAACTGGAGAATAAGACATTTCCATAATTTTCTTGTGTGTAATCATATGGAGAAACCTTTCAAACATGGAAAATATCCTGATTTTTAAATTTTGTTCCAGAGCTTGAAATTTCAGAAGAATTCCCCAAATATCAAGTAAAAACAAGCTTAAAAAAAAGTTAATTCATAGAATCCATTCAAAACTTTTGCTTAATACAGTGAGAGCTGACTGCCATCCCCTTACATAAAAATCTCACCTAAGCCAAGGAAAAAGAGTGTCAGTAGACATGGTAGTTAAGGCACTCTCTATTGTTCTGATACTCACAAGCATCCCATAGAAATTAAGCACAATTCTATAAATCCATCACCATTTCATTTTCCATTCAGCTGCACTAGTGCTAAGTGGCATGTTAGGGCAGAAGCTGATGATGCAGCTTAGGAGGTAAATTGGTTTGTATCCAGACATAAAATGAGTTGTCTTGCAGAATGATATAAGGGAATTTAATTTTGCTGAGTCAAATTTGAGTGAAATAAATAGACCCAGAAGGCCGAATGTATTGAAGGCACTGTGTCAATGTAACAAGACTATATTGCTAAACATGTTTTGGGATAGGGTTTGAGGTTTCAGATGCATAAATCTTAGCTTGTTTATTGCCATGGCAATATGAACCACAGTAAATCTTTTAAACCTTTTGTTAAAGACAGAAAAAATAAGGGGAAAATAATAAAAATACTTATAATGCAGAAAAGTAAGGCTTTCATTTGAAAAATACCTGATTTCCATTCTCTACTAAGAATCTGTATGAGGAAAACACCATTGTTGAAGGGGCTTAAATAGATCGCAAGAAAGACAAGTTATCATTGTTTTTATTTTAGAAAAGGAAGTTATTCAGTTCACCGGAATGGGCTGGAACTGCTACAGGAGCTGCTGTCAGAGCCCAGGCCTTCCCTGGAGAGGCAGGCAATACGAAAAAGGGACAAAGAAGGCACAAGAGCTGCAGGGGAAAGGAACTCAGGCTCTCTGGTGTTGGCTGTGAATAACAAGTTCATTGCTAGAAAAAACTCCAGCGCAGCATAATGTCTGTTGGTCACAGGGAAACATGGAAATTGCAGCAGTGTCCTGCTGCCTCTAACACAGCTGTTTGGAAGCTGTCTGTTAACAGCATTGCAGCAGCTCTCCAAAGGATGTGGCTTTAACATCTCGAACAGACTCTTCTTAAAGAGAAAACAAGAGGAAACACAGGTGAAAGAGGAAAGAACAAGGGAGAGAAGGAAAAGCATGAAGCAGGGGGCTATGGCAGTCTCATTCCAGGTGTTGTTCAAGATTTAGCCGGTGCAAATGGAGGTGTGAGGCCACCTGGATTCTTCCTTCTGGCCCAATCCTGTCTGTAGAGCTTTCATTGATGATACATGCCCAGTACAAAAGAGCCGTGATGGGCTGACTGCAGGGGATGAGGAAAACGACTGCAACTATGCTCTCTACCTATCTTCCTGCAGTTTAGGTCAAATTAAGCATCCTTGCAGCTGACTCAGCGGCTTAGGGGCACCAGAGAGGCAGAATAGCCCATCAGCTCTTGATTTTGCTCCTCAGTTAGCTTTACAGTATCAATTTTGTCCCACTAAACCTAGTCTCGTACTTTTCTTCTTTACTGGATATGATTTCAGCATAGTCCTTGGGGCTTATCACTGGGTCTTTTTTTCTTGAAAAGATTGTCACTTTATCTTTAATTTTTACTGACCTTTGCAAATTATTTTATGTAACAGGCTGAGCTGTACACTGGTCACCTTGAACTATTTAGAGCGTAGGCCTTGGCACAGCAGGATCT
Organism: Florisuga fusca; assembly: GCA_038090715.1. Lineage (NCBI taxonomy): Eukaryota > Metazoa > Chordata > Aves > Apodiformes > Trochilidae > Florisuga > Florisuga fusca. The sequence goes on along the minus strand of JAAWXA010000005.1, from coordinate 52,643,882 downwards.
AATTTTTCTTGTTTGCAAGGACATTTCTTATCTTCTCTAAGGAATGAAAGTCTGTATAGTGGTCATTAACATTATTAGAACGCTTTTTATGAGATTAAAAGTATCATCCCCGTTGTCCTAGCTAGACAATAAGAAATTGTATAATTCAAGACTTTTTACTTGATATACGTCCTCAAGGGGAGCTAGTGTAAAACAATTCTGACATGTCTGACACGTCTGACAGGCTGTAGGGGAAAATATGCTGTGCTTTAAAATTCTGGTGTCTTCTATGACAAAGCCTCCATATCACAAGTTTGGTGCAAGGACTTAAAAACTGATTTGTGTCAGGGATGTGCTGGTTTATCTCATTCTCATGAGATAGGCATATGAAAAGTTATGGCACATGTTTAATACACATGACTTTGATTTTAAGAGCAAATTTTCCTAAAGGTCCTATTTTCTATGGATAAATATCTGCTCCTGTGACCTGTACTGTAGCAGTCTGGTCACCCAAAAAGAAAGCAGGGGGTCTGCCTTCCTCTGGTTCCAGCAGCCCCATTGTTCAGATCAAGACTACAGAAGATGGAGTTGTTCAAATGCACCACGGAGAGAATCTCAGGCAGATATACTGGATCCTAGAGCTGTGCTAGATGAGGAATGGGGAGGGAAGAGGGGACTGGGAAGTTAAGGAGTTACTCCAGTCAAGTAGACTGGGAATGTCAGCAAACAATGTCACACTGGGAGTGAGCAAAGGACTAATTGGATTGGGAGATCAGGAGGAGACTGGGTCTAGGATAAAGTGGAGAAGGCAAAAGACAAGGATAGTGGGAGGTTGAGGGAGATGCAGCAGGTTATCTTTCATCTACCCGATTAGTTGTCACCCCAGCTGAGAAGCAAATCCTTGGTTCATGTTTCTCACCAGTGCCCATCAGTGATCCTCTTCTGGGAGTGCTGTACTCAGAGGATGACAACCTGTGACAGGTAGTGACACTCCATTAGATGAAATAGCAGAAATCTGAGCCGATTCTTCAGGCCTCATTCTGCTAAGGAAAACGTGGTATCATGATGGAATTTCATTTCTCTCTCTCTCTCTCTGCGTAAGAAAATAAATAAAAGAATATTTTAAAGAACATTACCAAGATTGCCAAGTAAAGCAATTGAAACAGGAAAGAGCAGAATCAAATAATTTATGTTTATTCTATGTAATTAATTAATCTGAATGTGATATTAGGAGCTTATCTTCCCCTGTTATCCCTGTGTGGCCTGGTAAGTAATTAGCCCAAACTCATTTACAGCAGAGAATATGCTAATACAACACAAATATTTCTTTCAGCATGTCTTTTTTTCATATGTCTTTGCTACACAGGCTTATTTTGTGCTCTCTGTGAATTAGTACACTGAAAAAACAAGAATGCAACTATGCAGTCATCCTGATTTATCTGTTTTGTACATTGTGCCTGCTGCCCTCACATTTAATCTCAGTTGTTTCTAGGCTGTGCGCTCCGGTCACAGACTGTCTTTCCATCTCTGAGTGCTATCTAGAATATTTTGAAAGTGACTTATGGAACAATAATGCCAGGGTAATTTCCCCAAGTATCTATGAAATATAAAGGACCCTTTACTCACTCAGGGGAGTAGCCTAATGCTGCCTAAGAGGAAAATGAAAAACTAATCATATTTTTCAAAGGAAAATAAGGGCTTGGGGTTGTGTCTTGGCTGCCATTCTGTCTTTGAAATGAGTCTTAATGTTCTAGCTTATGTGAGCTATGGCTGAACCTGCCAGATCAGCCTAGAGACACAAGGTCTCATATCAAAAGTCCTTGTTTTTGCAGAGGTAAAATTAATCCAATATTAATTCAAGAAAATCTGTGAAATTGTTGGAGAGTCTTAGCTGTTTCTAAGGCTTGCAGCTGCTCCACCCAACTAATAGCCTGCAAAAGAGCAGAGCTGAGGCAGGAATCTGAAGGAGAAATTATTTATTAGCAGGTATAATAACAAGAAGCATACATTGCCCCACTGATCTCTGCTGTAGGGGTTCTTGGTTTGGAGATGGCTGTCATGGCTGTAGGACCAGAGCACGAGAGAGAGGAGAGCAGGGCAGGACAGGGCAGGCAAGCAAACATGCCTCTTGTTTAATTTTGTCCCTGGTCAGTGCTAGAAGGTTATTGCTTTTCTCTGGCCAGCCTGCTGGGGAATCAACCCAACCTCATTTACAGCAGAGAGTATTCTAATACAGTGTAAGCATGTCTTCCAGTTTATAATTGAATGCTCTAATTATATAACAAAATTGAATGTCATCATGCAGATATCTTGGTCATGTCTGTGTTCTAGGGCCTGTGTCCTTCATCTTGATGCCTCCCCTGCATAAAGGCAGGGTACTGTACAGCATCATCTCTGCTGAGGAACTGTTGTGTGATTATATGCAATGTGCACTTTTATTGCTGGTGAGGAAAGTGTGAGCTATGGTTTATATCCCCTTGCTCCTGTCAGACTGGCAAGCAGCGAGTGATCCAGGCAGTCACATTTTAGATAGGTTTTGATTTCAGAAAACAAACCGGTTCTTCAGTGCACCCCCATTCAGAAAAGTGTGTAAAAGCACACCAAACTTTTCTTCAGTGGGTTCTTAAAATGTAGGAACATATTCAAGAGCCTCTCCTGAATAAGGCTCTTCACAGAAATACACATGGGCTTTGGTGAGCATACTCCCAAATTAAAAAAAACATCTTTATATATATATATATAAAATACCAACACATACTGCTGCTCAGGGCATAGGAATACATACAGCAGAAAAGGTGGAAAATTTTCACCAGCTACCACTGAGGAATCTAGGCTATGTGTGGGGCTGATTTTATAAGAAAAGTAGAAGAAAGCTGTGAGCAGTCAACAGAGCTTTACATTTAAAACCAAAACAAAACACGGAAATAGTAGTTTTGTGTTAGAACTTGGCTAAGTAAATGGCTTGGAATTGTAGCAAAGACTGTATATCCTGAAAGTATTCAACACAACATTAGTCTACGTGCCCTGGTACATCAACTTACAAGCTGAAGGAACTTGGTAGATCAATAGAAAAGGACTACTTATAAGGACTGCTTATTTTAATAAATATTGGTAACCTTGCAATTCTACACCAGATTGCATACCCAAGTACCTACGGTTAAACAGCAGAACTGTCTCTAATGCAACACAGTTTGATTAAAGATCTCTCATTCAGTCTGGGTAATAAAACAATAAACCATCATCGCTTCTGACGTCAGTAGGCTATGGATACCTTTGAAGATGTATGGAAGGCAAAACCTCTTTGATCAAAGATCATGTAATTTCTGCTGTGGCGTGACTACCCGAGCCCCACACCTGCCAGCTCCTCCTGGCATGGAGTTTCTCCCCAGCCTATCATGACTGCAGCAATCACATAGCAGTGCCTTAGCAACAGGGCCCCTGCTCCTTGAAGCATTTGGCAGAGTGCTTTTCTCCAGACATCAGGTACTCTCTGCACCTCTGGAGCAAGAGCTTTCTTTTTATCCCCTTCAGTAAGGTTCACACCTATTACCTCCAGAGGCAGCTATCAAAGCAAGTGGTTTTTCACAGAGAAAACAATACAACCTTGAGGAATGCATTTGATTCTCTGGTAGACTTTATTTTATACTTACTGTTTTCTTCCTAAAGCAAGGCTGGGATGCACAGTAGCGGAATGGCTTCCATTCCTATCTGTCATCTGTTGGTGTTTCTAGTGGACACAGTTGAGATTGATCACTGTCGTTCCTGTGAGGTTGATCTTCTTTAGATATCCACTGAGTGTCCTCTTCCCACATGCCAGTCTCCAGTGGACCATTTTGTGGAGGATTCTTGAGCGCTGCCATTCAGAGGATGCAAACCAAATACATCCAGTGCTCCCTCCTGACTCTGGTGAAAGATGAACTGGTAGGATGGTCAACTCTACGCTGAGGACAGAGACCAGTGTTCAGACTTTTTCATAGGCACTTTTTCTTTCAAGGTGTTTAGTTTTCTTGTACCTTTGTTGGCTCTACTTCTCGGAGCCCATTTTAGCATTGTAATCACAGGTAAACACTAATTTTAAAAATTTTGTTTTCATTCTGGAACTGAGCATCTTGGGATTTCCATATGCTGGAGTATGGATGGTGGAAGACTCTCCTATCCTTGCTGCCAATTCCTTCCTAGTTACTCAGAAGTGGCATATGACAGGACAGGCAAGCTATCAAAATGCTTTAAGAATGCTTTAAGAACCCACAGAAGAAAATATTCTACTTTCCTGGACTTTGTGCTTTCTAACCTGACTTTGTATGGCTGGTATTAGGTTTTCAGTGACATTTGCTTTCATAGCTGTTTTTGAATCCCATTTGACTTACTTATTTTTTGCTAGGTTATATACCTTCACAGCTTTTTTTCGGGTCTATGGCTCAGCAAGAAAATGCTACTAGCACAATTTATGCTTCCAAGATACCTGTTATCCAGACCGTGCTATGATGCTGCTACTTGTGCAGCTTACACAGTAGCTATGCTATGATAATGCAAGACAGCAACAGAGAGCAAGGGTACCCTTGTTTTACACCAGTTTGCAGCACGAACCAGTCTGTTACTTAGATGTGATCCCAGATGCAACCATCCATCCATCCCTCTCTCCAAGGCTGTGATGATGGAGGACAAGTTGAGTGTTGTAACTCCATGAAGCTTTCCCAAGGCTGCTGTCAAGTGACCTCAAAAAAATTCAATGAAACTGGTGATGAGCAAAGCCTGTCATTACATGTGTTCTGTCAGGATGCTCTTTTGTGTGAATACACAGTTTTCTGGGCCTGAGTCCAGAGGCTTCTCTCCTTCAATTCTGAATCCATCATCTGTGTCATGTTATTCAGCATTCCACTGCAAATGGCCTCCCCTATAGCGTAGGGCAGAGAGACCATTTCCCAGTCTCATTTTTAAATATTTTAACAACTCCATGTTCTCCCTCATCAAAAGTTGGGTTTTTTTCCTAGATTTTATACAGCAACTTTTAAAATTTTACTTCCACATTGACATCATGGGCTCTTAGTATTTCTGCTATGGTCAAATGATCTTTCATTGTGTTGTTGCTGCTACCTGCTGGGCAAACCAACTTGTTTTTCTGATATCAGCCTTGAGTCAGTGGCAACCTGTTGTTCGAAGTTACACCATCTTCTGTCACAGAACCTCATGTCAAGGTGGGGCTGAGTTTTTGCTGCTGACTTCTTTAAAATGCTTTGCCCATCTGTTTTATCTCTGTTGCACGCATTTCCCTATCTTTGCTTCTGATCAGACCATTTCCTGTTTAAACCAGCCACACAGGATTTTTGTAGCTTGGTAAACAAAATGTGTGGTTTTCTACCATGCAATGAGCTTCAGTTTCAAGTGTTAGATCTTTAATACCTCTCTCTTCATCTTTCCTTGAACATTATTTTTCATTGATTTGTCTGTGTTCACGTTCTTTTTTGTAATTCCACACTTTTCATAGGTCTCAGCATTAAAGAATTTTTATTTCCAATTTTTATTTTCTTTATGATGCATCCCTTCTGAGCTTACACAATTTGTTGTTATGCCTGTATGGAAGCTGCTGCAGATATATCACATTGTTTCATGAGGCAGTGAGGCAAATTTTATGGCTCACTCCCACTGAGAGGGCTCTGCCCAGCCTTGACTCCTTCCAGTCTTAGCCACATGTTCCCACCTCCTCCTCATGCTGTGGTGCTCATCTGTCTCTTAGTGAAATAGTTCAGCTAACTGTATCAGCAGAAAGCCAACCAGTTTAAAAAAACTAATCAGCTTATGCCAGGCTGGTGAGCTGAAATATCTCACAGAGATGTTGGACAAGGACCAGCACTAGCTCAAGAGACAGACTAGGAACACCAGGACAAGATATATAGAGAGACAGCATCACCTTAAATGGATGGCAGCAGCTAAGCTTTGCCAAAATTTAGTCATAATGGGATATGTCGTGCTGAGCATTCTCCCTTTGTAACACCATTTCTCCACTTCACCTACCCTTGGCTCTAACAGTAATTTAAATAACAGAATTTCCAAACTATCAAAGCTGGAAGGGGACTCAGGCGGTCCTTAGTCCATCCATCTCACTCAATGCAGGGTCAACACTGAATTCAGACCAGGCAGCTTAGGGTTTTATCCAATCTTGTCTGGAAAACCTCCAAGGACAGAGACTGCCAAGGCTCTCTGAGCAACCTGTGTCAGTGATTAATTATCATCACAGTAATTTAATATTTTTTTCTGTATAAATCTTAGAAATAGCAGTTAGAATACCATGCAGCAGTGTTTTGCTTTCAGTGTTATATCACTGATTTTTAAGTGATTTTCCCTTTGAAGTGTATCCTTCTCTGCTTGACATGACAAAGACCATCACTGCTACTACCAGCTATGTAGCACATCTGACCCCAGGTGGTGTTTGTGCCAGTATCTATTTCTCAGAGTCTTTTTGCCATCTGGTAAGGTCCCCATTTTTAAGTCAGCGAGGTGCTTGGAAATATGTCAGACAACAAGCACAGATCAGTGTCTCTCCCACCTCTCTCACACACTCTTACTATTTTAACAGAAGGCCTAGGTCAACTACATGATCCCAGCTCCACTCGACTAAAAAAAATGTTGCCAAGTTGACAGCACATAAACTTAAGCCAAGCAGGATATATTAAAAGAGCAGAAATGAGGACAGAAATGAAGCTGAGTTGGTAGAAGTTACTCAAGGACCGAAGGAAAAAATCTGAATAGAAAAAACTCTAAAAATAAAAATTGAAGATGGCAACTCAACAAAACTGAGGATCATCTTACTGAAAGGAGCAAAAGACACTGACCCTTCCCCATGTGATTACCATCTACCTGTCCAGCAGGAGCCAAATGCAGCTACTGCATCAGAGGTGGTGAAGACATTAGTGCTGAGGCTAACAGCCTGTTAGTCCCTGACATTTATACTGTCCAGCAAGAAGCATAATTGTTGAATACTCATAGTTGTGTTTGTGACCCTGGTTTTGAGCTTCCATGCGCAGGAAAAGACACACAAATAGAAGTGATGAAAATGCTGAGAAGATTATACTATACCCCTGCTCCATCCATTGCTTCGTTGCTATATTCACATTAAGTATTAAAGTGCTCCATGAAAAGAAATAGACTGAGTTTTGGTGTTTCTTTAATTCCTACTTTGAAGGCCATTTTGGAAATGCATGCTTGTCCTCTTCTACATGTCTCTGTCATAGCAGAGCATTATGCAATAACCATTTTGGCATGTGGGGAGCAATGCGTTGCTCAGATCACCTGTTTTGCTGGCACATTTCCTTCTTCTCCATCCTAATTACCAGATGACAGTCTACCTTCCTGAGGTGACTCAGCCTACAGGCTGGTTGGCTCACCCAGCATTCCCCAGGTCATCCGCACACGGATGTGTGTCAGGGAAGGATGTGGGTGGAGCCCAATTTCACAATGAAGAATGCAAGAAGGAATGCATGAAATTAATATTGGTAGAGTGCAAATGCGGGCTTTCTTCCTAAAATCCCTCCTCTTAGGATAGCTTCCTGCAGAGCCAAAGAATTGGGATGGTGTTGCAATCTAGGGAAATGGTATTCACAGAGATGTAATAGATTCAGGCTATTCACTGTATCATCCATTAGCCAAAGAAGGTAGCCACGAAAACTGAAAACCAGAAAAAACCCAAACCAAACAAACAACCAACAAACCCCCCCAAAAAACCCCAAACAGCTAGGAACAAATGTAAAGAAAAGTTATTTTTTCTAGTCAAATAAACTACAAATTTAATTTGATATAAACAAGCTAATTTTAGAAAATAAACACTAGTGGGAATATGAAGGTTTGGGAGAAGAGGCTGAAGAAGATGGAAGGGTGAGAAAAAGTGTCAGCTTGGTTTATGAAGCCCCATGCTGTCCTGTAGTGAGGTCAGCTTTAGTTCTACACACTCATCAAGGAGACAGTTGTGTTGAGTTTTGGGAGGGAAGGAAGGAAGGAAGGAAGGAAGGGTGAGTCTGCTGTCCCATACATTTTTGCCATGTTAGCAGTTAGTAAATGCAGCAGTAGCCATCAATGACCAGCACCTGGAGATCTGCTCAGCAACAGGACCCTCGGCAGCTTGCCAGCACTTGGAGATTTAGTCCAACAGCTCTGAAACATGTCTTTTTCCACTGGTGGATCAGCACAGATGTGAGACCTCACTACGCTCTTTGCAGTCAACAAAATATTTCTGGCTCATGTGCAGTTGCTTATCATGCAAACGTGCAGTGCTGATATGCCTCAAATCAGCAGAGTTAATTTTAACATGCACTGGAGTTTCCTGGAAGCCAAAGGAAATGAATCTCCAGTTGAAAACTGGGCATATGCATAAATGTCTGCCAACCTGCAGCCTGTATACATGACTTGGTGCCTGATGTTGTATGTTTCCTGGTTTACAAACATTAAAAAAATCCTTCAGATCTGAAACTACTCAAACTCTCTTGTAACATGAATGGGACCTTTTTCTTCTCAGATGCAAAGAAAAATATTGGTCATAAAATGCATTAGTTATTAATAGATACAGCTTTTCAGAATTCAAAAAAGATGACTTTTCCATGCTCATAATTAACCTTAATTAAGCTCATTAATCCCCATCATTAATCATTGGTGCAAATGAACAGCTGCTTAGAGGGGAGTGAGACCCAAATCACTATCAAATTTGAGGGAATGGTGGGTACAGCTCACCTTCATCTCCAGTCTGAGAGCTGACAGGACAGCAAGCAGGTGACACTACCTCACTGACCACGAGGACCATAGGCAGCCCAGACACACCTGCCATTTCTTCTGATGAACTGGCTGAAGCTTGACAAGCTGGGGCTATAAGAAGAATGTTGTAGACATGAGGCATGAAGCCAAGGAAACCATGCTTTGATGGCTCCAATACTCCAGTTAGACTAAATCTGTTAACTACTAGTAGTGTCACCTGATGGAAGTATATAAAATAAATATTTAAGGAGCAGAAGTAATTCAATAATTTACAAGGCAGTGAATCCTACTGGCATCCTATGTAGAGTTTTAGAACACATTTGGAAGGAAGTAATAATTGATAGCTGTATAAATGGAAAAAGGGATTAAAGTGTGTTGATGACATGAACAGAATAGACTGTGCTAGAAATCATTTTCTTCAATAGAAATGGAGAGAATCATGCTTTCAGTCTACTGGGAAAAATAGCGCTTGGCATAAATCAAGCCTCAACAGGAGTGTTAAGTCATGCTTGTATAAATGCACCACACTGGACATGATGTGCATGCATATATGCCATGCGAATACACATCATTTAGGAATGCGTAACATAGATAATCAGCAAAAAATAGAGCAGTGAGTAAAGCTGACCATGATCCCTCTTCCTGCTTACACCTTCAAGTCTTGAGAAAAGATTGAATATGATAAATTTTACAGTTACATTCCACAGCAATATTATGATTAGCGTTGCGATATATACAAAGTCACTAGTGATGGGACTCCATGAGCCTGTGGAGAATATGCAGCCAGTTAAATTGAGTACTCTGGAGAGCAAAAGACACTGACCCTTCCCCATGTGATTACCATCTACCTGTCCAGCAGGAGCCAAATGCAGCTACTGCATCAGAAGTGGTGAGGACATTAGCGCTGAGGCTAACAGAAGAAGTTAGGGTATTGTCCCAGGAAATCAGTGAAGAATATGAAATAGCAGAATATTCCTATTAAAAGAACTGGGAGTTTAAACATGGGGAAAACATGATGACATAGGCCTGAACAGATCCTCATCAGTAAAGACATTTCAATCAGCTCAGGTGCTCTAGTACGTCATCACTCCAGCCCTAGTTATTATCATGGCAGCTCAAAATGAATAGTTACTAAATGGTGACAATTGTCAATAAATTAAGCAGCTACTCTATTGCACCCGCTGTCTTGCATATAAGGGGGAGGAGGTGTTACATCCTTTGGTAAGAACAGGACTTGTGGTTTATGCAGCACACTCCAGACTGAGAAAGAAGTGAAAACTAAAAACAAGGTCCTTTCAACACTAAGAGTTTAAGGAAGACACATTTGGCCATTTTTTACAAATAGCTGTCCCCACACTTCCTTCTCCTCCATTCTTTCTGAACCCTCCAAAATTTGTCTTAGTTTTGCTGGGACAGATCCATAAGATAACTTTTTCTGTTCAGAGAAATTATAGTTTTGAAAGGCTGTAGAGTCCAATTCTGTGAGATCAAGAGAGATAAAATGTATTGTTTTCATTTATACACAGCTCTGGTATGCAGGTTTCCATAGCGACCAGGTTAAAGGGTAGTTTTGAATTATGCAGGTGCAGTGGGCAAGGATGGGTGAAGCCATCTTTGGGGTGAAGGCAGCTGACCCAATCTAAAATATTCTAATACTCAAAATATTCTATACCATAAACACCACCCTCACTATACACTGGGAAGTTTGTGGGGATATTTGGGACTCCTACCATAACTATCTTCCTGAGAAGGTTCCATCTGTCTCGTTGTCTGTCTTGTGTCTGAGGCCTTCTTCTCACCTTGCTGTGACCACCGCCTTCTCGCTGGAGCTCTCATGCTCTCATGTGTTGGGCATTCAGCCTTCACTCCTGGGAGTGCAAAGGAGGTGAGTATAATTTTGTATCTTATATTAGTATTTGGGTCAGTATTAGTTCATTATTCTTATTCTATTGAATATGTTTTCAATTCAACCCATGGAATTCCTCTTCTGGATTCCCTCTCAGGGGTGGAGTTGAGTGATAGAACAACTGCTCAAGCTGCCAAAAATGCAGTGAAGAATAATGCATTGTATTCCTTCTTCTACACAATGCTTGCCCACCTGGTTATCTGCTTTTGTAGGTGATAAGCTAATGGCTGCCACTGGTTCTTTCTGAAATCACACAGTTTTTCCACAATGCTTCTGTCAACTTACACACTTTTCTTGAGAAAAAAGTTATAGATTTAGGTTAAACCACAATGATACAAATGAACCATTGCTCCAGCATGGTTCTGAGGACTGAATAGGCTGCATGGAGATGTGTTTTCCTCATGAAAGTATATCACTGCAATAAGAGCACTCCACTGATCTCTTTGGGAAGAATTAATTAAAGAGGAAATAGATACTGAAAGAGCCTGAGCAAAATGGGAGAAACAGAAAAAAGAGAAGGAGATGGTTGGGGAAGGGAAGTAGCTACAAAAGAGGAAGAAACGGTGAACTAACCAAGGAGAGAGAGTAACATTAATTATTTTATACAGTATAATCCCTCAAATATGTCCATGCCAGCTTTTGCATTTGCAGACTCCTGGCAGGATCTGTGGCAACCCCATAGCTCCTTCTTTCCAGCTTATCCCCTGTAGCTCCTTCCTTCCAGCCCCTGGCAGCACGCAGCCAGCTTTGTTTCACTTGCCTGGCGAGGAGCAGCATCATGGGGCCCTTGTTAAAGTCCTAGAGCAGTTTAAGCAGCTTAAAACCGCTTTATAAGCTTAAAGTGTCTAAGTCTTCAAAGCTGCTTAAAGCTATTTAAGCTGCTTAAGACACTTCAGGTTGCTGGCGTGTGCCATGGGGCTGTACCCAACATCCTGGCCTACAAACCAAGCAGGCAACCATAGGGTTTATGAGTCCCAGCAACAAAACCAGGGCTGACCAGGGCTGCTCTAAGAAAGCTCATCCGGGATGAGATTTGATCACTTGGGTCTGCATTTTGGGATTAAGGCTGTCCTTGACACCTGACAGGGTTGTCCAGGGATCTTTGAACTGTTTTTTACTGTTATTCAACAAGGGCAGGGTGTCTAATGGTGGGCCTGAAGCTAGCCAGGTTCATTAGGTTAATATTCATTAATTTACACAGCAAAATACACAAAATCCAGTCTTTGTTTATGAGAGAGAATGTTCTTGTGCAGCATGAAATCATTATACTGGTGTCTAAAAGTCACATTTTTTTAAAGAACAAAAAGACCAGGAGACATTAACTGTAGTATGGCACAGTCGGTAAACATCTAATCTAAATATTTCTGAATTTCTGGAAAGTCATGTTGAATCCAAACCCTGATCTTATCTTTGAGGCTTATCTTCATCTTTTCGTAGACTAAAATAACAATGGTTACTGCAAACACTGTCAGTGTTTGTGGCCATATTTGGGTCGAACACCATGGTACACTGTGATGAGCATAGATTTCTCTAGAAAATGATTTTGAGACAATTTTTTGTTATACTAAGTAGTGACTATAGAGTTTATAAAAAGTTTTATATGGGTTTGAATTTCTAGCAAGGAGCATATTTTCTGAAAAAAAATAGTTTAAGTCAGTTTTCCTTTGGGAGTATGATTTTAAAAAGATTTATCTTAAGTGAACACAAAAAAATGCTACTTCATTTGCACTGTAATTCTGATTGGCATTCACTTGTCTATACTAGGGTCCCTAGAGGACTGTGTTTCCCTATCATAAGATTTGTATGTGGGACACAATGACTGCAACATTTTGGTTTCTGAATGCTGAAATGCTCAGTGGTAACTCAAGCCCTCAAAACTTTTCACCTTTTCCAAAACACATTTTTTCTCATTCCCACTTTCCTAATTTAAAACAAAAAAACAAACTCCAAACCAAAAAACAACCAAAAGACAGACTAGAATTTTTAATACAAAAAATTACTAAAATTGAGAATTTTTCAGAAATTGAGAAGTTCTAACTTGTTAGTTTTACTGAGTTGTCTCTGTGCTGTTGTTTTGCAGACACACTGTTGTGTAAACAAGATTGTGTCCTTTTTTCATTGGCAAAGATTATTTGATCTGTGTCTATTTTGGATATACTTGTTTAATTACCCATTTGAGCACTATCATAAATGATTAGGTCATTATTGCCCTAGGAAAAGACCTAGTTTAATAATTAACTTGTGTTTGCAAAGCTTTTCAATAACTCAGAAAAGATAACTCAAGATTGCACAGATCACAGAAATACAAACTCGGATGGGATCTCAAGGGGTTATATAGTCTGTTATTCCTCAATATTTTAAAATCAAAGCTCTACCTAACCTTCCTGAGCTGAAATAAAAACAAATTTAAAAAAGACTCCACAACACAAGATCAAAGGGGAAAAAAGTTTTGTCTTTTTTTAGAAAAGTCCAGAGAACAATCTGTGCAGTCTTCCATAACGGTTAAGAAATACACCCTGGACCACATGGAATTTTCAAATGCTTTCTTAGTGAAAATCTGTTATGGATTACTTCGTAAAAACTTGTATATTCTGTCATGGTTCCAGGGATTTCAGCCACCTACTGCAAAACATTCATCTGGTTGATCTCGTAACTGAAGGAAGACCACAATTGTCTTGATAATTGTAGATGTCAGCCCCTCTGATTTGTATGTAAAATCATTAATGACAGGGATTATACAACCTTCTTGGGTAACATATTCCAGTGATAATATTTTCTTCCAGTTACAACATCTTAGTAGAGCTAAAAAGTTTCCTCCACATTCTGCCCGTATCTTTAGCGGGCATGAAAAAAACATATTGCTACCCTGTTTATATAATCCCATATATTCTTATATTTTCTAGATTAAAACAAAAGCAAAACTTGTAACTTTGCTTTATGGATCCAATTTTCCAAACTTCTTGTCCTTGTTTATCTTTTCTGAATTCCTTCCAGCTTTTCTACATCTTTCTTAAATTATGGTGCTTCAGAGTAAAATACAGTATTTTACCCTCACCAGTGCCAAGAAGAGCATGCTAATTATCTTGTCATATATACTATTTCAAGCAGAAAATTCAAAAGAATGTAGAATTACATTTCTATCTTTTTCTAAATGGCATCACACTGTTGACTTATTAATGGCCCTCATTAATCACTAGATTTTATCTGTAGTGGCTTTTAATTGGTTGTGCTTTTAATTTGGTCTTCCCAAATGTAGTCCTCTGCAATTGTCTTTGTCCAAATTTTTGATATTTGATTTCTGAACTGTTTAGCATCTACTGAGATATTTTTGAATTCTAATTCTGTCCTTGAGCACACATTTTGCAAAACTTTACATGGTGTCATCTACCATGCTTGTAAGTATTTTTTTCCTAATTCTGTCATCTAAGTCTTTATTGAAACATTGAAGCCTGTCTATTAGGACCTATGCTTCTTCAACATCCCCCTTGTGCAACTACCAGCAATCATGTGTTAGGCTTAGATTTAACAGTGGATTGAATTAGGAGTGATTTCAAATGGGGCAGCTTTCCCTACTTCATTTGTGAGTGTACAGGACAGTGCCAAAAGCCTCACTTAGGTCAAGATAAAGTAATTTCTACTGCTTTTCCTTATCTATTGGACCAGTTTCCTTGTTCAAAAAGGAAATCAGATTGGTTTGACAAATTCATGTTGGCTGTTTCTTATCACCTTATTATTCCCATGGCATGTATGCATTTACTTCTCAATTATTTGTCATGCTGTCTTTTTCAGTATTGAAGTTAGGCTAAGTACTTCAATTCCTTACGTTCTTCATTTCCCATTTGTAAAAGCAGAAATGGTAATAAGCCTGCAAACAAGAGCTGAAGCCAACAACTTAATAGTGCCCAAATCTGAGCCTTTCATGAATGACAGGTTTAAGAAAACTTACTGCATTTATCTTTTCTCTTTTTTTTAAACCATGTACCATGACAGCAAGAATTCAGGAAGAGTGAGTCTTCAGACCAAGTGAGTGTTCTGTTTAAAATAATTTGCAAATGTGCATTGTAATGTCAGATCTCAGATTGTTACAAAAAACATGAAGTGTGACCCCAGCTGTATTTCCATCTTAGGATAGACTTAGGATAGACTTATCCACTCTTCCAGGAACTCTCAGAGCTAAGTTGAGAGCCCAGTACGCATTAAGTGAATTTCAGCAAGCTCTACAGACTTGTGTTTGCTTAATTTATTCAAATATTCTTCTATGTTTTTTTCCTTTATGCTGACATATGTGCTTCCCCTTATCAAAAAAAAAAAAAAAAAAAGTGTTGTTAAGTATCTATCGTTAATCTTTATGTGCACATATTGAATGTAGCAAAATAAATAATAAAACATTTTTGCTCTACCCTGTGTATCAGTTATTTGTTCCTCTGCCCTTTTCTTCCTCTAACTTCCTGGTATTTATAGAACCTCTTCTTTTTTCTCTTTTATGCTCTAGAAGTTGTAACTCATTTTGTGACTTAGACTTCCTAGTTTTATCCCTAGATGTTTATGCTGCTGCTTTATTACTCACCTCACTTACATGCCCTTGCTTTTACTCTTTGCAGGATTTCCTATTTGATATTCAGGTCACTGTAGAATTCCTGATGCAGCTATGCTGGTCTCTTACTACTTATCTGTCTCCCATATCAGGATGGTTTGCTGGTGCACTTACAGCACTGTCATTTACTCACAGGTTTATTTTCCATATAATTTCTTAACATGGGACAATTCCTAGCAGCACCCTGACTTGCTGTGGTATATAGTAGTCATATTTTTAAACTAGCTTAATTTAAAACCAAAATGAAACTGGTATGTTTCATCCAACATTTTTCTCATGAGAAAAATAACACGTTCAAAATAGATAATATGCAGCTCTAAGCAACTTAATTATATCCCATTTTAAGGAACTACTTTGCCAATGAAAAAAAGACATGTCAGGATTTTGGTGTGATGATTTATTATTCTGTCATAGTGACAGATGTTCTTCATGTATCTCTGACATCGTAATCTAGAATCAATGTGCTTTTTTCTGTATTTAATGGTAAAAAGAAATGCACTATATAAATACACTGTTATTTGTCTTCAAGGCCTTGCCCTGCGTTAGCTTGGAAAACTGGTCTGGTTTTGGGAGCTCTGTAGTAAAACCACTTTACTAGTGATACTCCACCATAAAAGCAGCACTGCAGACCCAGTTGGGCCCCCTTACTGGATGCTTACCAGGCTAATATGCTCAAATCCGGCAAGGATCTGGCATGCTGCTATGCTCCTCTGAATCTTGGCAGGCCATCATCTCCATTTTCAGCTTCTCAGTTCATCCTAAGGGCTGAGATTCCAGATCTTAAGCTCCCCTCATATTGCCGGTACCGCTTGGCTGCTGAGAGACAGAATTGCAGCCTACTGGGAGAGAGAATCACTGAAGCATGAACAGAGAAAGGCACTGACTCATGGAGGAAGAGGTGTCAAGCTGTATCAGGAGCTTCTTTCTGCCACACGCTTCCTCACTCTCTGCATTTCAATAGCCCTCCATCTCTAGCTCTTTCTTCAGTACAAGAATTGTTCTTGGCGCCCATGTTTCTACTTAAAGGACTGCTGAGAGAAGCTGAAGGACCTTTAGTTCAATAGCTTCCTTTGACCTTTAGTTCAAAGCTTCAGACCTGAAGCTTTAGTTCCATAAAGTGGTGGAGTGACACAGACAAATAAATACATCTTTCTTGAAGTTTTTTTGCTGATGCAGTGGAATTACACTAGAAGTTTCTACCAGCACAGCTTTATCAACCATGGATTGCACTTCTTCACAGCATGGCCACATTGGTCATAACTTGTGAGATAAACATAGCGAGGGTTCAAAGGTTCCCCAAAACACATTTCCTCTTACTTTAACAGGGAGCTTTCTAATAAAATTTCTGCTCCTATTGATCTCTTACTATGAGAGCATTGCTCTGAGATCCAGATCTCTGCAACAGTTATGTTTATTGGTTAATGTTGTTCATCTTTGAGTTCTCAGAAAAAGTTGCATCACACCACAAAAGGAAGATGTGAAAAACACTTTATAACCTATCTTCACTACAAAAAAAAAAAAAAGTGGCCAATTATAGACTCATTCATAAAAACGTAGTGAAACACTGCAACAAAAAAATATTTGTTGTTAATAGTGTACCCTCCCAGATGGGTAGTATTTTTAATGACCATTTTGATACGCTCGGCATATAATTTTTATAAACTAAGCTAGGGTAAGATTCAAATAGAGAGAACAGTTCTGTACTGAAGAAGCTAAAGATGTCAATGCAACTTTCACATCTCTAGTTTCTGTGAATGAGCTAGCAAATAGGTGCAATCATCAACAGGCAATTCAGATTCTGAATTTAAAGACTGACTTTCCGATTATTATCAACAGATGATGACATTGCTGCATTCTGGGGTTTCCTGGATACTGTACCACAAAGTGAACTCAACCAAGTCTGCCCTGCTTATTTCTACCACATAACTAATAGTAAGGTGCCTGACAAGTCAAAGGAGATCTACTGTGTAAGATGTCTCAAACCTTCATGAAGGTGGAGTTTCAATAACAAAAGGCACAGATACATGGAGAGGGGCCCAATCCAAACAAACTCAACTGTGTATGCTCATGGATGATGGGATTCAGGCCACTCTGGTTACTAGAGAGGCACTGCTGCTGACAACCCCTGACCCTCACCTTAAAACAGTGACAGGGCTTCCAGGCCACAGCTGCTGCACAGGACACAAGTGCAGAGCAAAGGAAGAGAAGTTTGGTTCTAGCCATAACTGCCCACATGGCCATGGTTTGAGATACTCAACCATAAACTGAGATTAGCAAAACTAGAACAGGAAAGAAAAATAACTTCTATGAGAGCTACAAAAAGGGCTTGTTTTCAAGAGCTTATCAATGTCAGTCCTGGAGAGCTTCATACATCTGCGAAGTTGAAGGCTCAGACTATTCTTTGGGGCTTAGGGAATCAACAGAAGTTAACCTTCATGCAACAGGCATGCCAATAATTCACTGTTGTGGTGAAAATACAGAAATCAAGTTTCACAGAGGGTTACTATTTCCTCTCTTCCTCCAGGCTGCAGATCTCTCAAGTTATTTGGCCTTTTTAAAAAATGGGAGTAACGTTGTTCAAAGATTTATGTTTGCAAAATCAATATATCTGTCAGCTACTACACAAACTTATTTGGGTTTGAAATATTTACAACATAACAGAAAAGTAAACTATGGGTGAAGTTCTTTGTGTTGTCACAAATGTCTCTTGTTCAGAAAATATTCTTTTTAGCTTTCTCAATTTTGCAGAAACAATAACCAGTAATCTTATTATTTCTTTTTAAACAGATAACTTCAAGTACAACCCACAAGGTTAAAAAAAAACAAAACAAAAAAACCACCCCAAAACAAAACAAAAAAAACATCAGAAAAACCCCAAACAAAACCAGCATCTGATAAAAATTCTTGATTGTGGTCATGAACAGATACATTCACATACTTTTAAGTCACAACCTGTCTACATTAATAATTTGGTTCACAGCAATAGGGTAGCTTTGAAACAAATCCCCAGACTGTCCCTACTTGTCACATTAGTTGGTGTTTCAAAGTGCTGCTGGTGTGCACAAAACAGATTTCTGTGGAATAAAATCAAACCAGGAGCTCTGGTCCACAGAACTCCAGCACTCCATCCTTGTGTAAACTTTCCACTACAAGGACTTCAAGCATGTAGTTAAGGTACATGCATTCCCAGAAGGGTCACAGACACTGAAGAGGCCTCAAAGCCTGAAGGTGGTTGCAGGTCAAGAACTACATATATCTTCCTATATGCTGTCAGCTGCCAGTCCTCAACTGCTATAGTGGTGTCTGCCTCTCTGTTGCATTATCCTCACTTATCCAGGCCTCAGTTCTGAAACCTTTCCCTTCTCATTTTCTTGCCCTCTATCGTTAAACCCATCTTTCATTATCCTCCTTTTTGTATTATCTCTTTTTTACACTTCTGTTCTCCTCTACCACACTGGAAGCTCCCTCTTCCACCCACAAAATTTAGATATAATTGCCACCTGCAGCCCTGAAGATATGACATTTACCATGAACCCATGACACGAGAGAAACAAGTTTGTCAAGAGGCAAAATAACCCAGTAGCAATCTCAGATGGCTGAGAAACTCCCACCAGCTGTCACTCACAAGAGAAGTAGTGAAGAAGGCTGTTAAAAAGTCAAAGATGAAGACAGTCTTCTGGCAGGCCAGTACTATAATCAATAATCCTGTGCCCAGTACAGGGAGCTTGAGAAGGGCTTTGGGAGGGAGCACCCAACTGAGCCAGCATTGGCCTTGGATTTACACACCATGAATGTCAGGGTCCCCATGTAAAGAGAGTCTGAAGGAATGTGAGCCCTCACACATCACTTCTGGGAACCATGCCCTGAGCCTTACAGCAAACTCCTGGGAGGGAACATCCAGAGACATTTCTTCAGCCTTCTCCCCTGAATAGCAGACAAGACCTCCTCTGCCATCATCCCCAGTTCTGACCCCAGCTGGTGTGTACCTCTTTTCTACAACATCTCTGAGGTAGAAGGATGGGGAGGGGTGAGCTGTAAGTTTTATGGTGGGATTACAGCACTGGTCTCAAAGCTGTGGAGAAGGGATGGATTTTGCTAGGCTGCCTGTGGAGACTACTGTGTTCTGAAGTGCACTGGAGCCATAAACTGAAGGAAAACTCTCCTGCAGAGGAACTGTATGCATCAGAAACCTCATGCCCCAGCTTATACAAGTGCCTGGCTCGTTGCTAGAACCCAGGTGAGCTGCATATGGGAACCTGTCAAGATAATGCAGTTATTTGAGGCCAGACAGTAAGCCCTTGCCCAGCTCCTCCTTCTCACTGAGCAGAGCCAGCTGTACATCAGGACTTCTCATATCCTGGGCCTTTCCATCAAGTGTTGCCTTGTGTCTGCTTTGCACCCACGCCCCTTGGGTGGGGGCACAGTAGGATCAGGGACCCTGGGTACCAATGGCCCAGCGCAAGGGGGTGGCAGGGAGCAAGCAAGAAACTCATGCCCCCCCATTAGGGAAATGGGGGAGGGGAAAGTTACCTTGCTGAAGGACTTCCTTCCCTTCCACCAGGACCTAATCAACCCAGTCCTTATCCTATTTCCTTATCAAGCATATTTCTGCCTTCATAGCCTTTACTGGCTTCCCCATCTCTGCCACTTTTTCTCCTCACTGCTTCTTGCAGATCTATTAACAGGCAAACTCTCCTCCACCCTTTCTGCTGGGCTGTGGCTGCTGCCTGGGGCTCCCCAGTGCCGGGTGCCTGTGGCAGTGATGGCTCAGGAAGTAACAGGAGGTGACTTCTTGAAAGCCACAAAGGTCTATGCCACCAGAGGAGAGGCAAAAAGGGTAGAGATGTTTGGATGCCACATAATAAAAGTAAACTAAAAGGGTGGTGGATCACGTGTTCCTGAGGGATGAGTGGACAAAGCAGGCCAGCCTTATAGGGGGCACCAGGGTGCGAAGGAACTCTCAATCCCTTCCCCCAGGAGAGAGGAAGATGATGCATCAATATCTTTAAAAACTTCTCTTTTCTGTCTTCTTATTATAGGCACTGCAGGAAAGCATTGCTGGTTAATCACCTTGCTTCATTCTGCTCCAGGTAACCACACATGCAGTGCAAAACATAGAGTGCTTTCCAGGTCTCCAGGTGCCTCCAGATAGGACAAGGGGACCATGCATACAGCCACCAGGGAACTGATCTCCATTGGTCAACCTGAATGGAAGGGCTCACCTCCATCCTCACAGAGTTTATGCAGAGCTCAGAAAATACCTCTAACTGCAGATCACTGGGAGTGCCGGAGCCAAGTCAGTGTGGTATGCACAGCTCATCACCTGGTAGTGAGATGACTTAAAGCTCATTTTACTTCCAGCCTACATGCAGAAAAGGTGTGGTTAAACCTTGCAAGTACACTCTTGTTGTCAGAGTATGGCTTTATGATCAAACAACATAGGATATACAGCATTTCCCACAAAACCTAAACACCATCAATCTTTCCCTTCTTGGAATGGAGGTAGCAATACCCTTACCAAGCCCAAGGATGGAGTTGTTGAAACTGTCCCATCTGCATCAAAATCTGCTGAGAAATCCATAAATCTCCTTTAGAGTTTGAGCAAAGCCTTACAGTGTATGAAGTTGTAGCAGCCAGTAGGCTGGGAACAGAAGGAGAATATGAATCTTACCAAGCTCCCTCTCAGTTTAGGAAGTCATGGAGACAAAAAAGCATGTAGGTCTGATCAGATATCCCCCACAACACTATGGGAATAAAAAATGGTTTTGGAGTATGAAATCTCCACAACCTTTTTGTTGAGGTCCATGAGATGGACCTGCCCACCCCAGAGGGATTAGTGACCAAGAAGTAATGGCTAGAGGCAAGTCTCTAAAGGATGGCAGCCACTCACTTGGGCATGGCTATGGGCTCTGAAATGTCATGTGAGGATGGTGAAAGTATGGCACCATCTCACAGAAGAGGATTTTGATGATGCCCTTCATCATCCATAAGTCTGGTACCTACCACCAGTAATCCTATCTCTCTGCCATGGTCAACATAGTCCCACTCACTATTTTAAGATTCATATCCAGTATTCAGAAAACACTGCAATATTTGAGCTCAACTTTTGGCATTTTTGTAGTCTTCCAAAGCAAGGATATCCAATTGCATCTTCATGGTGCATAGATAACTCTCCTAGAAAAACAGAGCTTAAAATGGTGCCATTACAATGCTGGGTCAGACTCTTGACTGATCTAGTTTAGTAGGTAACCTCAGATGGACAGTAATATCAAATATCCCCAAGTAAGTCTTGTGACTCTGCTGCTATTTTAATAATTGGAAGTGGCTGAATATATCTTGTTGGAAATTTGTAAAGCAGTGATGGTCTTTTAGCAGATCTCTGTTGGAGAGTTTTTGGAAGAAAATGGACATGTGCGCAATCCTGACTATTTAGCTTTAGCCAGAGTGAGGTAAGGGCCTTGAGGCCCAGCTGCAAGGTTCCTAAAAGATCAGCTACGTGCAAAAGATAAGGGAGTTGGCAGCAGAAAAGAAGAATAACAGGATGGAAAAGCGGATGTAGCTAACCGCAAAAATTTGTTATCTAAAGAGGCGTGGCCTCTGAGTTCTATATAACGCTGTGTGATAATTAATAAAATCAAACTGTGTTTTAACCACATTGGTGTTTGCCACAGTCTCCATTTTTGTGCTCTTCCCGACAGATCTCCATAAAGCTGATACCTGACGCAATCAAAAATGTCAACCATGTTCTGTAAAGTAATTCTTTCGGCTACAACAGCTCAAATCCGTTATGGTTCTGTTTTCCTTTTCAATTGCATGTTTAATCTATCAACAGATTACTGATAATTTAAAAATGAAAAAATGGCTAAAAATAATTTTTAAAAAATCTTTTGAAGTCAGAAGATGCTAATTTAAGATATCAGCCAGCAGCCTACCTACCATCTTCTCTGATCACTTCTATATTTGCTTTTCTCCTGTAGAAGTGGGATGTAAACACTTACCAGAAATGCTGCAGCCTATTCCAGTTCTGCTCTAAGAGTCTCTTCCAGTGTGACTTTACTACAAATGAGAACAACCCAGACAGAAGACATGTAACTGTGAGGCAATATTATGATTTTTGTTTCACTCAGGATTGATGAGAAGTCAGGTGCCTTTTATTTTCAGTTAGATCCAAATCTGAGACATGGGAAAAGGGAAAATAGTTGTTACCAGTTCTAACATTTAAAGAACATTAATACCACCCCTCAGCTCCCTTTTTCTCACCATCATCTTGTGATTGTGAAAAATAGCTCATTTTCTACTAGTGAAAATATAAATACTTCATTTTGAGATAATTGATGTCATTTTCCAGACTGGCTTCCTTTTCGGGTCTCCTCCTTCACCCATTAGCCACAGACAGACTCTGCACATCCCATGCCCCTCATCAAAATGCATTTTTTTTCTGCCTACAACCCTGCACCTACAGCGCGTTCGCCCTTCGATCAGGGCATTATGCATCTCCTCAGCAGCCTCTTCTGTATGCGCTGCCCATACCTACACCAAGTCCCCCTGCTCCCTCTGTACCCTTTTCTTTCTAATCTTTTGTTGAATCCTGCATTTATTTTCAAAGACTTCTCTACGCAGCCTTTTATGTGCTGTGCTTTAAACCCTTTTATTCCCCTGAGCATTCCCGGCTATCCATTCTTCCCCTGAGAGGGAGGTGGATCTTCCTTGAAGTCATTATTCAGGGCAAAGAGACTGGGCCCCATTATTTGATTGATTTCACAAGTCATTTAAATGAATGGCTTGTATGCACAAGTAGCAAATCCTTGTAAAAATGGTTAATTTGCTCATTTCTTTTCAGTGATAGTGGGAGAACATAAAAATCACAAAATGACTGAGCAAAATGGCAAGAATTACGTTTTGTCCTGCTTTTCTGAAAAATAATATTAAATGATAACACAAATCCTATAGAAATACTTACAGGGTATTACTACATCTACCCAGAGTTCATTACGTCTTACATTATTAGAATGAAAGGCAAAGAAATGAGTGATTACACTACGATGTTAAAGCTACACCATTTTTATTTAAGCAATTGCATTACTCCCAGTGCAGTGTGCCAGAAAAATGACTGGTTTGGTGATAGATATCCTTTTCTATTACAAAGCCTCTTTTAAAATAATTAGAAAAAGGACAGTAAGATACAAAATATCTTTAGATGTAGGAAAAATGGGAAATGATTCTGATGATCTAAATTAGCCTAAAGCACTTGCTTATATGACAAAATCGCTGCAATAATTTGTCTAACCTAGTGGTCTTCACATGGTGGGAGGTTGAAGTCTTACATAGGAGAGTTGTTAGGACAGGAAAAAAAATGACAAAGCTCTTCAAACAAAATGTTACTATGATCTGCTTCAGTTATGCATTGCTTCAAATGATTATCAGAGATTGTGTAATTTAGTGAGGGGGAAAATAAAAGAATTTTTTTTTTCAAATTAAAACTGTCTAGTGCCAATTTATTAAAAACATAAACAACAATTTCCTGATTATAGTTAATTAAAAGACCTTAGAAAAATGCTTCATTGGCTGCAAGTGACCAGGCTAAGTTCCTGTTGTCAAACACATGGGTATGATTCCCACTGGCTTTATCAGGAATTACAACCGTAATCAGTTAATGGAGAGAAAAATATGGCCATGGAAGTAAAACATTCCACAGTCATGTCTGACTATGTCTCTAAATACGCCTGTGACAATTGCTGGAAGTATGGTTGGAAACCACACCACTAAATTTTGCCAGGCAATTGTACTGATGACAGGCATCCTGTATTTGAAGGTCTCATTTAGGCACAAGTGTAAATCTTAATAGCCTTAGTCTTATGCTGGAAATTCCTATGGGCTCAGCATTTGTTAGCCTCCAGCTCTGTTCCCAAGCTTGACCCTCTCTAACAGAGGATAGGAGCTGCAGTAACTCACCACATCTCCCCAGCACATCCCCAGAAGCACCATAGCCACTGTGGTGACAAACCCTTTGCCATCACCTTTCACATCTCTGGTCCTAGGGCTGTGTCAGGGACAGCTTCTGTGCAGCAATCCCCAGCAGCCAAAACCCCCCTAGAAGCATGGGCAGAAGGTACAATGTTAGTTAAAGGACTAAATTGTTTCTGCAGTCATATTGCACTTGGCCATCAGAGTAAATTGCCCCAAGGCACTCCCTTTACCATCATAAGCTTGATTCCCATGGGGGATGGTTTCTGCTTGATGGTTAAACCTTGAATTGTGTATTCTCTATGTGAATAACTTTGCCATACCCTAATAAGAACAGAGTCATATTTCATGCATCTCTCTCTAGCAGTGATTGGAAAGCACCTTGAAACTGCTTATTATTTAGCTTGCCTATGCTTATGTGCATTTTGCAAACACTTCCCAGACCAGACATCAATGACCCTTTGTTCCATGTTAAGCCTTGAGCTTGTCAGAGATGTGGCAGTGGGTCCAACTTTATCAGAGATGTGCTCATTTCTTGGTTAAATGTCCTTAGCTCTTTCCGAAGTCAGCTGGAAACAGTGTCAGAAATTAAAGGTCACTCTTATTGAAGTCTATGCAAAGCAGTGATTCCAGCAAATTCTCTAGCCTTCAGGAAGTGTAGTGCCTTCCTGATATACACTGAGAAACACCAGCCTCTTACATGAAAGCAGGGATATTCTTGTATAACTTGCATTATTTTTAGTCTATACTTCATCAGTTTTCCATATTAAAATGTGATTATTTCATAATCACTCTGTGGCAGCACATGCTGATCATCCTGGAAAAAAATTAATAATTTTTCTATGGTTTCAATTCTACATAGAGTCATTGTTCTGCCATTTCTATCTGCACACTGGATGAAGGCTTACCCACCGGTGTCATTGTGAGATGATAGACTGCTACAAGGTCCTAACTAGAGGCATAAAGCATGTGTTTAAAGAATTAAGTTAATAAAGAAATGGGAACTCAGTGGCAGGAAATAGCATTATAGACTTTAGAACACCAGGAGCATAATTAGCACTGCGGCATAATGATGAAAGAAGGCAATAAAATAATTTTACTTCATTCTGTAATTCTTAGCAGAATGCAAATTAGCTTGTCAGCAGGGAAGGGTTGGTTTCTTTTCTTTCAATTTCACCTGTATGCTCTTAATGCTATTTTCTTTTAAAATTATTTTGCATAACACAGTGAAAACCATAGAACTGAATTTTGAATTCATGTGATACGTGAGCAGTTGTGCTTTTTCAGGTTGAGAATCTCATCTGAAACATAATTAGGAGAGTTTGTTGTGGCTGAAGTGGCTCTCTGGTCCCAGGAAAAAATGCAGGATGTGAGCATTCGATCTGTGATCTCTGCAAAGCCATGGAGGCTCAGGAGGGTGTAGGTAACAGCATCACTGTACCAGCCTTATTGAAACCAAAGAGAAATCATGTTAGTTGTGACTTGAAAAAGAGTGATGAGAAGCAGCAACATCCTTGATTATTAAACTTTTCTGGAAAACAAACCCATAGATTATTACATAAAATAATGGTGAAAAAGTGTTTTAGCGATAAAGTGCTAGAATAATTAGAGTAATAGTACACTAGAAGCAGAAGCTCAAGGCATATAACACCAAGTGCCATCTCCACTTCCTGCTGATGCCCAGGTGAAAACTTCCCCTGCACTACTTGTTATTTATACCATATATTAAAAAGGGATTATTTAAAGTTCTGATCAGAGAGATCACTGTGCCACAGTTTTATTCCAAATCCTTATATGTTTTGTTGCACAAACAGAACATATAGCACCAAATTCAGTTCATAGTATCATAGAATGGTTTGGGTTTGGAAGGAATCTTGAAGTTCCAACACCTCTGCATGAGCAGGGACATCTCCCACTAGACCAGGTTGCTCAAAGCCCCATCCAACCTGGCCTTGAGCACTTCCAAGAAGGTGGCATCCATAACATCCCTGAGAAATCTGTTCCAGTTTCTCACCACCCGCACAGGGAAAAAATTCTTCCTAATGTCTAACCTAAATCTGCCCTCTTCAAGTTTGAAACCATTCCTACTTGTCCTATCACTACATACCCATGTAAAAAGCCCCTGCCCAGCTTTTCTGTGGGCCCCTTTCAGATATTAGAAGGCCTCTAAAAGATCTCACCAGAGCCTTCTCTTCTCCAGTCTGAACAAACCCACCTCTCTCAGCCTGTCTTCATAGGTGAGGTGATCCAGTCCTATGATCATCTTCATGAACCACCTTTGGACTTGCCTCAAGAGCTCCATCTCCTTCCTATGTTTGCGGCTTCAGAACTAGACATCCAGGTGGCATCTCTACACAGCAAAATAAAGGGAGAGGATCACCTCCCTTGATCTGCTGGCCACATTTTGTTTGACACAGCCAGGATACAGTTGGTTTTCTGGGCTGCAAGCACATATTGCTGGTTCATATTGAGCTTCTTATCAACTAACACTGCCAAGTCCTTCTCCTCAGGGCTGTCCCACCCTCAATTCTCTGCCCAACCTGTATTTGTGCTTGGGATTACCCTGAGACAGGTGCAAGACCTTGCAGTCAGTCTTGTTGAACTTCATGAGTTTGGCATGGGCCCACTGCTCAAGCCTCTCAGGGTCCTGGATGGCATCCCTTCCCTCCAGCATGTTGAACCCACACCCACAGCTCGATGTCATCACCTAACTTGCTGAGGGTGCACTCATTCCCACTGTCCATGTCACTGACAAAGATGTTAAACACTACCAGCTCCTGAGGAATGCCCCTCATCACTGGTTTCCATTTGGACATCAAGATGTTGTCCACAGC
Organism: Florisuga fusca; assembly: GCA_038090715.1. NCBI lineage: Eukaryota > Metazoa > Chordata > Aves > Apodiformes > Trochilidae > Florisuga > Florisuga fusca. The sequence goes on along the minus strand of JAAWXA010000005.1, from coordinate 52,616,866 downwards.
TCTTTGAGTGTTACCAGCCAGCCAATTCCTTACCCACTGAGTGGTCCACCCATCAAATCCATATCTTATCTTTCCAATCTAGAGACCAGGATGTTATGTGAGACAGTCTGCAGAAGCCCAGGTAGATAACATCAATTGTTATCCCCTTTCCCATTGGTGCTGTGACCCCATTGTAAAAGCCATCAAATTAATCAGGCATGAATTTGCCCTTGGTGAAACCATGCTGGTTGCCACCAACCACCTCTTTATTTTCTGTGTGCTTAGCATAGCCTTCAGGAGGATCTTCTCCATGATCTTGCCAGGCAGAGATGAGACTGACTGCCTGTAGTTCCCTGGGTGTTCTTTGCTTCCTTTTACTGGAAAATGGGGTTTATGTTTCCCCTTTTCCAGTCAGTGGGAGCTTCACCAGATTGCCGTGACTTTTCAGATATGATGGAAAGTGGCTTCACAGCTTCTTCTGACAGTTGCCTCAGGAGCCACAGATTAACTTTGTCAGGTTTCATGGACTTGAGCACTTTCAGGTTCTTTAGATAGAAGGTCTCAAAATTGCTCTTCTCCTGCAGTTGGGGGGATCTTCTTTATTGTAGTTCATGCCTTCACCTTCTGCAATCTGGGTGGCATGGCTAGAGCTCTTGCTGGTGAAAAGTGAGGCCAAGAAGTCACTGAGCACCTCAGCCTTCTTCATGTTCCCTCATGACCTGGCCTCATTTCCTTCTGAAAAGGGCCCACATTTTCCCCAGTCTTCCTTTTTTCACTGACATACCTGTAGAAGCTTTCCTTATTACCCTTGATGCCCTTGGCTAGGTTTAATTTTATCTGGGCTTTAGCTTTCCTAACCTGATCCCTGGCTGCTCAATTTCTCTGTAATCCTCCCAGGGTACTTGTCCTTGCTTCCATCCTCTGTAGACTTTCTTTTTACATCTAAGTGTGTCCAGAAGCCCCTTGTTCATCCAGGCAGATCTCTCTCGACTGTCTTACTCTTTGTTGGGATGCACTGCTCCTGGGTTAGGAGGAGATGATCCTTGGATATTGACCAGATTTCTTGGGCTCTTCTCCCCTCCATGGCTTTTACCCTTGTATGGTACTCTATGGAAGCAGATCTCTAAAGAGGTCAAAGTCTGCTCTCCTGAAATCCAGGGTTACGATCACTGTTGTTGCTCTGTGACTACTGCACTCCACCATCTCGTAGCCATTAAGCCAAAGGTGTTCCAAGTCTTCATATCTTCAACCAGTCCCTCCTTATTTCTCAGTACAAGGTCCAGCAGTATCCCTCTCCTTGTTGGTTTCTCCACCAATTGTGTCAAGAAGTTATCACCAGGAACCTCCTGGACTGCATGACTGATTGGGGGTACATGTCAAACAACACTGTTCAACAGATACTGGTTAAGCAAAGGCACTGAAATAAATCCTCTTCCATTATCAGCACTGCTTTTGCTCTGTAACCATTTTACTGTTGGTTTTTTTTTTTGCTGTTGTCTGTATTTATAATACATTTGCAGAGCAAAACTGAAACATATCTCAAAAGTCTTTTCCAACCAGAACGATTCTGTAATTCGCTTTTTATTTCTGGATGATAACTGAAGGTGATCTGATTCTCCACTTCTTATTTACCTTTACGATTTTCAGCAGGGTACTGGAATTCAGATTTCTTTAGGAAGAGAACAGACAGTCTGAATTTCCACATATAGTAAGTACATTTGCTGCTATTTAATTAAAACCTAATTTAGGCTGAACTAAACACTTCTTTGAACTAATTAATCTGACATGGAAAACTTCAGAACTCTGAATCACTAATGGTCTCATTTTATATTACTAAACGTAGGAAGAGATACTGACATGTTACTGCTTTGTGTCTCTATGGTATAAAAACACAGAAAAAAAGATAAGGAAAGAAAGGACCTGATAGGGACATATGTTTTATGGTGCTTGGTGAAGAGATGGGACTGGGTTCTTTAACAAGAAAGGCGGGAAGGGATTATAGGTCCAGAAGATGGAATTTGGTAACGGGATTTAAGGAACCTCAGGAAGCTATGTAGTTTATTCCAGATGGTGAAAGCAGCATGGGAGAAGGAGCTCATTGCCAGCCGTGTCAAGACAAGCAGGATAAACATCATATTTAAATGATTTCTAATGAATTACATAAAAAGCCTACATTCAAAGAGTGTTGGGGTTGCAACATTGGGTACTCAGAGGATGGGAAATTCCTGATTTAAATTTTCCCCAGATAAAAAAAACGTTGTAACCCTTGTATGCACTGTAAAATCTTTAATTACAGGATAACATATACCTTTTTACACAGGACCTTTGGCCTTTCCGTGAACATGGAGGGCATGCATTTAATGAGCCACTATTCATTAGCTTGTTTTATCCTAATTGTAAAGTGCATGGCCTCATGCCTTATTTACTATATCCTATTCAAACTCTACCCTGAATACACAATTAGTAATATCCTCATAGGATTTCCCATGTAATTTATTGCTATAGTACTTAGTGCTTCACAAACATTAATTAATGTCTCCAACCTCCTTGTAAGGACAAGTAATTTTTCTTATTTTTCTAGTTGGGAATACTGTGAGATTACAAAGGGCTAATTTTTTTTTTATTTTTTTTTTTCCCCCCAGGAAATCTGCAACCCTGTGTCCCTTTTTAAAGAAACAACCAATCACCATTTTCTTTTCCCATCCTGGTATTAAGATGGGGCCCCTTCCCCTTCTCCTGCAGTGACTCTGTGACAGCCATATGACAAGCCAGGGAATATCTGCACTTGATTGTTTTGGGGCAAGTCTACCCCAATGGGGCCAATGGGCCATCTTCAGCCTGAGCTCTGACCAGATGTTTCCTTGGGCAGCAGGGGCAGAAAACAAACAATCACCTGTCCAAACCTACTGCTTGAAGAAGAGAAGACCACTGCGTAACCAGTCAGGGAGTTTTCCTTCAAAATGAACCAGCAGCCTTGTGGGAGATGCTGCTCCCACAGCTCCTCACGCATTAGTGCTGAGAGTGTACAATGAGGGTTTGAGTGGCTGCTCCACTTGGCTGTGGCACAAAACAGAGGAGCAATGCCACAGTCCAGAGCTGGTGGCTGCCACCAGAAAGTGCCACACTTCCTACCTTGCCCCTGCAACAGCAGGAACACAACCATTTATAAAGGTCCAGCACTTCCAGCCTGTCATACTGTCGTCTTGTCTGTGTGGTGCATATGGCCAACCCATGCACCCAACTCAACATTCCTGCTCCTCCATAGCTATGGCATCCCATTGGGCCCTTTCTCCTTGCTGCTAGGGAGAGAACCTCTCCTCTGTTCCAGCCAAAACATGTCCCTTGAGCAGAGCATGTTTACTGGAGCTTTCCCGGGTTCAAAGCCCATCACTGATCTCCTGACAGTGACTACTCACACTCATAGACTCACTGGGACGTGTCTCATGGGAGATACAGATGGTCCAGCTGATTCTCCTATACTTCTCCAAAGATGGGAAGCTGCACAGTTTGACCTGATCCGTGGCTCCCTCTGGAACACCTGTGGCCACCCCTGTGCCTGTAGGCACTTGCTCTGTACAATGGCACTCAGCATGACTGTGCTAAAGGGTTATCATTGATGTCCTGCTAAGAAGTGGTGGACTGGTCCCACTTACAGGATTGCAATCTTGTATGCAACCTAAAGCATACAGATAACAGGATGTCAATAGCATGGCAAAAAACCCCTACTCCACTTTAGCCCCTGCTCTCTGAATATGGAAAGAGACACCAATCAAGGGCAATAGATTAGGTTCGATAAGTATTGCAACTGGCTCTCAACTTCTGGTGGTTTTATTCTCTGTCCTGTCACTACTGCAAGATTTTTTTTTTTTTTTCTCCTGTCAGCACCAGATCTGCTCAAGACTGTAATACACCCACTACCATGTCTCTGTGCAGGGACTGGACTCTGCACACCTGGTAACGAACCTATTTTGGGGATAACAGTTCTTTGGAGTTATAGAGCTGCCGTAGGTGTTACAGAAGTGTACACCTCTAAAGGTGCTCTGATGCAGTCATGAGTACAAATCCCAGTGAGAGAACTCTGAAAGACACAGGTGTACTGAGCTTATCCTAATACCGTTTTTTTTCAGTTAGGTCCCAAAACACAAAGAGAAAACATTTAGGAAGGAGACTTTGTTTACTGCAGTTTTGCACAAAGCTGGGTGCCCTGTGGAGTCCCACAAATGAAACATTTGTAATAAATATGGATTTCTGTTATACATGAAAAAGGCAAATTCCTCTCACTTCCCAAGTATACCCATATTATGATTTACATACTTGACATTCTTATCAAGATAAGATCAGCAAGCAACACCTTCCATTGTTTATGCCAGCCTGTCTTTTTCGGCATCATTATCATGGTGCTTCACATTCACACCTTTAATTTCACAAGTTTTTGTTGGCATTGCTCCCTGCGTTGCTGAAAAAAGCCTGAATTAGTGCCATAGGTGGCACTAAATTTTCCAATAGGAAATGCCATCAAGCACATCCCTCAGTCCTCTGCCTTCCCAGACCCGTAAGAGCCTAACCTAGCAGAAGCAGAAGTGCTGGGCACATTTCCGTGAAAAGCTGTTGTAGAAACATCAGTCTGGGTATGGTTGGAGCACGAGTGGGATACCTGTGGTGTGGGAGAACCAGAAGAAGCAGAGGAAGAAGGCATGAAAGGAGATTGTGTGCTAATGGCGCCCACATTCTTAGCTCATCAACTCCACAGCTCAACTATCTGTGGATTCTCTAAACACTCCGATTGAAAAAACAAAGGGCAATCAAAGTACAGAAACCCACACCCAGACTGAGAGACAAAAGGACAATGAGATAATTAGCAGCTTTGCCTAATGACTCACAGGGGTGGGACAGAGGGGATTGGACAGTCATTCTCAACTTGTAAAAGGTGTAAAAGGCACATTCAAACAAACCAACCACATAGTTGCCCAGAATAAGAACAAGCCAGAAGGCACAATGACTAAATAACTGGCTTCCCTCATTCTTCGTCACCACAAAGAGTCCTGGAATGACCATGTGCACACACATATTCAAGCTTCTGAGTACAAAGGAATGAGTAAAATCTATGAGACTGACAGTGCACAATTAGTAGCTGGTTTGTACAAAATAAAATGACCTTTCCTTCTTCTGCTATCATTTTTTTTTAGGATTGCTCCATTAGCCAAGCTTTGCAGAACACTTCTGGATGTTAGATGCCATTGTGTCACTCTCCTCCCTCCAGGTGAGCGAAGCCGCTTTTGCCAGGACTCTGCATTGGTTTGGTCTCCACATGGAAATTGGCTGCAATGGCTAGGAAACAGCACATGCTTCCAGGTGTGATTTTCCAGTGGGAATCAGATTTGATTTGAGCCCCAGGTCACGTGTTGAGAGAGAACCAGCACATGGCAAAGGGCTTCGTGTGGGCAGGGGCATATGGCTTCCGCTCTCCTGCAGGTACAGGGTACTTGGCTTCCTGCAAGCCAGCAGCTGAGAGTCCCATCAGGAATGCTACAAATTACAAGAGTATCTCACATCCATCATCACTCCCTAGCCTTTTTTTAGGTCCTCTCTGACGGCTCACAAGCTGTATCAGTCACCTCTGCTGTCTGCAGATAGGTGACATCCAGATGGCTCCACATCCAGATGCCCACCTATTGCAACAGTTTCCCTTCACAGGTCTACTGAGGCCCCACTAAAACTCACAGGATGAGGAGGGGATCTTAAGTACCAAAGCCTACACAGTTTTTAGAAGCAAGCCACTCTTCCCTTACCTATTAATGGCTTCACAAGCTCCAGTAGCATGTGTCTATAGTACACGTCTTTAAATGTTTAATGAGATCGTGATAGTCAGCCATTCATCATCTATGGTCAAATAGAAAAGTATTTTGCAGACAACTGTACCTGACACTAGAATGTATTAATAAGTATCAGCTATGCACTGAGAATTACAGCTTTCTTATATGCAAGAAAGTTGTGACATCAGCATAATTTTAATTTTCAAAGTCCTTTAAAAAAGAATTAATCCATATAGGATCCTTGTGACAGGTAGGTGCTGATGAGAAATTCAAAGTTAATTTCCATGCAGCACTGGTAATGAAAGCCTGGGTTACAGTTGCATGCTATCAGGGCTGGAAGCTCTGCTTACGTGTGAATAAGTAGCACATAATGTAATTGTATTTTTTCGTCTACCATGCACTGATTTATTTACAGGTCAGCTTTCACTTTGGGCTCCATGCAAGATGCATTTTGACACAGCAGCATTTGTTATAGCCAGGCAAAATAAACTGCTTCAGTGCGTTGGCTATCTACAAATGTAGTGTTTAGTCATAGTCAACATTCACATACAATTACATTACTTTGTATATCTAAAATCTAATCATTTATTGAAAAACAGGTCCATGCCATCATAAGCAAACAGAAAATAACAGTAAAGTAAATAACAAAGGACTAGCTTGTTCTCTCTGCATCACTTCAGCAGTACAAAGGGATGCCAGTGAGAATGACAATCATGGCCAAAGCCACTACACGGCACAGCTGTAAAATTAGTCTTGCAGTCTGAGGCAACAGCTACACATTAGGTTCAGCACTCCTTAAATAGTTACTTTCCAGCCCAATCAAATCCCTGATCTTGTTTGTCATTCAAATCACAATGCTGGCACAGAAAGCAGAAGAAAGCAGAAAAGAAGGTGTCAAAATAGCTTAAAGGTAAAGCACTCCTTAAGCCCTCAGCACCTGCAGGTGAAGGTGCTCAGAGCTACAGCTTTATGCAAACAGTTCCAAAGAGTTCAGCATCACATCTTCTAGAGACATGGTCTAGTGGTGGATTTGGCAGTGTTAGATTTATGGTTGGACTCAATTTTCTTAAAGGTCTTTTCCAACCTCAATGTTTCTATGATTCCATGATGTTCCTGTAGCAGTTTGTGGTGTCCTCATGATCACGAGGATTCAATATTTTCAGAACTAAGCAGGCAGGAGCCTGCGAAAGTACGTTCAGGAGAAAGTCCAATCTTATGAAATGGTCAACAAAACGTCAACATTAGGTGACAGCTGATCAAATAATGAGTCCACAAATCTAGAAGCAATTTAACTGCAATATGATAAAATAATACAGAAGTAGCTTTATAGCAACATACAGCCACAGCCATCAACTAATTTCTATAACTGCATAAGAAATTCTTACAAACCCATAAAATTGCTCATGCCATTCAGACTTGAAGTGATAACTCAGCACTGGCTTTTTCAGTCCTAGATGTGGCTACAGTAACAATGATTTCAGAAAGGACTTTGGTCTGACCAGTTATTGCAAAATGGTGGTTATCATTTTCCCAGAGAGAGCATTTTGGTCTGGCTGCAAGAGAGGGAATTATCTTCTTTTGCTTCCAAAGCCAGTTGAAACCCCGTTGATGTTTTCTCTCAGCATTTGGGACTTACCAACCTTGTACTTCCTAGCAAAGTTTAATAATAATTCTGACCACTCGAGTCCCATGCAGATTTTTGGATAACACAGGATATGCAATGGGAGCCAGCCATTGGGTCAAAGGCAGAGCAGCACATAGTCAGGATGGGAGAAATCAGAAGAGAAAGAGCCATTTGCAGCCATTACCACCTGCAGGCTGCTGTCTCCTGCAGCCATCATCTTTGCATGCTGATTGTCTGGCAGCCTCCTCAGAATCTAACTCATGGAAACACTGGAAGGTATAAAACTGTCATCTGAACCAAAAACTTTGAAAGCAGATCCAACAGGAGTTGGGCTGCTGAGGCCTTTGTGCTGATGCTGTGATACAGGGGATGCCTGCACCATGTTGCAGGAGGAAGGATGAACACTCTCACCCTCAGCGAAGTGACTGTTTTGCTCATAGGTGCATGATTTGAGTTACAAGTTTTAAGCTGTGAGTTGCAAGCTATGAATTGGCAGAACTTGCCAGTAAGAAATCTCATTACTTTCTTGATGAATTAGTGAATTCACATGAGCCTCCTTCACAAAGGGGACTGAGCTCTTGTTTGTTGTTCTTGGTTTTTTAACTTAATGAGCTCATAAAATTAAGTTTAATTTAAAGAGTAAATTTGAGAGATCCAAATGGACCTTGACAAGTCTTTAAAGTTCTGTGTATTTCATGATGGCACGTTCTATTCCAGCACAAAGAGTGAATGAAAAATTGAATTTACTATAGTTGATTTTAAAAAACATAAATAATTCTTAAAAGCTCACAGCTGAGGCTTGATAAATATGAAAGTTTGCCAACATCTAAGCCAGGTGAGTGAGCCTAGGAAGCCATAATCACTGTTTTTATTACACAATATGCCTGTGAAGCCAGGGAGATACAGACCCCAAATGAACTTGCATAAAACCAGATTGGACTAGCTATTTCTCCCAATCCACTACACATCTGCCTTTGAAGTCTGAAATTTAATAATTTCTACTCTAAGTTTCACTGTAGGATTTCCTACGTGACATTAGCAAACTTCTATCACATATTTCTAGAGATGTCAAAACTTCGTACAGCATGGCCCTGATGCTTGGTATAGACTGAATTTCATTGTACCACTTTGCAATTTATACAATTCAACCAGGGTGAACCATCTTGATTAACCTCTTCACCAGCTTTCCTAGACTGCATTTGTCTGTCAGCAGCTTCCCTTATGATCACAATAATTATCATTGCAACACCCTGGGAGTCCTCTTTTAAGGAGTCTATTTTCCTTGTCTGTGATTTATTTACAAGCACGGTCTCATGCCAAGAATTTATAGATAACTATATGGTCTCTGTTTAGGCATACAGTCTGTGAATATTACTAATTCTTTGTAAAATGCCTAAGAAAAATGAAATAAATCTGAGTTTGAGCTATTGAAGTCAATTTTTACTGACATAGTGAAGAAAAGGGAGGAAACAGAACCAGGATCTGTCTCAGTGGCACTCTATCATGGAACAAGTAACTTTTATACCAAATGGTGCCTGAGAACTACTAGAGAATGTGCAGATACTGGGTTAGGATGCTTTTCCATGTTGTGTGTCAATATCCCTGACCATTTATTACATACCTCATGATAGTTCCCATGGACCAAGGCAGTAAGTGCTGCGTTGTCAGAGAAGAAAAAAGTTCTGGCCTTCAAAACACCCTCTATCCCTTTGCAAAGGAGGCAGGATGAGATGGAGATCCCGACACTGGTGCCAACAGCCACAGACACAGATCTGTGTCTTGAGCGCTGTTGGTCTGCCATGCACCCCCATGGTGCTGTCAGGCCCGGTGAAGTCAGACAGCCAAGAAAGTGGCAGCTAATATGGCAGTGTATGGCACAAGATACAGCCCTTCTCCCCTGGCCAGTGGATGGAGCCATGGCACAGACATGGTTGGTCACATAGAAGGCGCCAGGGTTGGCAACCATACTGTTTGCAGACACACTGCCTGGTTGCATATAAATGGAGCTAAAGAAATGTGGCAACTGAAGGATAAGCAGAAAGTTGTCACATGACTTGTGATAATAAATATTGCTATGTATAAACCCATGCCAGTTCTCCTAGTGGGAAACAGAAGAAAACAGTCACCAGCAAGGTAAGGCAGACACAAGCACCCCAAAGAGGGAGCAGAAGCAGCTCCATCTCAACAGCTTGTAGGAACTTCTTGCCCAGGTGAACAAGAAGCAAATATTCACACACATATACACATATTACCATGCCCACACTCCTGCAATGCTCCACCTCCGAAAATAACTTTTGTTGTTCAGACTTTCATTCAAAATGAGCAGAAAGGACAACCCAAACGCACTCTGCTGACCAAGCACACACACTCTTGTTTAGATAGGACGTTCCACACAACTCACCCAGAGCAGTGGTCAGACATGGGACCTAAAGGTTTCCCATCACTACCACTGCAGAGGTTGGCCAACACTTGTCTTCTCATACAGTATTTCCTGCTCTGCAGAATCCTTTAACATCTACCCTAATTTAGCATTTTTTTAATAGATGTTCTGCCACTAAGTTTCGTGCCTGAGGGTTTAGATTATTTTGTACCTCCAAGACAGCAAGAGCCAATGCTGCCTCCCCAGACAAAAGTCACTTGACATCTCCAGCTTTCAGTTGCTATTATGTTTCAGATTGGAATCTAACATTTTTTCCTCTGTTGCAGTGTTTGCTACATTCTCTACAACAGATACATTACATACCCCTAGCAAAAATCAAAGGATGCCATTCACCAAATAAGTGGCAGGTCTTGTGCATCTGTTGAGACTGACTCCGTTTCTCACCAGAGAAAATTAGTCCAAATTTATGTTCTTTGAGCAAAGTCTCACATAATTCTAAAATCCCAAAGCAATATGTCTAATAACTGCCTGCTACATTCAGCTTTTACTGCTGGCAAGCTTGCAACCCTCAAAGGCAGAGGCTTCTGAAACATGTAGTAGGAGGGCTCCATATCCCTCAGGCAACATGAAACCACAGACTCAGCTGGGGCCCCTTTCTCTGAAGTGGGCCTCTGGCACTTCAGGGGTCAGAATTTGCTGACCAGAGAAAGCTTGTGACATGGTTCCACCTAGTTTCAGATCTAATCTGCATGCAGTCCAGGTCAAAATGTCCCAGCTTCCCAAATTTCCCACTGCTGAAAACATTTTCAAATTTCATGTAATTCTCAGTAACCCCATGTCAGACCTTGCTCAGGGCATTCCTCGGGTCCTTCTAACCATAAAGCTGCACAATGCCCCTGGTTGCAGAGGAGCACCCACTGCTGTTCCCATGAAAGCCCCCCCACAGCACCCAGCTGGCACTTTCCCTTCCTCCTGTGGTCTTCTAATTGCCCTCATCCATCCCTCCCCTCCTTGTGCTGCTGCTGCTCCTGAGCTCCCCAGCTCAGGATCTGCCACTTTCCAACTGCAGATTTGTTCTGGTTGACATCCAGGGCAAGGCTCTGCACTGCTGACACACAGGCAGCCCCGTGTAGCCAGGGGGCTCAGCCAGCCCATTCCATATGGCTGTTAATATTCCTGGACAAGCTTTTGCTGCTAATCAGGTTGACCTGATTCCCACAGTCTCCGCTTCTCCCACGGCATTTCTGCCTAAAGAGGATTGCCGAGGCTGGGAGAGCTCACACTGCAGCTCCAGTGCCTCCAGCAGGGCACTCCAATCCATTGGTCGCAGGCACACACAAGCCTGAAGTCCCTTCCTCTGAAGGGCAGTAGCCCCAAATCTGCCTCCTCTCCTTCAATCAAGAATCCTCCTTCTAGCTTAATAATGGTGCATAATCCAGGAGCTTTTACTCCCTTGACCACATTTCAGATGTAGAAAGCGAGCAGAGAGGTCTGCAGGTTCCCCACCTCTGGACCTTCTAGGACGACAGTGCACATGGACACAGACCAAGCAAAGGCAGCTGAGGCATCATCTCCTAGAAACGCCATCTCTGGGTATGAAGCCTTTTCATTGGCCTGAACAATAGCTGGGGCTGAGCGGTCTCTGGCTTTGGGAACCCCCATCTGTCAAATCTGAAGTCTACGGAAGTAGCCAAGTGGAAATAATTTTTAAAGAAAGTAAGAAAGTAAGAGGGTTTTGGTGAGTTAGCATCCCAGGAGGCAATTTATTGCTTGCCTCACTCTCACCCTCTTGCAACAACATTCCAACCGCTTTGAATCAGAAGTTCAAAGATTTTTTTTGAAATTTGGGTTTTTGAAGATGGCTGAGAAAGTTGCAACAGGTTGTTCAGTAAGAGGATCTGCAAGAGGTGTCTCTGCCAGTCCATTTTGAGGGACAAGACTGAGCTCTGCAGGTGGCCTACTGAGGGATACTAGCAGGCTTATCCTGGAGATAAATACATACAGAAGGAAACTGATGAAAAAAAAAAAAAAAAAAATCAAAGGATGTAATTACACACAAAATATGTCAAAAATGAAGCAATTTTTAGGTTTGTTAAGCTAGAGAGAAAGATTTCATCCAACCCAAAGCCTGCCATACTTGTCCAGGTGACCAAGTTCAGAGCAGTCCAGCAGACTGCCCGTGGCCAGCGATGTGGGACAACTCAGCCCTGCACTGTTCCTTTTCTGCTGAGCCACCAAGGCAGCACCCAGCTACGAGGAATAACTAGAAAACCCCAATCCAGCAGAATGCTCCACTCTCAGCAGCAACACAAGTTTGGAGGCGGGCTCAAATCTCAGTGTCACATCCATACCCAGTGGTAGCCACCAGAATGACATGCCAGCCATGACATGCCAGCAGCATGCCTGCTGCCTCTGAGAATGGCAGTGCCATGAGAAATAGGATCTGTGAGGACAATCTCCCCATTAGGAGGAAAGCATTAGCCACAGAAATGAGGAATGAGCCTATAAAAGAATCTCACTATCGAGGGACCCATCTGGCTCTTACCAGCAAGCATTTTCATGGCTCTCAAGTATTTAAAAGTGGAATTAATAAGAATCCTTTCCTTTCATCAGCTCTAGGCAGTAGGAGGAATGGTTGATTAGTTTGTTTGTTGAAGTATTACTGACATACCATACCGTAGTTTTCAAACAATCAGATCTTGATTAATTGTGGTTGTGTAAATAAAATTCTTACAAGGATTATTTTCAAGCCTATTTAACTCTCTCTATATAAATGCAGCATTATTTTCAAACCTCAATTTTGCTTGCCCCAACAAACTAAAGATTACATTTTCATGCACATGGCACAGGAAATGAAGAGTTTTAATGGGAATATTTAAAACTCATTTTTGCAGACAAAGCAGACTTTCAAATGGGCCTCTTTTTCAAGGTTGGAAGGGGCAAATTATGAGCCTTGGACACAGCATTCATTGTCCCAAAATAATTTCATTTTAATCACAATGTTTACTGGATACTTATAATGAACAAGCAGAAGATTCCAGGGGGATGGATGGAAGGACACGGATTGTGCAGGGTCTGGGAAATAACCCCACTTTCCAGCTTTAAAGAGAAGTTTGTTGGAAATTCTTGGTGAGAATTCTTATTTCCTTAAGAAAACCAGAAAACAGATACCTTCCAAATGCACTGGATGCACTACAGCAGCCTGTGCCCACGAGTACATGTACTTTGGGAAAAGCCCAGATTACCAAGATGCTGGGCCAAGGAACAAACAAACAGCAACAGAAATATTTCTAGGCAGAGAGGGACTTTTGCCTGGAGGACTGCGGGCTTCACTGGCAGAGCCAAGCATCCTCAAGGCAAGGTGTGTTTCAAGAGGATGCAAAACATGCCAACCTAAATAGAAATTTTTGATTCATCTCTCCTTGCATAGTTTCACACTTGTGCTTTAACTGAATGTTGCTTAATGAATAGATAAAAAAATAAAAAAGCATATTTTACAAAGATAAATCAAAGCAAGTGTACGAGGAAAGTGTAGTGACAGTGATATCTACTCTGCAAAGGCACAGAATTTGCCTTAGTTCCTGTTAGCCTGAAACATTGCAGCAGAATAAGTAGGGAAGGGCCAAGACACAGCTAATGAATGATCTTAACATAGGCACAGAGCAAATGGCAGCAGCTTTTAGATCATCAAGAAAAAAAAAACATGAAATATTCTTCAACAGAAAAAACTAAAGTCAAAAACCCCCCTGTAAAAGTAGGAGGATATTTCACTTATAGGCCAGGAAGAAAATTTAAGAATCAGTTCAATAATAAGAGGAATAGTTCTGGTAGATTTTTTCCACACACAGTGAATTTGACAAAAGAAGAAGAAAAAAAAGAAACTGTGTACATTCAGGTTGAATTCAGTTAAATTCTTGGCTAAAAGAAGAGTACAGGAATAAATCTTTTAAGATGGCAAATCCTTCCATTCCAATGGTTTGCAAATAAAATCTTCCAACTTTTTCGTTCAAAGTATCATTCAATTTAAAATAGGAGAATAATCAGAACACAAAACATTCAGTTTTGGTGCAATGAAACATTTTGGTTCATTTAAGGTTTTGGCATGATCAGGCTTTTGGATTCATTTTGCCAAAGAAAACTTTAGAATATTCTGACCCAAGACATATTTTTCCTACTTTTTTTTTGGTTTGGCCTCTGAACCCAAAGGAGTGTTTGCCCAGATCTATTAGAGTCATTGAATGAAGTGATGCCAAGATAGCATCATTTTAGCACAGCAAAATGAAGATGCTAAAGCATCAAATTAATCCAAAGCAGCTGTGTGATGTTTTATGCTTGCTGACTGCTGAAGGAACTACAAAAGGAGCAATGCTACATACAATGAATTCTGGAATACAATCTGTATGTCTAGAACCCAAAGATAGTGGAGGCTTTCTCTCCTGCTGTCCTTTTTCTCCCTGGGCTCCTGGCCACACATACCAATGATATACCACTAGTGAGGCAAAGAGGTGCTCCCCAAAAGTTGTTTTCTTTTTAATGGACTTCACTGTCAAACTGTGGCTGCCTTTTGCTACCGCAAGTATTGCCTTGACCTTCACATGTTATTTATCACTGCAGTGCTGCAACATTCTTCATTTCAAAAGACATAAGTCTTCTTAGCTGTAATGTTATCTGAAGTCCTTTCAATTTTTGTGTGCCCTCACTTTTAATGCTGAATGCTCTCTGGTAGGCAAAACGTGAGGGTTCATAAGACAGGCACAGCCTCCTCCTGCTCTTATTCCTGCAGCTCCTTTGGCCATTTCTGCCACCACTGGGGCCATCACTGGGATCAGTGAACTGCTGCCAGCATCAAAAAGAGCAGCATGAGTGGGAAGATGTTTTGGCCCCTTTGACACGTGTTTGGCAAACCTAAGTTTTTAGAGCTCATTTCTCAGAGAAAAATAAATCCCATGTTGTCTTCATCAGAAAATACATGCACACCAAGCAGCACACAGTAACAAATGGGAGCTAACAAAGCAGTTGATAATGCAGGAGGAGTCCTCACAGCCATCTGCTTCCAGCACCTATGATCTGTCCCTATTTGGATGATGGTGTGTGTAAGGGACTTGGGAGACTGAGAGCAGCACTTGCTGCCAGGTAAAGAGCTGTTTCATGATCCCTTCATGCTCACTGCCATGGCTCCATCAGAGAATGGCTGTGTTATGTAGACATAATTTAATTAATAAAGTAAGCACCAGTGAAAGAGACCCCTCTGAAAAGCACCCAGTCAAACCTGGCAATTAAGAATTTTGTGAAAACATCAGTAAAATGCAATGTGTACTACAGCCAGAGCAGGAATAGTCTTCCTGACACAGCAGTAAACAAGTGAAGCAAAGAAATGCTAACAGAAATGATGGGTTAAAGACAAGAAGCATAGCTTTCTGATACTCATGAGAGAGCTTAAGAACATTATTTTTGTACTGCCATGAAAACTGTAATACAGAATCACAGAATTACCTTGGTTGGAAAAGACCTTCAAGATGATTGAGTCCAACTGTTAACCTAACACTGACAAGTCCTTAACTAAACCACATTCCTAGTACTATGTCTATATGACTCTTAAATGCCTCCAGGGATACTCCTCCACTGCCCTGGGAAACCTGTTCCAATGCCTGATAATTCTTTTGTTGAAGAAATTCTTCCCAACATCCAATCTAAACTTCACCTGGCACAGCTTGAGGCCATTACCTCATCCTGTCACTTGCAGCTTCATCGAACAGACAAATCCCCACCTCTTTATAGCCTCCTTTCAGGTAGTGGAAGAGGGCAGTAAGATCTCCCCTCAGCCTCCTTTTCTCTAGTATAAACAACCTCAACTCCCTCGGCTGCTCCTTGTAAGATGTATGCTCCAAACTCTTCATCAGCTTCGTTGCCCTTCTTTTGGACACATTCTAGTAGCTCACACATCCTTTCTGTAGTGAGGGGCCCAAAACTGAACAAAGGACTTGAGGTGCAGCCTCACCAGTGCTAAGTACAAGGGTAAGATCACCTCCCTAGTCCCACTGGCCACACTATTCCTTATCCAGGTTAGGATGCCATTGAGCCTCTTGGCCATCTGGGCAAACTGCTGGCTCATGCCATCTGTCAATCAATACTTCAGGTCCCTCTCTGCTGGGTAGCTCTCCAGTCACTCCTCACCAAGCCTGTAGTGCTGCTGGGGGTTGTTGAGGCTGAAGTGCAGTACCCAACATCTGGCTTTATTGAAATTCTTGCAATTGGCCTTGGCCCATCTATCAGCCCTGCCTAGATCCTTCTGTAGAGCCTCCCTGCCCTCAGGCAGATCAACACTTCTACCCAGCTTAAGTGTCACCTGCAGATTTACTATGGGTTCGCTCTATCCTCTCATCTAGATCACTGATAAAGATGTTAAACCAGAATGGCCCCAGCACTGAGCCCTGGGGGACAACACTCTTAACCAGCTGCCAGCTGGATTTAACTCCATTGACCACAACTCTTTGGGCCCAGCCACCCAACCAGTTTTGAACCCAGCAAAGCGTATGAGCATCCAGGCCACAAGTAGCCAGTTTCTCAAGGAGAACCTTACAAAGTCAAACAATATCTACAGCCTTTCCCTCATCTGATAAGCATGTCACCTTCTCATAACAGGAGATCAGGTTTGTAAACAGGATCTGCTTTTCATAAATCCATGCTGACTGGGCCTGACGACCTGTTATCCTGCATGTGCTGTATAACAGTACTCAGGATGATCTGCTACATCAGCCTGCCTGGAACAAAACTGACAGGTCTGTAGTGTTCCTGATCATCCTTCCATCCCTTCCTATATATGGGTGTCACACTGGCTGACTTGAAACTTGTTGGTATCCTTCCAGTCTGCCAGGACTGCTGATAAAGAATGGGAAGTGGCTGGCTGAGCACCCCTGCCAGCTCTCTTAGCACCCCTGGGTGTATTCCATCCAGCCACATAGACCTATGTATATATCTGTGGTGCAGTAGATCACTGACCATTTCCTTTCTGGACTGTGTGTATGGAGGTAAATCACAGTACAATAAGATGCAGTATTTTGTGTTTATTAGCCCATTGGATGGCACGTGTCATCCAAGAACTTTAATAATGATAGTAAGACTAGCTTAAGAATACTTGGGAGAGGATAAAGTGATTTAGTTAGAACAATATTTTACTGTCTGGTGAAGCTCAAATTCATATGCTACAGTATACTTGAAAGATCCAAAGATGAAGCAGAGAAAAAGAGGATGTAACAGGGAAGCATCTGCTTTTTCATATTTAGGATGATGGTACATATTGTAAATCTATACTGAGTCATATATTATAAAAAAGTTCCATGTGGTACATAGTACAGCAATATTAAAGCACAAATACTTTTGTCGAAAGTCAATGGTGCTGTGGCCATTGGCTAAATCTGGAGAGAGTTGTTGGGAAAAAGATTTTACAGAAAGCCAGATAACATGCACCCACTAGCATCAACACTGTTTCAAAAGTTGCTACCCACAAGAATTAGTTTAACTTTAGAAATACAATGTTATGTCAATTTATTACTCAGCACATGGCACACATAACAGGTAAGGGTTTCACTTCACGGCTTGCAGGTTTAAAATGTAATTCTAAGTCAAAACTGTATACCCAGGCTGTATTGTGTATTCACCCACTGTGGGTCTGGTACCCTGGGCAGCTGCTTTGCACAAATCCTAAATAAAGGATAGAAAACCATTTTTATTCTTACTGAACTTTTTTCTTTCGAAACTGAGGAGTTGCAGGTAACATCCTTGATGGAGTACTGAAAAAGGAAGAATTTCACTTGTTCAGAGAACATAAAATCTAAAGATCTGTTTTTGAAAACATGTTATTTGGTAATACACACAGACTAAATCTTAAGGACCCTCTCATCGATACGATCATCTATTCCCTGTATTGCCATGAGTAGAACAACAAGAGAATTGAGTTTGAAGACCCCCTCTTTAGACAGTGGGTTTACCAAGACTAAATTATGTGTCTTTCAATCTGGAATCAGTCTTTTGTCTCCCATATACACTTTGTCTATGATGTTTGTTCCACATAGCTTACATGACAACACTGTCTACTGCCCAGAGGATGCTCTTTCACTCTTGGAACTTGCCTCCTTATCTGACTATGTTTGCTGTGAGAAACCACACGAATTTATATTCCCTTTCATGTTACTGGTTACTTGCATCAGTCAGACCAGACACCAGGAGTACTCATCCTTGCATTCCAAAAGAGCAGGTGAGACCTGGAAGCTTGGGCTAAATTTAGGCAGGCAAGAAGTCAAGCACGGGTTGCTGATGGGAAGCTATGGAGTGACATGGCCTTCAAGGCACTGCATGACCAGCCTACCAGGTACAGAGCAGGTGTTACCCAAGTTCAGCATGTGAATTAGTGACTGCAGTACTAAGACTAGATTCGTAGGCTCTTTGTGGAGGAAAAGCATCTTCCCCTTTGCAGAGCTGAGGTAAAAAAATCTACAACTTCCAAACACGACAAAAATCTCTACTATAAATTATGCATTAGCTTTCTGTACAAAGTCTTTCAGGTGACAGAGCAGCAGATGGTTTTGACTCATGTGTACACATGTTTCTCAGCACA
Organism: Florisuga fusca; assembly: GCA_038090715.1. Taxonomy (NCBI): domain Eukaryota; kingdom Metazoa; phylum Chordata; class Aves; order Apodiformes; family Trochilidae; genus Florisuga; species Florisuga fusca. The sequence goes on along the minus strand of JAAWXA010000005.1, from coordinate 52,598,456 downwards.
AGAGGTTCCTATGGAAGTTTCTAGGTACAGAACACAGAAAAAATCTGATAAAATAATTTCAAAGAGGAAAAGATGTCATTCCAGTGACAACTTAAAAAAATAAATCAGATACTGGAAAAGATACTTCAGCATATATTTAAAGCTAAGTAGAAGATTCCTGGATTTAGACACAAATGCATATATATAAGGCTTTGTTTCTTTTTTACTTTTTAATGGGTTTTGAGCAGGTTGTTATTGGGGCCCCTGTGAGAATACTACCCATAGGATGACAGGCACAGGATGACACCTGAGTTAAAAGCACAAACCACCGATGGTCAAAGACTGGTCAGTAAAGGAATGCAACTCAGATCTGGGCAGGCTTCTTTTAGAGAATAACAAAGAATACATAAAAAAGGGAACAAAGAACATATATTGTATAGATATAGAGTATCTCCCACAGCGTGACAATGCAAAGCAGTAAAAAAAAAAAAAAAAAGCAAAAAAGGGAGTAAAACAAACAACCTTCTGCAAGACCGGGAATGCAGGAAGAGTGGCGTGAGAAGAGGTGCCCCTGCACTGTGCCATCCCTTCACCCAGGTTCACAGCACGTCCTCACACCCCTTCTGTAAAGAAGTGCTGTTGTCCTAGTGAAAATCAGCAACCACCCATCCAGTGTTATGTTTCTGTCTGTGCATTATTATAGAGCTGTGTATACATGGGAATGCATGTGTATGTGTTACTATGAGTGTATTTTCTGCTCCAGCCTTCCCACGCAACAAGGCTGTTTAGACCACAGCACCAAGAAAGACTAAAGGGAGACACAACAGTTGTTTTTTTAAGAAAATTATTAAAAATGAGGAATAGTAAGAAGAGGTAATCCATAAAAACTCTAAAATGTATAAATGGTGTAAAGCTTCAGATACTCACTAAGTAATTCATTACACAAATACTTCATAAAGATGCGTTCCCTTGCTCAAGGAATCCCTGAAATGAAGCTTGGCAAATGCAATGAACCTATGAAAAGAGCAGCATTAATTGCAGAGGATTCTGAATTTAACAGGTTTCTACCTTAACATGGCATGGAAATTACTATTCTGTCACTCTTTCTGAAATGATATTAAGATTCAGACACTGAGCTTGGCAATGGAGTGCGAAGGCTCCCTGTATGCTGAGCAGCTCCTCGCTGCACCTGTTTACGATCAACTGCCTCATTATCATTTTGCACAGCAGGAGAGAACACAGCTGAATTCATCTTCGGAGAAAACAGAAAATTCACCGAGTTTATTAACTCCCCTTTTCATCCCTAGCCCCACATGCCACTTCCTTGGGGCCAGGTAGCACCCTGCAGCCATCACAGGGAGCTTCACTGCCCAGCACTGGGTGAGAAAGAATTGCACAAGAGAAGTGTCCAAGCTCCAAAGGAGCTCAGCGAGTGGACATGGTGGAGCAGAACAAATAAGCCATACCCATATGTTGTTTTTTTTTTTTTTTTAAACATCTTTTTGTCCCCCAGTTTAATAAATCTAAACAAGAGCAAAGATGGAAAATACATGGAGAGAAAGGAAGCAGGAATATCATTACATTTTTTCATGTTTTCATAAAGCATAATAATACAACATCCCTGAATATTTTCCATCTGTGTGGTCAGGTGGGCTCTGCACTGTGGTGTACAAACACAGAGTTTGGGCTATCTGGCACAGATTTTTTGCTTCCTGGACTAGTAAGGACTAAAGACCCAGTGCTGCTGGACTCCTCATTGCCTTCAGAACTTCCAGGAGAGCTTCAGGCATCCCTTCAGGCACTTCCCAAAACTGACTAGGGGAGTAACATTGGGGGTAGCCTCCTATCCTCTTGGAAACACAGCAATTGCAACCAGAGCACCATCAGAAAAAAAAAACAAGTTGTAGAGATGCATTTTGTTGGTACTGTTGTTCTTCCTGACTGTATCTGCAACCCTGTATCTCTCTTTGGATTTTGTATGCACACTGCTGAAAGCAAAATTTATTCGCACATAGGGAAAGCTTGGCGAATAGTCAAATATATTCACCCGAAAGAGCCACGTGTAAGAATCAAGTGTGAACAGAATAGTAACCATCACACACAAACAGCTGACCAGCACAAGCCCCAGAACAGCAAATACCCAGTGAAATAGTTGTAGCTCTGGAATATGTTTGCATAAATTATTCACAGAATAATTCTGAATACATACAATATTAAGGCAGTCTGGGGAACTCTGCACACACGCATTTTTCCTTTTTGTAGAGTTTTTTATCACTTAGCTGATCCCCTTAATTCCCTGTCTCCTTACAGCCTTTGCAGACAAAGGGATAACTAGGTGTTCCTCTCCAAGAGCAGCCTTTGTAAGTCAGAGCCTGAGGAACTCTGAACACTAAGAGCAATGGTTACTATGAGCAAAATGGTTAAATCAGGACGCCTTCATTACAACTGGCCATCTGTCATTAACAGATCTTATGTGCTTGATGCTGAAAATGCTTATGGAAGATGAATGCTAAGAGCTGACTTGTTTTATTTGCCACCAGTGCATTGCACTGTCTTCTGGCTGCCCGATTCCTATGCTCAGCAGTCCATAGCAATTTGCCACTTGCCCCAGAACTTCTCACATCTGTAAAGTCTGATAAAGTATCAAAGGTCCAAAAAGAGGCAGTTTGACACCACTATTTATTTCCTGTGATTGATTCAGCACAATGCAAGTGGCATCATGCAACTATTTCAGTTTTCTTCTAGACTGAGAACATGCAAGAAAAATAAATATATCTTTCTTAAAATTCATGGAAGGTGAGGTTGAAGATTCTGTTGATTCATCATGACCAGAGCATTTAATTCTGTTCTGACAAGTGCATGAAAGTCAATGCATCTTAGATGGAAAAGGTATGAATCAACTGATTTAATTTGATTTATGTTCAGTTGTAAAAAGAAAAAATTGTAATCAAAAAACCTCCACTTTATACCATATTTCCTCTACTGGTTCTCCAGCAGCAAGTAAAGAATACGCGTTTTGTGCAGGGCTGTAAATTCTCCTACTAATGGTGTTCCCTGGGGTATTTTTGCACAGTGAAATGAAGAGGAAGTAATGCCTGAAAGAAGAGGCAGAAAATTATTATCTGATAGGTAGAAGATGACAACCACAGAAGGAGAAGGCAGCAAAAAGCAGAGGTCAAACAAAAAGAATAAAACAACCAGAAACTTCTGAGAGGTTTCAGGGGCAGAAGCCCTCTGTTTTTCCATCAGTAAAGCCCTAAGCAGAAAGTGATTAGCTTGTGGCTACAGGCAAACCTTATTTTCAACACTGAACTCTGTCCAGTGTCTCAGATTACGTCTTCGTGGCACAACATCAGGCCACACAGAGACCCTCAATGAACTCTCTCAAAGAGCTAAAGCAACTAAAGCGCTTCTGAGAAGTGTATTAAGAGTTTCACTTTATCCTGGCTAGAGTGCATCTAGTCCTGAGAGGATGATAAATATAAATCTCTCAAGCTCTGGAGATAAATGTAGCCATTGAGTGCTTGTGTACTGGCTGCATGATGCCATATTTTGCCATCTAGACAAACTCATCATTGCCGTAACTGATGTTGAATGTTTCTCTTGTATGGCTAACTTACAGACCTAGTGATGTTGGTATTATTTCAATATTTATTGGAAAATAACTGTAAGTAATAATGAAATCACTTAAAAAGAAGTCAATAATAAAATTCTCCACTGATTTAAATATTACAAAAATTTTGCCTTTACAGCTAAAAAGTCCTTTCAAACAAGATGGAAAGGTCAAATTAGCATCAGGAACTATGTAAACTTCTTTTCAGTGGAATTTATGACTTCTATACTTCTTAGGCATGACAACTTACACAATCGTTAGTTCATTTATCAAGTGTATGAATCATCCCATCTCCATTTTTCATATACAAACTCAAATGCCCCTCGGAGAATGTCAGGACTCTTAGCATTTAACCCTAACCAATTTCCATGGAAAACAAATAGGTATTAATACCTTGAAGAATCTGACAATAAATTGTTTTCCTCAGGTCTTTTAAGTAATCATCTGCAGAAGAAAAAACTGAACCCAATTTTCCAAGGTCAAGCCTAGCAGCCTAATTTCTGGACAGGTTTCCTCTCCTGTGTGTTAAAGGAGCAGCTTGGAAAAGGAGAAGTGTACTGTGCATCAGTGAAGTCTTTTACTTTGTCATGCCACAAAAGATAGGTGGGACTTCTTGGGGTGAGCTATTGGAATTAGACTTGTCATATGGAGTAAACACTTACTGTAGGATCTTATTGCCCAGAGTCACTTGTGCAGGTATCTATTTCTACAAGAAATATCATGGATCCACCTGATTTGGTTTGGGTTTTTTTAAATCTCTTCCATGATACAAGTGTTAAGGATTTAATGCTAGCACAGACCTGCCAGGAGTCATAGTGGCAACTCCACAATCTGAGGCAGAGCATGTTTTTCACATCATGGGTATCTACCTGCTGGTGCATTACCAGCAGTCCCATGTGCTTTGCAATATTGCTGGAAACAACAGCTGCTGAGGACCTCCAGGGAGAAAGGGACTGCAAAGAGAAGCAGCCTTCTTGAGCAGAAGAGATCTGCAAATTCAGAAGCAGACTTCTCATAGCATTTCTGGCATGTTTGCATTCTCAGGAGCCTCGTGTTAATCTCTCCATGGAACCCTGAAGACTCTCGTTCCTCACCTCCAGCCCACAAAAGAGTCGTAAGCAGAAAACCTTCTCAACACGAAGACTGAGGTGTTTTCTAGGCCTCCTGACCCACTTCTGCAGTATTTACTCAAGACAATGATGTAAAGCATCAAGTCAGGGAGGGCTCCTATAATCCATGGGATTTACATCCAAACCTGCTTAGCTCTGCCTTCCTCATCTCTAAAGCAAACGTATGAGACTTTGGATTTGTGGACTCCAGGAGTAAGTCCTTTAAATTATTAAAGCCTGTTTATTCAATGTAGAAAAGAACCCTGTTCCTCAGTGAATTTATAGGACTATTGAATGAATTCCACAAACACAATCCTTAATCGTCAATTTTGTTCCTCATCACAACAGCAGATTTAAATCTAGTTAGCTTGCTTATTTTTAACTGAATTCTTCTCCTATGGAAGATGTTAAATCTGAAAGATTGTTTGATGTTCAGGAGTTTCTTAAACAAGGTCTTGCTCTCAAGATGACCAAAACCAATGTTTTCAATGAGTTTTGGATCAGGCACTACATAAAATACAATTTGTAAAAATACCGAAACACAGTCTCTTGTGTAGGAAGAGTCTAGAACAGCTCCCATCTCCCTGTAGAATCACTGCCTTAAGACTACCTGTTGTTTCCTTTAAAAGACTTGAAAGATATTTGTAAATAATTTTACCAACACGTCTGGTATATAGCATACTGTCCCCATCACTTTTTTTCAATTACTACTAGCATTATTATTAATAAATCACAATTAGTTGCTATGGAGATAATTAAATCTGCAAATAATAGATTATGACTGAGCTTCTGAGGCAAATGAACAGCAAGTATCAGGAACAGATTAATCCTAAACTAGAGGTGAGTTTATTTCCATGTAAATTGTGCAACCAGAAAAAAAGAAGAAAAGAAATAATAAAAAACAAAGCACAACAAACTCAGCACCCCCAAAAAACAACCAACCAAAAAAACCCCTAAACCATCAACTAAATCCCTTTCCATATCCAGCATTTTCTGATGTCTTTTGGTAGGCACCATGTCTTCTAAAACGTTTCACTTCAAAATCTGAATATTTATTTAATTATAGCTATCCAAAGGGCCAGGCACTAATACATTGTCACACCCACGTGTTTATCACTGGCAACCATGCCAGTCAAAACCAAGTGCTAAATGTGCTGTGTGTGCACACAACTTTGTGTCACTGCTTACTTGAAATACAATTGCAGAGTTAGAGGCAAATGTATACTTTAACAGTGAGAGAAATATAATTTTCAGCATGTGAAAAAAGCTCTTAGCCTTGAGCTATGAATGTGACTACACCAGGCCAACAAGAGTATTTTGCTTACAATAAATTGGGGGTTTCTTTGTAGTTAAGGATGGATGCAAAAAGAGCCTCTTTACTGTCTAGGCAGAAGATAATTTCACCTAGCCATCCCGAAAAACATAAGGATTTCTGAAAGTGAGGTGGCAGATGGGAGGCAAACCCTTGGGAAAAGATTGAAATCAACATTTTGGTTTAATTACATTCTAAATGGAACCACAGAGAATAAATTAGGTGTAAATGTTATACCCAGAAAGGATCCCAAGCAACAAATCTGCTTAAATGTTTTTTTGCTGCACAGAGAAAAGACTCTTTGAGTTCATTTAAGTATGGGTGGATAAAAGAACAGTTTTCTTCTTAGTTCCGTCTCTAAATTCATTGTAATTGCGTTGCCAACATTTGCGCTATGTAAACAAATTCTCATTTACATTTGCTTTCATCTTTACTGCTGTTAAATGTGATTTCAGGAGAGCTAAGTAGCAACAAGGCTTGGGTGCAGTAAACCTTAAAGCTCTCCATGCTGGCCCCTTGAGTGCCCCAGGTCCTCCAGAAGAAAAAAGCCATGCTCTTCTGGAAACCAGAGGTATCAGGGCCATTCACAGTGTTCAACAGAAACATCCTTCCACACCCAGGATTAGGAGAGGTTTTACATAATGGCAGGAGACTGCCAGCACCCAGCAAGCTTGGAGTGAGTGTGGAACAGTGGCCCTCCTTCCTCACAAAGTTTAAGAAAAACCCTCATCCAAAGATGTTAACTCTCCCTTCAAGGATGTTGACAGTCTGTCATTCCCATACATCTCCTTCCCCACATAGTTTCAGAAAAATAGGCATCCAAAGACCTTAACCTGCCTCTAAAGATGTTAACCATCTCTCATGGCCATAGCCCTCCTTCTCAACTTTCATAACAACTGTTAATGAAATACAGTCATTCTCTCCTTCACAAAGTTGACTGTAGGAGGTCGCAGTCAGAGTCTCATGTAATAACACTTCCAGCGTAATTGCTGTTCTGCTAATTAGATTATGTTCACAGCAATTCATAGAAACAGGGAGCAATTTTAAAATAATAAAGTCAACAGCTGAGATACAACAGGGGAGACTGCTAAGCAAGCCTTAGATTTTGACGTTCCAAGTAACAGCAAAGGCCTTGACAGGCAAAGGCTCCAAGAAATATCTGGGGAAAGCGAGGCCCTTTCTAGCCCCATAGTCTGGCTGGTGTGATGGATGTGTGATGGCTGCCCTCAACCCCTGAACCAAACTAACAGCAGTTTGGTACAGGCCCCAGAGGAGGTAAAGGGCTGAACCACAGCCAGTCCCTGAACACCTCTAGTTTCAGTCTGTTCTCTGAAATCCACAAAGGAGCAGAGTGACAGAGTGAGCATCCATGTATGAGCTTGGAACACTGATCATACACCTAACACATGAATAGCAGGTGGCTTTCCAAGACCTATTTATCAAAGAACAAAGGAAGTTGTAGGTACAAGGAGTGTTATGCATACCTTTCCCACCACGTATAATTTTACTATAAGCCAACCACTTTATTCCACAAATATTGCAGCCTAAGTGAGCCGCCTCTGATTTCTCCCTGCTAAGCAAGATGGCTGCATGGCAGTGACCTCCCCTTGAGATGGAACACCTCTGAAGGTTGCTCCTCAAGGCACAGAGACCTACTATTCAAGAGACAGAAACCAGTAGGTCTTTGGTAAGTGACTGATAGCATGCTAAATTAATACTAATAAAACATTATTAATCCATGGAGTTAATAAATATTCACTGTTATAAATTTATGCTAATGTTTGAGGGGGCACAGGCTAATCTTACATTATCAGTATGAGGACCTAGAGAGACAGCTTTGTTTAGGACCTTGAGGAATTCAGGGCACAGAAGAGAGAGGACTCAGTATTCCCTTCCCATTTCCTGCCATACCCTGTAAAAGCCATCCCTTCCTGCTTCTTTCCTCCCTTCATTCACCTGGTGGACATCTTAGGCAGAGGCTTCTACTTTTTGTCTTCAGCTCACCAAGTGCTCTGCAGGATCCAACTCCATCAGCTGCTGGGAAGAGCCCTGGCCCCTTTTCCTGAGTCAGCTCCACCATGGGGGACTTTCACACACTTATATCAGCAATTAATGAAATCAGGGTTTTGTATATATTTGTATCTTTTTCATAATTATCCCACCTTACAACCTCTTTTCTGTTTGGTTAAAACTGTTTTAGTTTTAACTTCCAACCTTGGAGTGTCTAGTTCCTTATTCCCTTTTATCTTCTCCTGGGAGGATGTAGGGGGGCAGTAATTGAGATCAATTCTGTTCTGTAGGTTTTGGTTCAACCTGACCACTACACTTGGTATAGACAATGGTCTAGTGGTCGACCAAGTCTAATGGTCCAAGTCTGACACTAAGATTGTATCTAGCCACACCTAAGCTCCACCAGGAACTTAGAAAGCAAGAAAGTCCACATTGAACCTCATTACTTAACCCCTCTGCATCTCTGGTCTCTGTGTGAATCATTCTAACTCAAGCCTAACTAAATTTTCTTTTGTATGTTTCTTTCATGAAGTAGTTAGTAAAGTGAACCTTGCTATCAAAGTTAGTGAATCTTGGTAAACCACTGTTAAATACTGTTAAATTCTATTAAATGTGTTGAAACCTGTCAAATTATTATTTTCACCTTAATAAAGCATATTGCTGTTTCTCTTTTGAGTGAGGTGCACTCCATTCATTCATGACAGCATCACTTCAAGCGCAAGATTATTTTCACTTTCTAGTTCATGTGTACGATTATCACAGCCTTGCTTTTTCAAGTATTCGACACCCACAACTTCAGCTAAACTCAACAGCACCTGGATTGGCCTAGCTCCTCTGAGAAGCCAACCCAAAGTCTCTCCTCTGAGCAACTTCTCTTCTACATCACAAACCAGATTGATCAAATGTATATTTACTGCAATCCTACTTTCAGAAATTCTGAACAAGGCACCAAAGCATGTTTTGGCTGATTGCAAAAATACAGATTTTGTTTAAAAAAATAAAATAAAATAAAATTTTAAAACTCTACATTTGACAGTTTCCTCCAAAATGGAAACATTTTTTGAACCATGAAATTTCCTGGAAAAACTAAACCTCTGGTTCCTGACCAGCTCTACTCTCTCCAGCTTTGTTCCTTCTCAAGCATGAAACATGGGAAACCCAATCATTGCCACACTCTCCCTTTGCATCTCATGGTCTTGCCAGATGGCTCCATCTGTATTTTGTGCTACAGAAAAAGAGGCTCAGCTGCTTCTACTGCTGAGCACAAAGACCAATAGTTCGGCACATTTGGTTGCATTAGACATTGATGATGGCCTTGGTATAGGATCTGTATTCATGGGCTGTTATGCTTCCTCTTTTATATTTAGAACAGATAAGGGATTTTGTACTACAAAAGAATTGTCTCATGAAAAAGTCAATGTGAAAGCTTCCCAAATATGTACAACTGGGGAGGTGGTGGGAGGGATGGAGCAGCCAGAAACCAACCCCTTTTGATTTGTCAAAAGACATGCAAAAGGTTTTCATCTTACTCTTAATATCAATCTCATCAGTCTGTGGTTACCTGAATTTCCATGTTTCCTTGTGAGAACTGCTGAAACATGTTCCCTGCCACAAGCTGAGCTCTTTGGCCTAACTAGCTTCTGTGATGAACCATTATTTAGGATAGAAGCAAGGTTCAAATACTGGAAGCCCCATGAAAGAGGAAATTCCTCCTCTCCCCGATCCTGCAATCTCACTGCGCTTAGAAAGTTTTGCTTTTTTACCAAGCTTTGCCTTCATCATTTGTTTTCAAACCATACACTCAAATGGCTTTGGTGGATATTGGTTATCTGTTCAGAGCCCCCAGCACCATAAACACACTACCAGTTCTCCCCATTTCAATATTACATGGTTGCAAAAACTCTTACAAGACTAAGCTTTCTTCAGTACACCAGCAAGCCGTGTTTTCCAAAGGCGTAGCTGGAAAATCCCTGAAGAATAACTTGTGAGGTTCTTAAAAGCCTATCTGGAGCACAGCCAACCACATCACTGAAAACTCTACCGTGCCCCAACATGAGCAAGCAGCAGCCATGATTTGCACCTAGGCAGTTAGAAGGCAAGACATTGAGATTTGAAGCTGAGGAAGAGATCTCTACATTGAAGTAACACTCAGCATAAACATGTGTTTTCTACTTTAAGGGTGCAAGAGTACCATCTGATGGAGGATCCCATCTGAATTGTCCTCATCTGAGTTTATCTGCCTCTACTTCCCTGTTCCCTATCAAGTATATTGGTTGGGCCTCTGCAATCACTTGATAGGGAACAGGGAAGTAGAGGGGTAGGTGCTGTCTGAATGTTCTCTCACAATGGTAATACAGCTTCTGTCTGACCTGTCCTAAATTGTGCTTGCGTAATTACTTGGAGTCCTCAGATTACTCAAGGTGTACAAATAGAAATGAAAACTGAACTGCTCAGACCTGTACAACTTTTGCACTTCATGAGGGCTGTCACAGTTTACCAGTCTAATAAAATGAACACAACTCAAGGGTGTGGAAAAAAACCAGTTGCCCAGAATCAGAAACCACACCTAGATTGAAACAAGATGGAAGGCTTAAAGGCAGTTTTCCTCCCTACAACAGCTCCCAGCAAAGACAGTATGGGGAGGAAATCTGAAAGAATCTGTTTTGCATTCAAAGAGGCATAAAGCAGAATTACTGAATGAGTAGGGAGAGAGAGAAATTAATAGGCCGGACAGCGTTCAAAGGAGTAATGGCTGTGAATGCTAATGTTCTGGCTTGCAATTCCCAATAAGCCAATTTAATGTGATGACAAATGACAATAAAACACAATGCTGCATTGTGCTTGTACCATAGCATCAACACACTGCGTATTACAATTTAAAGATAATTATTTTACTTAATCATAACATTTTGCCCTAGTGCCTGTCCTAATGTATACCAAGAAGATAAGAGAATTCTGCACCGAGGTAAAATTGGAGATTCACAGCAGTTTTCTTCTCAGGGTGTGACAAAATTGTGCATCTACCCAAGTATATGTTTCCCAGTTTAGTATTGTTGAATAAATGGCTTCATTTGTGGCCTTCATTGCAGCATCCCTTTCATTAACTGAAGAAGAATTTTTATATAATCTCTCTGGCAGTTGCTTAGGTTATTAAATCTATTCCCTATAGAAACTGAATCCCACTAACAAAAGGGCTTCAGATTTATGTCACAAAGGTTTTTGTCCAGTTTTTCTTGCTTTGCAGAAAAACAGCTCATCCCACTTGTTAGTGGAATAAATAGTCCTTTCTTCAGAGCATGGGCCTGGCCTATGGCATCTGAGCAACTCTCAGTTCTCATTCAATTTCCCCCTTCTTAAGCCTGACAGAGTGATCAGTTCCCAAATTTTTCAGAGCTTAGACAAGGCCCAAAGCTCTCCGAGACTTTTCTGAAATGTTCTTACTAAGCAAGTTTGAAAAGCTCAGTTAAACAACCCCTTTGTAAACCAATGGATAGGATGCTTGCTTCCTAGGCCTACAAGAATTGGAGGAAACATACAATTTCTGAATCAGCATCAAGAGTCAGGTAAGGTTGGTTGACTTCCAATTTGTTTATATCTATTTGCTTGTTTTCTTTCTTTTACACATGATTTTCCAGCTCATCTGGACTGCTGTTCTTTGATATATTTTCTTTGGACTAAAAATACTACTGTCTTGGAACACTTTCTGATGTTATTTTTTTACCACTGTCCAAACCATTTTGAAGATGAACCTCTCAGTTATCAATTCATCACAGACTACTGAAGATAGGTAATGTATCTCAGATGGCCAACAAAGGCTGAAATCTCTGCTGTCATCTCTTTGCTTTTATGGCTTAGCCATGCCAGAATAAACACTAATTGCAGATTTTTCTAAATCTGCTGTGGCTATGCCTTGAAATTACCTTGGCTTTGGCTGGGGAGTTAATTTTCTTCATAGTAGTTAGCATGGGGCTGTTTTGGACTTGTGCTGAAAACAGTGTTGATAACATAAGGATGTTTTTGTTATTGCTGAGCAGTGCTCACAAAGTCAAGCCCTTTTCTGCTTCTGACACCTCCCTGCCAGCGAGGAGGCTGGGGGTGCAAAAGAAGCTGGAAGGGGACTCAGCTGGGACAGCTGACCCCAGTTGACCAAGGGATACACCATAATGTATGATATCATGCTCAGTGTGTAAAGCTGCAAGGAGGAAAGCAGGGACATTCAGGGTTATGGCATTTTGTTTTCCCAAGTGACAGTTATGTGTGATGGAGCCCTGCTGTCCTGGAGATGGCTGAACACCTGTTTGCTGATAGGAAGTAGTGAATTAATTCCTTGTTTTGTTTTGCTTTTATCTCAACCAGTGAGTTTTCTCACTTTTACCTTTGAGATGCTCTTCCCCGTCCCACTAGGGAGGAGTGTGTGAGAAGCACTATGGGGCTTAGTTGCCAGCTGGGGTTAAACCACTACACAAAAGGGGCCTCTACCTTTCTATCTGTACAGCTGAAGGAACACAACACTACAACACAATAGCACCAACAGAGTAAATCTCAATTGAAGATTGCGTAGGAGGGGAAGGTGACTATTTTGAAGCAGAACAGATTTCACTTGCTGACATACTCATGCCTACAAGGACCAAGATGAACACTCCCAGGTGCATGTAAGAACTGGCTTGAATGCCACCAAGAAATCTGGCCAAGATTCCTTGCTGTGGAGGACAATGTGTGCATTTACCAAAACCCCACCACCACTTTGGGGCTTTTCTTAGGTCTGTGTTGGATATATCGACCCTTCAGGAACAGTGTCTGTGATTGTACCTCTCGTCATTCTCACACCTCTGTGTATCTTTAGGATTTAGACACTGCTTCTTTTTCTCCTTATAAGAGTTTTTCCGGTCCTGTTACCTTCCCATCATATTTCTTAATGGCTTTACAGTGGCTTTGCTTTCTTCACTGGGATGCCCTGAGAAACTGCACATAGGTGGCTTGGGATCTTGATGACCTGCTGATCTAGGTGCTATCAACACACCTCTTGTACATCCTCATTGGGTTGTTTCTGTGGATGATCCCATACCCAGACTTCCACATTTAGGCTAGGGTGGTCCACTACCAGTCCCACTCACATCTTCCTCTGGGTAAGCCCTGACACAAGGCAGCAGTAATCTTGGATCACACTGGGTTGTTTAACTGTAAGAAGCCAAAGGATGGGGTTTCATCCCTGGGTTTGGAGATGCACTTATGCCTTGGTTATTGCCTAAGACCATCCCTATGCTGGGGTGAGCTCTGGGCCTGGCTTGCCCAAGTGATACGTATCATATGATAGAATGGTTTGGGTTGATATCTAGTTTCACCCCCACTGCACAGGTGATCTTGAAATCTTTATGGATGTAATTTTAAACTAAGGAAACAAAAACAAGTAACTGATGAAAATCACCTCTTGTCAAATCAATGAGATAGAAGGAACAAAGAGGCATAAAACCAGGTGCTAGAAACTTCAGCAAGCTGCCCATGAAGCTTGGTCATACCACATGAACCAGCTAAAAATGTGCCCTTTAGATGAACTTCACTACTTATATGAAAACCACACCTACAGAAGTTAAGACACCTACCTCTGCTTGAAGACCCTCACTCAGTGAGCTTGCACAGTAGAACTAAATGTCACTGTACCTTTAAATGAAGATTCCTTGTACCAATCAGATTAAAAATAAGGGGTTATAAGCATGAGTAAAAACCCAACTAACAATGCATATGCTAATTTATAATGTATAAATGTATGACCGTTCCAACACTGTGTGTGCTAGTTTTGTGGGAACACTCCCTAGCACTGCTTTCTGCACAGAACTGCTAGTAAATTGCTAGTACTTCAGCTCTCTGTGTTACTATTTTTCACACTAGGTGGACAAACCCCACCTGGGGACAACACAGGCACCTCTCACCTCACCCATGATGTGCCTCAGCATCACCACCCAACCAGCCACCATTGAGCTGTGAGCCACTAGTCCTTGGCCCTTTCTCAGGACATACAAGCATTAGCATTTGCTACAGACCTCCACACCCTGTTCAGACTAATTAAAAATAACAGTTAATTAACAAAAATTTGTGGATTTTCTATCACCACTTTTTATTCTTCTCTGCTGATAACATCCAACAACCACTGTAACAACTTCTTACCTGACTTTGCTTTCCATGTAGCAAAAGTTAATTTGATTATGAGTTTTTAAATTCACTTTTTGCATATACAAACAAGTAATTTTTGCTTCAAGTAAATTTAATCTGGCTAAGCTTCAAGCACTGGAAAATGTATCCCAAATCTTGTTCTACACTGAATTATTATTTCAATTAATGCAACGGATTATACTTTTAAAAAATTCCACGACTAAAATATAACCTTCTTCTTCTGCTAAAGCACGTTCCCACTTCTGTAAGAACTTCAGCATAATCTCACTAATATTGCTTAAAGCATTGTAAGAAGGTTGCTCAAAGAAGATAAATCCAACTGAATTCACTTCCTAGCATAATGAATACAGATTTACATACTTCTTTTCTCTGAATATTTTAAACCTCATAAAATATCTGTTGTCATTCTGAATATCACTGAATCCACTATACTCACTGTTAGATTATTAGGGTTTTATAAAACAATGGAAATCTCAGGCAGTTATTCTTTACCACAAAGCTTGAGAAAAACTCCTCAGTGATTCATTTCTCACTGCAGATTTTGTTATTGCTGCCATTCATTTTACAAGGATATCTTTCATATCTTGAACTTAATGCCATGGACTTTGTTTGCAAATAACTGAAAACTTTTATTTTCACCCTCTTTACTAGATAGTTTCTCCATGGGCTATGACTAGAATTAAATTATCAGCACACATAGAAAATGACTGTTTGTCTCATAGATTGTTTTTTAACTCATGGCATTCCTGTCACTTCTAGAGTAAAATACACTTAGGATCTCAAAAAAATGTATAAACTTTGTGGTTGACATACTGTACTGATTTATGTTTATGATTTAAGACCCTGTGAAATTTGAGGTACATTTGAATTCTAAAGATTTCAATCCATAAAATTTGACCAAAAAACCCACACGACCTGCCCCCAAAAAGAACACCACAAAATGGTGAAAGGCATACTGTTCTTTAGTCATAAACTTATTCAGGTTTGAGCAGTCAGACAGATCTCATTTCCTCTTCTCTTTTTATATAATGTATTCTTTTCTCGAAGTAGCAGCTAAAAATTCTGTAGTTGCAAATGATACTGAAAGCTAATTACTCGAAAAGAGACAGTGTGCATGTTGAGTTACCCTGACAGTATATAACATGAACCTCGAGTATAATTCTCATACAAAATGTGCTATTGACTTCTTAAATGGAGATGGATACTGCCATCTCTAAATAAAAATAAAATTGCATATTCTGCAGCTACAGTTAACCATCTCATTTTTTCACACTACAAATCTAGGTGAACAAATCTAAGCTCTGTTCTCTAACCTTGATTTCACTGCCATAGTTTGTACCAAAAAAAAGATGAAAAGATATTAAATCATTCACAGATACATCTGTTAACACTGAGGAACTGAAGAAAGCAAGGACACTTAGGAAAAGTGACTCAGAGATAATAATCAGACACAAGTATTTTCAGATTCTTAGTCATCCAACTTGGCCCTATGATCACACAGTATTTCATAATCACATCTCATGGGAACCTCATCAATTGTATCAATACTTGGTTAAAACAACCATAGAAATAAACAAAAATTAAATACAGCCTCAGATGTTTCTGAAAGTGGTTTTACCTCGTACAACTTTATCTTGAAGTGTGTGAATTTCTATTAAATATATATCCTGTATCTACCAAGGATTGAGAGGGTTCAAATATGTCCTGCTATTGTGTTTACCTTTTTAGTCTTTTAATATTTTTTTCTTTACAAAACTGTATTTCTTCCTTATGCATTAGCACAGTAACTATAACCTGATTTTATCCCTGCTCAACTTGAGAAGCTTGCATGCTTTCTTTGCCTGTTCATTTACTCTCTTTTTATGAACTTATCATGCTTTTCTTTCCATTTTAGGCACCCCTCAGTGGTTTTATTTAAGGTGCTGGTCTCAATGGCACTATATAAATTATAAAGCTAGGCAAATACAGGACTGAGCCCTTTGTTTCCAAGTTATGAAGAGTTTATACATTTCATTACCTGTGAACAATTTTCCTTGATCTTAACTTATTTTGGTTATTAAATAAACTACTACTGAATGTTGCTGAAATATTGTCTCCTTTCTGGGGACAAATTCCAAAGAATCAGTTTTCAGTTATTCATTGGAACATAATTCCTTTAGGAAAAAACTATAAAATATATATATGAGTATGTGTATTTGCTTTAAATTGTTCTTTTCTGGTGGATTTATTCATATTGTTATGTTCTATTCAAATTGCCCTTTATATTGCATGTCATCCAACTATTTTCACTTCTGCTCCAATTTTTCACTTAGGCTAAAATGCTCTCTTCATTTGAATTGTATTTTTCTTATATTGTCATTTACCAAGTAAAATTACATTTATAGGTTTTGTTAAAGCTCTTCTACAGTGGGCTGCCATTTCTCATCTACTTATGCAAATGGATGCATAATGCAAACAGCCATAAATTCATGTTAAACGAGTTGCAAGTAAAACTACAATAAATCACTTTTATTGTTTTTTAGCTTGCCTTGTCATAAGCAATGATGAAGACCAGCAGCAGACATAGGAAGTTACTATATGTACATCACAACGTCAAATATTTTTGCTTCTTAGTTGGGCATCTTTCATAAAGAAAACAATTTAATTGAAGGAGTTCTCTGTTTTCCTGTTATTACCCTATCTCTGTTAATACATTTTCCCCAAAATGGCCATCCCAGTTCCACAAGATACAAATCTAGATACAACACCACCAAATAAAACTAAACACAAGGGAGATGAGGGAGAGTATAACCTGAACTCTTCTTCATTGTCTTTCATTCCTTCAACTAATTAATTGAAGATTATCAATAAGATGCTTCAACCTCTCCCTGTATCTGCTCCAAGAAAGGAGGAAAGAGGAAAAAAACCACAACACTGAAAATAATCCATCCCTCTTTTAATAAAACACTTCAGCACATGCCTAAGTTTAAGTCCACATGTGACTCATTTTGTCTACATATAAGAATTACTGAATAAAACCCTATGGTCTGCTGCACACTTGTTCCTCATGCCTTAGTATCTGTGAAGCTTTCCCTATGGGCCTTAGCAGCAGCATCCATCATTTTTGTATGTGAACATAATGTATTTTGTATGGGCCTTAGCAGCAGCATCCATCATTTTTGTATGTGAACATATGATGACCTACTTTTCAAGATCTTCAGATAGGATCATTGGCTAATTTTAGCACTCTACCAACTCAATTTGATCTGTCTGTGGGTAGAGGGCCACCCACAGAGGAGATTCACCTCTCTTCCCAGGTTTTACCAGTACATTTTCACTAGCTTGGGACCACAGATGCTGAAAGTCTCCTGCAAGACTGGACTAAAATGGAGATTTCTCACATAAGCTACTACAAACAACAGTGATGACCCTCAGGAAAGGTATGGGTCAAGTTCTCAGCAGTCATGGCTAACCTCTGCATGCTCACAGAGTAGCTTATGGCCTTGTGGAAAGAAATTAGTTCCTTCAGTTCTTCTTGTCTTTCTTTGCCAGTAGCATTTCCTTCATTTTTTTTTCAAAAATTATCAGAAATTAACACATCAGCTTCTTGACTCTTGCAAGACTCGGAATGACAGGAGGCCCTCTACTGATTACCTCCAAAGGCAGATGCTCTGAGCACGATTCACAGTGGAAAATAAGAGCATCAGTGTAGTTACTCCACAGTATAGACAGATATGAGCAATTAATACAGTGCAAGAAACATCAGAAGTGGCCTCTTAGGGGCTACAGAGCAAGAACTGTGCTAGTTTCACAGTCTTCACATATATGAAAGGCAAGGCACTAACTGCCATATGACTTTCTTAGAAGAACAAATGCTACCTGGCCTATAAATTATAACATCAGGGTCAGCATGACCTGAAGACACCATCTAAACAGGCTCTCACTGGCTGAGAATACTCCATACCATCAGTAAAACAATTTAAAAAATAGGTTTGCCTAGTAAGGCCAAGCATCTAACAGTGGCCTTAGCACCTGATCATGTGTCCCTGGTTGGTCATGCATCTCATCCCCTTATTTGAGTCCTTCATGCATTGAGCTGGGGCACTGCTTTGCACATGGCTAAGATGAGAAAAAAAATCCTCTTATTAAATCTATACTGGGTAACCTTTTCTTTCTCTCTTCAATCAGCAAAGAACTGACTTTGACACAGGATGTAATGCAGGAAATGAAAAAGAGAAACAAACCAACCACAATGTCCACTAGAAACTCCACCATTGCAATATCAGAGTTGGTTCTGGTCATTACCAAAGAGATCTGCCCTGCCAGAATTACAGAATGAATGTCAGTTTAAGAGTATGGGGAAAGAGGGTTTTTTACTGGCCATATTATCTGGCATGAAGATATGATGCACTATTCATTATTTTATCATTTAAAAAAGAAAAAAAAAGGTGGAAATATCTCTTCCTCAATGACTTCATTCTTCTGGATTATTTTTCTAATTTAAATAACTGCAGAGGCTACTTTTTTCATTTGCTTGAACTTAAAAAATCCAGGACTGTGGTAACCAATAAAACAAGTGTTTCTGCTTTAACACCTAAAGGAAGTCTTTGCTCCCAACTGTAGGATTGCTACAGATTGTAGAGAATCATCTTTCAAGCCTACAAACGTTAAAGGTGGCTGTGTTGGGTTGAGCAGTAGGTTTAGGGTTAAAACTGTTGGGTTGAGCTGTAGGTTTAGGGTCAAAATAATTAAGGTTTGGGGTCAAAATAATTAATTAAAAGTGTGCTGTGCATTGTTTAGGTTTGTAATGAGTTTCTGTAGAGTTAGTAACAGTTTAACCATAAGGAGGAAACCTGTCTAGGGAACAAAGACAAGAACGAGAGTTATGGGAGTTATACTTGACCAAGCAGAAAAATCCAAGATGGACTTCAACCAAGAGTAAGAGGTGAAAAGGACACAGCGAGGAAGATGTCTAACTTCATCAGATGAAGACTACTTACTTCATCCCGACAACCATCAGAGGGAAGTGCGCAAGCGCAGAAAGGATTGGTGTCGTAATTCACTGATGAAGTAATCTACCTATGCATATGCATTAGAAACTATGGTTACCTGTTGAATATACAATTAGGTTGTGAAATTTTCGGGGATAAATTGCGGTCTCACTGTAACGGATTTTGGAATCAGATTTGGATGCGTACCCCTGATTCCCGGGGCCTCGTACCCCTGATTCCCGGGGCCTCGGAATAAAGCACCACATATAACCCTCCCGAGTGGTTATGTGTTTGTCTCCATGCTAACAGCTGGAGCATGTGATATGGAAACCCATCCTACATCATTAAATGACTTTTCTGCACCAAATTCAAGTGCTCTTTATAATTTATTTTCTGTATATTTTGTACCATTTGCCTTGAATTATCAGATACTGAGCAGTTTGGGAAACAGCCTGAATGAAAAGAGAGATTTTCAGGTGTACTGATCTTGCTAAGAAGATCAGCTGAAGTATTATTTAGACTGTTAAGAAAGTTTTTGTAGGCTTTTCAAACCTGAGCCCAGACAACTGAAAATATTAAATATAACTCAAAGAAGATTCTTCCTTGGGGTCTTAAAAAAACTGCAAAACATGACTAATAATTATTAGATTAGTTATGGGAATTAGTTAATTATGGGAAATTACAGTGATACCCAGGAATTTAGAGTCTTTCCTTAATAGGGTACAGAGGGAAAGAATAAGATGTACTTGTGAAATCCTTTTGTAGTTGCTGAAAATGTGTAGTGGATAGATATGGAGGTGACTTGGGGCACCATCCCTTGGAGTGGGACTGATAAAGGAAGATTCAACTGAACAGGCTGATCTCAGGTAGACGAGGATGATAAGGATAAGACAAAGGATGGACTGAGCATGCATAAAGACTCAGTCCATCTAGCAGACTGTGGTGAAGACTACTGAAGATCATCAGAAAATCTCCTAAATGCTAACGAGTTCTATGCAATTGAATTCATTTCTTAATTACCTCCTGGAAGACTAATGATGTGTTTATCCAACCTGTATAACCTGTTTTTTTTCTACAATTGAGTTTTTCAGTATCAATAGTTCCTGTAAAAATCTTTTTCTGGTTTCTGAAATATTACCCACTCCAGTAATTTTGTATTCTAATTTTAAACATAATTTATATATCAAGAAGAAAAAAGCATCAGTCATGCTTCTACTGTGAAAAGGGGGGAGAGGGTGGGAGAGGGGAGGGGAGNAGAGGGGGGGAGAAGGGGGGAAAAAATGAAAAAAAAAGGGGAAAAAATGAAAAACATTCAGAAAATTTTTCCTCTTTCACACAGAACCTAGGATATTTTCACATTTAGTCCATGGCAGCATCCTCTAAATTGAGAAAAATGAAAGGAGATTTACAGGTATGATTCATTAGACTTGCATTTGGTAGCTGAAATTGTCAAAAAAAGGTCTCAATATCAGTTTGGCCTGAATATGTGCTAGCACTTCTCTGACACGAGAAAAGTAAATTATTTCGGAATATTGTACAAACTCTTGGTAAACTTGAAGCATAAGCAAGCAATAGCTAT
Organism: Florisuga fusca; assembly: GCA_038090715.1. Lineage (NCBI taxonomy): Eukaryota > Metazoa > Chordata > Aves > Apodiformes > Trochilidae > Florisuga > Florisuga fusca. Next base: position 52,577,716 of record JAAWXA010000005.1, on the reverse strand, counting down.
GAAGCTATTGAGGAAGGTACAAGCAGGTCAATGTCTTTCCAAACTAATGGAAGAAGAACAATTCACCTAACTTCAGAAAACCCTGGTGCCAGTCTGGTGTCACCCAAGGGCATCAATGGAAGGGACATTCTCCATATACAAGCTCCAATATTCAATCTTAGTTTTGTACTGGTTGTTGCCAAAATCAGAATAAGGACAAAATGTCCCAGATCAATATCATCAGAAACTCTGCAGCATATGCAAAAAGACCCACTTGTGATGCCACTGCATTGAAAGATCAGGACAGCGCTGACCCTGACAAAGGACGAGAGAAATTTCTAACTAGTCACCAGGCTCCAAGTGTGCTAGGGCAGAATATATCATTAGCTGAAGAAAAAAGTACTTAATAAAAATCCAAAGGACTCATGAAATGCCAGGTAAAAAGATGCCACATACAGAAGGATGGTACAAAGTGTTTCAGTGAAAAAGACAGACAGTAAAACCTCTGGTTTTGCCAGGAAAGGGACTGTAACTCCCTGGTGGTTGGCCCTTTCTCAGATGATGGGAAACTTTTCCCGCAGACTGCTTCTCCATGAAGTTGGAGAAGTGAATGTGTGAAATCAAGCAAAGTGTCTAGTCTGGCTTTATCTGCAACTCTTACTGAACAACTGCTTCTTCTTTACCTAACCAAATTGCTACTGAAGTTTTCTGTTATGTCTGCTGTCTATATGAGTAAAGGATAAGGTGCAGCACTTCAGCCACAACCCCCAAGCAACACAATGGGAAGATTAATTATTCAACATTTTTAAATTTTAAAGACAAAACCAGCATTTACCCATATGCGTATGTTATTTTTCAGCAAGCTTTTTTTTCATTACCCGCAGACAACCATCTATGACAGCAAATCAAGACTGGGATCACTGTAGATTAAAAAGTTTGCTGTACCACAGGCAGTCCCTCTGCTTTGAAATAACTAAGCACCCACTCAAGAAAACTGAGCATCACAAATACTCTCAAAAGAGGTCTACAACAGAAATCTATAGTTATGGTGAGATCAGAGGCTGTTGTCATCAGGAACAAAATAATCACTAGGAAGTTACTGCACAACTCAGTTCCTCCCACAAGGAACCCCCAACCATTAATGAAGCCTTTGAGCTCTGCTACATGTTAGACTCATCTGCACGAACATAAAGGAGCACAAAGGAAATTTGAGTAAGCTGATAACCGTGGGCTCTCTCAGGGGTGCTCCAAAGGAACCTCAAACCCAGGAGCTGGTAGAAGACACCGCACAAAAATGGCAGAACCACCTACAGGAGTGCAAGACTTTTTATGGGACACAGGAATTGTGCAGCTTGGGGATTGCACATGATTTACAATGAGGTGTTTAACAGAGAAACAATAGATAGGAAAAGGGAGGGAAAAAGATGGTTTGAAGAAAAATATTCTTGGTGCAACAGAAGGATAAGAGGGGGGAAAAGGAGGCCAGTCACATATAAGCAGGGCTGCTCAGTACACTTGTCTATCATCAGACTGCCACCAACTACACCATGATTACACCAGCAACTGCAACAAGCAAGAGTGCATGTGTCAACGTGTGACCACTAAGGAGTACCAAGAAAGGCAGCTGGTGATGAAGATAAGTGGCCTGGGGGCAGAAGAGCCAGCTACCAGAGAAAAGAGGAGATCAGACCAAATCTAGAACCACTGGGTCAAATGAGTGACACCTTTATATGCATATGTGTTTGTGCAATAATATCCATGTTCCCATGCATAGACTGCTGGAGATTATATGACTCAAGTGCCATTGACAGGGAGAATAGGTGACAAATGCCATTACCTGAATGGACACATATTACTTATTTATATGCATTTCCTTCAGACATTCTTTCCTAGCAGACCTTCATCCTGATCAGCCGAAAATGGGAATAGGATGAGGCCGTTAGTGTTGTTTGAGGTTGTATGAGTGATGGCTATAGAATCAAACATATATTTTTGTTGTAATTGTGAATCTACTTCATATAATGTGTACTGAAATGAAATATTTTGTGAAACAATGTGATTAAATTCACATTCTTGGGCAAATAACCACAAAACTATCAGCCAGCATCCTGGAGGTTGAGATAACTCCTGCAGACTCTTCTGACACTAGACAATAGGATGTTGATTTGGGCTCAGCAAAGCAGGGTCCAGGCCTTTTGCATACAAATAGATAGCAAGCTCAAGGAGCAAAGAGCCATGTAAATGAAAATTGGCTAAGACCAGCTAGACTTGCTGCCCAACATGCATGTGTCCTATAAGGGATTAACAAAAGGACATCATCACAAAATTATGTCTTCCATCACTTCCAGGAAGACCCCTCCCAACTAAGAATGCAAATATTTCCATTAGCTCCAGGAGATCAGATAAATATTATAACTAGTTCCAGGAAATGCGATGTTTATTCAAATGAGTTTTATACATCTGTATCTATTAGTACAACATAAGTCATGTTTGTTGTCACTCATGTCATGCATGACTTTGAGAACTCTCATGTATCCAGCACTGCCATAAAGAATGCCTACTTTCTAAAACTTAAAGACAAGTGTTAGAGAGTTCTTTCAGTGACCAAATTTTACAGTATCATGAGCAATGACTGTTTGTGTGTTCATCTGTGAGACTTGCTATGTCTATATAGGAGTGCACTCTGTACATATTTGTGTACACACCTCTTGGCAATACATGCTTAGCCACACATCCAGTTGGACCCGTGGGCATGGAGCTAAAGCAGTCTCTTCCCTAGCAGACAACTGGATTTAGGAACCCATAGGAATAGGTTCAGCAATAATGTTTGTTGCAGTATAGCCAAAAAGTTGGAAGGTAAGCCCAGGAAAGATTTATTGATGCTGACAGAGTAACTGGCTGCCTTGGAATTCATTTGTGCAGAAGAGCTATTGACTTGTTCAAGGTTTTAGTCTGCAATGCTACTAAACTTCCTAAAGGTAAAGAATAGCTGGAAGCTGTGAAGCTTCAGCAAAGGGAATGAAATTATCAACAAATCTCCCAAGTAGGTGAACAAGGGAGCTTTTATCAGTCGAGATATCTCAGAAATTCAGATCCCATCTTGGATTCCTGTAAAAGTAAAATTGAGGGCAATGAAAATGCTATTAACAGCTCTTCAAAAGAGCTCAGCTATTAACTGTCATAAAAACTTGTAAATCTAGTCTGAGCTTCTGCAAAATACTAAGAAAGAATTTAGACCTGAACCTGAAGTGTGAATCCAGTGTAATAGGGACACGTGTAGAAAGCAGTGCCAAAAACCCCTTGGACAACTAGCAGATAAGTTGACCATCATCAACCACAGGGTCCTTAACAATGTGAAATATAACCAGGTCCATTCCTGCCTGATATATGAATACATATAAATAACTCACTTCTATCTACAAGAACTGTGGTAAAGTGGAAACCTCACCTAGAGATTAGTGATTTAAAAAATTAATGGTGGGTAATGAAGACTTGGAGAAAGAGAACTGGGATACTGTTTCTAATATATATGTATCTGATGTTCTGCATGTGCTTCATAGGACAACATGCTATAAAATGGAGGAAGAGATTGTTACAGGTTGGAACAAAATTCTCATAGTGGTTTCATGCTTCATGGTTCGTGGGTACCCCCCTCATACACAAACATAACTCGCTGTTGTATAGCCATAGAGTAATTCTATTCCTGGTGCAATACCAGGCTTGCTTCACATCATTCACATTGAGTGCAAGAGGAAGAAAACATTCAGACATATTTTACCCAGATTTCTATATCTCTGTAGAGCATGGACCTCACTATCCATATCATAGAATATGCCAAGTTAGAAGAGACCTGTCAGGATCATAAAATCCAGCTCCTGTTGCTGTGTAGGGCACCCCAAGAATCACACCAGGTATCTAAGAGCATCACCCAAAAACTTCTTGAACTCAGGCAGGCCTTGTGCCGTGACTAGTTCCCTGGGGAGCCTGTTCCACTGCTCAACCATCCTCTGGGTGAAAAACTTTTTCCTTGTATCAAACCTAAATTTCCCCCAGCACATCTTCCTACCATTCCCTTAGGTCCTGTTTTTGGTCACCAGAGAGAAGAGGTCTGTGCCTGCTCCTTCTCCTTCCCTAGTGAGGAAGCAGTAAGATACCATGATATCTCCCTTCAACCTTCTCCATGCTGAGCAAACCAAGTGCCTTTAGTCACTCCTCATATGGCTTTCCCTCTAAACCCTTCACCGGCCTTGTAGACCTATTAATTTTGGGGGTTTTTTTGTTTAATCAATAAATTTATTTCTACTTTTATGGCAAACTCCTTGTGCAATTCCACTAATGAGCAAAATCCTGTTAGTACCTTTCTTATTTTAAGGAGCAGTTCTCCTTATGGTCAATAAATAGCAAATTTGAGGTGTAATGAGAACCAAACCCCAAGTACACCAAAAAAACACAAACCAAACAAAAAAAACCCTAAGTGAACTCAAACCAAAACCAACAAGAATAAAATCATTAAACCCCCATCCCCCCAAAAAAACCAAAACAACAGAAAGACCCACTAACCCCGAAAGAGTAAAAAGTCCCACATTTATCAACTGGGAAGTTTCATCATCAAGACTGTGGTTACCACACATAAGACAGTGCTCAGCAAAAATTCTCATGCTTATTCTGAGTCCACAGACCTACACATTTCTACCAGGCTTAACCAGAATTTGCCATTGCAGGTTGTATCATCTGCTAAAATTTCTGGCAGTTGGCTCATTGGCTATAACATATTGTCTAGTTGGAAAATGGTCTGGTAGGTGTATTGACCCTGACAAGTGGGCTGAGCTGTAAGCAAACACTGGCCCAAAGAGGGTCCTTCCATTATTTGTGATCTATTATTTGCTGACAGGTTTAGTGTGGGTTTTTTAAAGTCATTTGGAAGGAGCAGTAACCACTGCAGGGAGGAATATCTCATAGGTGCCAGTGGCAGATAGGCCTGTCACCCCAGCATGACTGGTAGTAAGGAAGTAGGACAGGTCTTCAGTGGTTGGGCTGTCCCCCTTAATTCAGGAAGGACATGGACCTGATGGAGTGGGATCAGAGGAGGGCTGGGAGAAGGATCAGGGGGCTGGAACACCTCTCCTAAAAGGACAGCCTGGGGGAGCTGGAGTTGTTCAGCCTGGAGAAAAGAAGGCTCCGGGGAGACCTAATAGTGACCTTCCATTATCTGAAGAGGGACAACAGGAAGGATGGAGAGGGATTGTTTGCAATGGCTTGTAGTGGTAGAACGAGGGACAATGGTTTTAAATTAAAGAAGAGTAGATTTAGACATTTGTGTCTAAAGCAGTGTGTCCTGGGCTGTCACTGGAGAAAGGATTTTCATATGAATAGTTCTCCAAAGCACCTGGGTTGAATCAGGCTCATGATCCTCTGTGTGACTTTGGGGGGGAAGATACCCAGGATAACTCAAGTCCCCACAGTATTTTATTGGGCAAGGATGGTAAACGGAGGGTTCAATTATTTGAACTGGAGACAGAAGAAAACTGACATAATCCACAGAGCCTTAGTCAAACATCAAATGACAGTTTTATGGTTTGTTTTCTTAAAAAAGTTTAACTTCCTACCAAGGGCACCTAACCCAGGTCAGCTGAAATTAAGTTTTGGTTGTCATAAGAATTAAAACTGAAGATGTTAGGGAAGGATTGAGCACTTGTAGGGCAGATAGTTTGCAGAGAAAGGATGGGATCCAGAGAAGAAAAGACACAAAGGCGGCCTAAGAAGATGGGCCAAGAATGTGCGGATGTTCTTTCCTGCACAACACCTTCATGAAAAATCAAAATATGAAAAATGAATGATTGAAAATAGCCTGGTATACTCACTGAGTAACTGACCCACCAGCACATGATAGGGAAAACTACTTGGGGAGAACTGGCTGCCTGGAAATGGCAGCTAGAGAAATTGTTGCCTCTCTGCCTAAGTACCAAAAACTCTGGCCACACAAGAAGTAGCTTCCGAGCAGGGGGCTACACTGCTGCACCCCTTCATGACTGACACACCATCCACTGATAACTGAGAGAGTGAGAACCAAGCCTTATAAACTCACTCTTGCAAAGGTGATTCCTATATAAAGCAGGAAAAAGGTAGGAACATTAAGTACATTACCCATTGCTTTGCTATGTATTAAATACACATACACCTTCATTTCTGAACTATGGGCTATAAAATGCTGGCTAGCTCTGGTAGGAACTTGAGGTCCAGATATTCTTGAAAGGACCACGTGCTTTCTTCATCTTTCTCTTAACCCTTATATCCTGAGCAGGCCTACAGATAAAATGTGTCTGGTAACAGTTTAACATACACTGTCTTTTTCCATCACTCATCTGAAGCTTTGGAGCACACAGCAAAGCCAGGAACAAGCAATTTAAAGCTAATTTAATAAAGGAATAGTAGAAAATAAAATTTTTACCTTCTAACATAAGAAACCAGATCTCAGTGGCTCTGTCTGCACTTCACCTGTCCAAGTTATATTTACCCTAGCAACCTCAGGCACTGAAAGTAATTCAGCCACCGAAACCGGGGACACCATCACTGGCATCGCAGATATTGACCTGTCTCCTCTGATAAGTTTCACTTATTGTGCTGATCTCCCTGCAAGAGATACCCAAGCAAGTTTTGAGTTAAATTAGCTTTAGACACATTTAACAAACCACCTCTTCTCTCTGTCCTGGCCCTTCTTGTGAACCTGCTGACTACCCAGACTATATGCCACGCTGTGCATTGCTACAAGTGCTTGTTATATGGAACGCAGAAGTGCCACCAAGCAACTTCCCCAGAAGAGCAGTAGCCCTCTGCTTAATATGGAGGTGAAAAAAAAAAAAAGAAATAAAAAAAGCTTTCAGGTCGACGGCCTTTAAAATTATTCAAGAATAGAGGACGCTGATCACGTACACACATTGCTGGATAGCAGGAGATTTCAAGCAGCACTATTTTTGCCTGTAGACAAGCTCAAGTTTAAAAGCAGATAACTGTGACAGTTTTCAGAGGGTCAGCCCTGCAGTGCCAGTGCAGATCTGAATTTGGGAGGTGCAGGGAGATGATAAAATTACCAGGAGAATTGTTTTCAAGCTGCAGAATCTTTGTTTTGGGAGACATGCACACTGCACTGACAAATACTCAACTTCCCCACCTTTAGCCTCATGTCCAGTGACATTAGCAAGAATGAAGTGGTGTGTAGAAACCTGCTTTCAGACAAAGGAAAAACAGATACCAAAGTGGTTATCTGCTGGAATCTATTCTGTGCTAGGGAGAATGATAAGCCACATTAGTATACTCCAATATTTTAAAAGCACAATTTGATTGAAACTGCATTTCCTCAGGGGAAAAAAGCTCCAAATGGGATTTACTTGACCAGACATTGTGCTGGCTGTTATGGTGATTAAGAAGTCTGAGATAAACTGTGGCTGGAACATATATTGACATCAAACCTTTTAATCAAAGAAACAACCACGTCATTAACAGGCAATAACTCAGAGTGATGGGTAATCATTATAGTTAGAATGATCTGGGACCTAAATGACAGGACAAAATGAGAATTTTGCATGCCATAATTATTTTGCACTTTGGAAGACTGTGGTTTCAAACTATTGGTAAGATGTGGGAAGGGAATTACAGACTTTATCTTATGAATGTTTTATGTAGTCATGAGGCATGTGAGTCACTGAAAGCCTCAAACCAGTGTATTATACCTTCATAAATCTGTTACTTGTGCCATTTTATAGAATATGTAAAAATATAGAACATAAGAATGTAGAATATGCCTAAGTGTCACCAAAAATGATTCAGTCCAACTGTGGTGGAAATAAATAGGTCTAGGATGAAACTAAATCATTTTCCTGGTGACTTACCACTGGAATCCAAGTACAAACCCCTTTATCAGCCAGCATAATTGTTCATCCACCCTTCAGCTTCGGGGGCATTTCTGTATTGCTTTGTGTTAACAGGAGAAAGAGCATTAGCCCCATTTCAATGCTGTAGCATAAATGTTTCCTCCCATTGCATCACCAGAGCTAATCCTCCTTTCAATGGAGTAGGTTAAGGCTGTAGCTTGACCACTAATTTCTTTTCCAGTGGCAATATCAATTCCAAAAGTTCTCAACACACTCATTCCCCCTGCACACATGCTCCCTCAGCAGGCACTGATGCTTCTCTCCCATCCCATGCCCTGCCGTAGCCGGGGTGTCCAAACGGACCAGGGGCAGAAAACAGGTGGAACAACTGGGATGGCTGTGCTGGTGCAGGTGCCACCAAGTCCAAATCTATGGTCACAGATGTTTTAATAGCTCAGTGATAATCTCCAGTGCCAGTAAGAGTACAGATAAGGAAGATTTAGATTCGATATGAGGAAGAAATTCTTTCCTCTGAAGGTGGTGAGACACTGGCATAGGTTGCCCAGAGGAGCTGTGGTTGCCCTGTCCCTGGAAGTGTTCAAGGCCAGGTTGCATGAAGCAACCTTGTCTAATGAGATGTCCCTGCTCATGGCAGGTGGGGTGGAACTAGGCGATACTTAAGTGCCCTTTCAACCCAAACCATTCTGTGATATAGCTAATATGAGAAATACAAGGAACTTTTTTACCTGAAGACAAAAAAGCAAACAAAAATACCCAAATACATCCCCTCAAAAAAACCCCAACCCAAACCAAACAAAAAACACACAAAAACCCCCACAACAAAACAAACAAAAAAAATCCCAACCCCAATACAGCATTTTCAGCTTTTATGGAAATTGCTTCCTGAAAAAAAGGGCTCCCTTTGTGCAGGAAAAGGAGCCACTTCTTGTCACATATGATCAAGGATGACATACTGGATGTAAGTATCATAGATCTGTACAGCTTTTGTCATGCTTTTTTAATATTTCATCTATAATTTCAGCGGTTCCAGAGAGCAGGGTTATAAAGATAAATTCATATTGAACAATTCATATTGTAGTGACCTTTGTTAGGAATTGCCTTAGGGTTCCCAGGCCTTGGAAAAGATACTAAAATTTAGATTGGAAAATAGCCTTCAGCTGGGAAGTCTGCCTCTTGCCAAACCTGTAAGGAGCCACACAGTAAGCAAGGGAAAGTGCTCTTAAAACACCAGGGTTCACAACCATTCACACTTTTTTCACTGTTAGCAGCTAAAGTTTTTGCACAGTCCTCAAATACAAGCCAGTCCCTCCAAAGACCTGGCTGTAGGCAGGCTGAAATGAACCCATCCTACGCCAGCTTTTGGGGGTGCTCTTCTCTTACCATGCATGAGTGACTCCTCTCAGTCCTAGGCACTTGCCTTTCCCTCACAATACCAACACAAGACCTCCCACACACATCATCTCAAGGGTCACTAAGTACATTGCCAGCCAAGGCTAAGAGGCACACCAAAGATGATTTGGAAATCAGCTTTGGTTCGTAAGACAGCTGTGAAACATACAACCTACCAAGCTTGGAAGTGCTCAGACACAACAGCCCTTGAACAACCGGGGGGAAAAAACATGAAACAAACTTACAGCTTTTCTCAGGAAGGCCACTTTCACCAGGTATCTGCAGAGCAGAGGGATTTTTCCCCACAGAAAGCTACTCTTTATCTTGCATACCCATGGAAACAAAACACCAGACAAAAAGAGCCTTTATTTTCACCAGTCAAGCCATGAGAAAGCACCACACCGGTGGCCTGGGGATGCTCCAAACCAGCACCATGCCAGTGTGCAGCCCCCTGGATGCTTAGGCACCCAGGGAGGAGACAGAGCTTAGCATCTCCAGCATGTACCACATCCTACAGGATACAGGGATTTCACACCTTGCTTTCACAGTTTGCACCCTCCTGGCCAGCTTGGTTTGCAGAATAATGCATGGACATACCTTGAGCTTGCAAAACCATCATCCGATTGGGTCTTTAGACAAGGAAGCTTTGTAGGCCACTTGGCCTTGCTTGGTCCTGCTGAGAGCCTTCAGCAATCCCTCCTGTATTTGTTGCTGCTTGCTACAAAAGAAAAAAAAAAAAAAAAAAAGGAGACTTACCTTTTTTGGGTTTTTTAAGTGTAAACAGGAATGTTTGGCATGAAAGATGATTAACTTTCATGTGGCTGGTGACTTCCTTGGGATTAAAGACTCACATTATAGGCAGCCAATAACATTTTCTATCTAAATGAGAAGCAAAATAAAACCTGGAATTTGAGTTAAACTGATTACAGAAGATTTTTGAAATTAAAGTTAAACACAGAACTGGGGTTTGAAGTCTGAAGTTCTAGGTCTGCAAAAGATTAAATGAGCTTTATGTAAAATGAATTAAGACCTTCTGTTTAAGGTATTTCAGATGGTACAGAGTGAACCTACATAACATAGAAGGAAATTTATTTAGGCACAGCCAGATGAAAATTTTCTTGCCAACTTAGGAAGCAACAAATACCACTGAAACACAAAACATAGTAAAACACACAAGTTATCATCAACAAAAATGAGAATAAGTATATTATGAGTTGGAGTTTACAGCAATCAATATTGCCTTAAAACTTTTTCACATGCAGGCTATAGAACCAGTTACTGACCTACACGCTACGTAACAGCAAGAAACAGCAGCCACATCACCATCCTGGGGGAAACTGGATCAGGAAGGAGCCTCTTAATGACAGGGAGACACCTGTCCCCCAGAAGGCATGGATCCCCCTCAAAAGGAATGAAGCAGAACCTAAAGGTCATCACCCACCATCCTCTCCAAGGGACACAGCTCTAAAATTCTGTAGATGAAGGTCTGGTAATGGTGTCCATTGACAGTCTACAGTCCAGGAAAGGATGACCAAGGACAAAGAAAGGGGACTGGAGACCTAGAACCTAGGGGACAAGAGAACCCAAGAGAAGGCACTGGAAAACCCCACCCCACAGCAGAGCTTAGCAGGTTGTGGGGTCCTTAGAGGCTTCAGGTGGGGCTGATCAGGGTCATTAAGGCCCATCAGTGTCCCATTAAGCCCTTCCACAGGTTGTTCTTGAGGCTATGAAAGACTTTTGATCATACAGCACTAGCTCACAGTGCATGAGAAACTCTACAGAAGTGACCAAGTGCAAGGTGACTAATGCACCTGCACGAAGCTTCTGGACCTTTGAACTTTTGCAACCTCCCAGCTGTATGAACTTGGCAAAAAAAGGTCAAAAGGTCTGATTGTGTAATAGGACAATCCTTTAAGAAGCTTTGGATGAAGCAGATCAGAAACCATTTGGTACTTCTTATTTAGAATGTCTTTTTTTTTTCCCCCTTTCTTTTCCCCCTTTTTTTTTGTTTTTTTTTTAAGGCTGTCATTTCTCTTTTCTTCATACACAGCGTTTTCAAGCACCATCATCAAGAGGTCTTTCCCTAAGCTGTGTCCCATCCCCTGGAATAATAACAGCTTTTGAAGAATAACGAATCTCAGTTTTTCTGATTCAAAGGCATTTTGGGGTATCCAGCTCACAGCACTTTCAAGCAACTAATTTTCAGACAGTGGATACTTAATAAAAATAATGCCTCATTAGGGTTCTTGAGTTGGAGGAGTGCAAAAGCATTACCTACCTCTGGAGTTGCTAGGGTAGAATATTTCACCAGTGTCAAAAAAGAGTCATGGAGTTAGTTTCCTGCAGTCAGAACCTGCGAATCCCATTATGGCCCCTAAAATAACCATGCTTTAAAGCTCATCAAACACAGTTCTGACTAATTTGATGACCCATAAGCAAACTGTGAACTCAGGTCAAATCATCAACCGACCTATTTTCTCCCGAACCAAAGATTAAATGCAATGGGCATATGGCTAATGTGTACATTCATTCAACAGTAATTACCCTGAGGAGTTTGCAGTTCAGAAGCTAGTAATTATGTTATGCAACACGTTCAAAACACACTCTGCACGTTTACAATGAACCACCCAGCCATGTGCATGTGCCTCTCATTCTGCTGTCTGAGCTGTGGTTCTTCACGGGAGCCACTCTTCTTGCACCGCTGCTCTTCGCCCTCGGTGAGGTGAGAGAGATCTGAGTCAGCAGAGGAATCTTGCTCAGGAGCTGGTTTCAGTGCCCTACTTTTCACCTCGGATTTCCACTATCTCTGAGTTTACCAGCTGGAAGATGACAATCCCAAGTGAGAAGGCAGTAGAGATGAAGTAGGGGCTGCAGTCTTGTGGCCCCAAACCCTCTGCTTAACTTCTTCCAGGGCACCTTCCCACTGACACTCATCCTGTGCACTGCTGCTGCTGTGTCATGATAACTATTTACTCCAATTCATCAACACTAACAAGAAACCTCTTGTGTTTTTCCTTTAAGCATGACCTTCAAACAGCCATGCTAAGACACAGAGGGGGAGTCAGATGCCTAAACTTGATTACAGAGTTGAAAATCTCTTGGGTTGCTTATAGAACAGTTAGATCCTTAGATTTGTTAGAAATTTTACTATGTACCTGCCTCCTAGGTATATATTCAGTGAGACACACACCACCAGATGCCTTGAGACATTTCAGTTTTGAAAATAGGATTGAGCTGCTTTTTACCCACATTTTTATCTGTAAGCCAGGCACAGAACTGTTTGACTTTTCTTTTAAATAATCTGGAAGACAAAATTAGCACGATATGTTCCTCTGGCATCTTCATGGTGTTTCCCACAAGACAAATGTACATATTTTTTTAGAAGATAATAAACAACAAAGCTGCCGGGGTTTATTAAACATCAGAGTTACAGGAAAAACTCTGATATTAAATGTGCTGTTTGTTGTACTACACAAATACACAAACCTGAGCTAGAAAATTAGGATCAATGAAGATGGCAGGTGGGAAACACTAAAGCTTGTTAAATACCCTCTGGCATAGGGTGCTGGGCATGCAGGTCACGGATATGTCTGTATGGTCCCAGAATTTTTGCAACCTGTTTTCTCCATGGGATATAACAAAAAAGCATGGTGGAATTTTTCAGACACCACAGGGCACATTGACAGAGCAAGGGATGTGCAGTAAGGATGGATCCCTCAGGTGTGCTGGGAGCAATGCCCGACTTGAGGAGCGATTTCCACCGGGATTTTCAAGGGGGAGGAAGGAGAAGGGAAGCAAGAGTGGGTTCACAGCTGTCATGGGGCTGCAGCACACAGTGATGGCTCTCCATGCTATTGAAATAAACAGATCATCATGACTAATGCAAAGGGTTAAAACTTTCTAACATGGGGGCAATGAAGTGGGTGGGCAGGATGTTGCCAGGCAGAACGTGGCCAGGCAGGGCAGCATTAGGCAGGATACCTCTGATTTATTGCAAGGGCAAACCAGAGGTTCTGTTGATAAGCTTAGAGAAGACCCAGACTCAAATAGGTCTGGTTCAATGCATCAGCATTTCTCACCTATGTGCAAAAATTCAAGGCCCAGGGTCAAAAGTACACCATGAAGAAGACTTCGAGCCTTCCTCCCAACCACCCTCACCCATGACCACAAGAAAAGAGTATGCACACAGAGATGGGTAGAATCCTATGTTAATAACTTCTGGGAGATGATTTGAATAACCCTGCTTCTTGTATGGAAATGTAATGCATATGTATGATTTGTAAGGAGAAAAGGGTAACTGAATAACCAAGTGGTGTGCATGTTGGAGGAGTGATCCCCTACGTACCCAGGGCTGTAATAAAAGATACCTTGCTTAATATACCATACATAATATATATATATAAATATACCTTGTCTCAATCTGTGTGGCTATTGAGTTATACCAAGGGAAAGGGTTGTTTAATAAGGATATTTTGGTATGAAGAAGAGTTTAATGGAAAATGCTAACTTCTAGTGTCTTCAGCCTTAAGTGCTAAGCAAAACAGATAAAAGGAAACAATGACTAATTAAACCTATTGTGAACTCACATCATTAACATAATAAAAATCCCCTCCTGCAGGCTGGAAGGATCTCTTATTCACAAAATACCTCTACCCTCTGTGCATACCTGGGGAAAATAGAAGCCCTACCACTTTAAGTGGAAGGCAAGAACTAGTTAACCAAACCCGTAGATGAATTATATTGGTATACTTATAAGTATGGTAATTTTGCATTTTTTGTATGTAAAAGAAACCCTATGTTATGGGTAAGAGGTGCTAGATTGTGGATTTACTACCTACCACACCAGATAAACAGGCCCTCTTTTGGGATGACATCCAGGGCAGGCAATGTGGGAGGTCATGCTGGGGTGGACACATGGCTGTGGTTGCATCCAGGACTGCAATAAGCACCTCTGAGCAGGTGTCTGGAGCTGCCATACTGAGAAGAGCTTTGTACTTGTGATGGAGACAGAGTGTTCAAAAAAACACCAGATTTTCCAGGCTTTGCCATGGTAAGTGCAGAGCAGTTTGAGAGATGAGCCCATAAGAGAGCCCTAACTGCTTTTAGTCATCTTGTTTCTATTTACAGGTGTGAATGGAGCCTGCTTCATTCAAAAATGTTAGGAAGTCCACCCTAGGTCACCATGAATGCAAGTCCTGGCTTGCCTTTGGCTACATATGGCAAAGTTGTGTTACTGCAGCAGCTCAGCAGGAGTTACTCCATTGCACACGCAGGCATGGACTTACAGGAGCTATTGAAATCTTGAAAGACCCCAGGAATATGAGTGAAAGGAAACTATCGTATTAACCAGTGTCATAGTAGGGAAACTAGTAAGCAAACTGTGCGTAATAGCAGCCTTGTCAAAGGAATACATATCCTGTTTTCAGGTGAAGGTCAAAATTGCAATGGATGAGTCCTGCAAGCAGGAGTCCATCTGCATGGTGCTCACAAAAGGCCCTAATGATGAGGAAACTGCATTCCCAGGGGATGATACAGACATATGTCAATGAGGTCTGCAATGAGGAAAGCAAATATTTTAAGTCTTGCCTGGTCTGCCAGCAGCATTCAAGACTGAGTTTTGCTGACCGGTGCATGTCCCATGTGCCAACATACGAGTCAGAACATCTGAGTTTCTAGAGACTTCTGGAGCTTGCTGTGTGGTGTAGCAATTCTGCAAAAAACCATTAAGCAAGTTGGAAGCTCTCTCTTCAGAGCACTGAAACGAGGGCGCTGGCAGTACTACTTAGTCAACACATATGGCACTTTGCTATGATTTCTGTTTCAGAGTGTACTATCACTTGTGCTCTGTTTTTCTCACAGCTGCTCACTCCCAGTGTTAGCACACCCAGAATAGCCTGCTGGCATATAAATAGGGTTCTTCCTCTGCCACACATGGAGGTGTTGCAGACTCTCCCCACTTAATTTAAGATGGTGTTAATGCCATTTATATCATTCTGTGTCTTCCCATCCCCATGAGCCTGAGACACCGCGAGCTCCTGGGGCTGCTCATTCTAGGGCCTAGGAGAAATGACAAAACAAATGGTTATAACCAATTTCATCAGCAGGGAAAGCATTATCAAGAAAAAAAAATCCTACTAACTCCAAGGATCTACCACGTGATTCTTGTGAGCTTCAGAGCAAGTGCTCACCAAAGCAGCCCTACTTATGTAAGATAAATATTGTCTTCAAAGAAACCGTGGGCTTTGGGCAACACCGTTCTCCGAAGTCAAGCTTGTGGTACATCACCACCAGATCCTTAGTGCATGGCCACTTTGGGCATTTCCCAGCCAAGATGGAAGTTCAGCCCTGAACTCCCATCAAATGTCACACAAGTAGTTGCAGTCAGGCCCTGCTGTCCCCCATTTTTTCACTTTTCTCTCCTGTTCAAAAGCATTGCACAGCCTCCCGTGTCATTCAGTTGGGTATCTGACTCTGATCTGGTGAGACATTGTGAAGAGCAGCAGTCCCTTCAGACCTAGAAAAACACTATATATTACAGAGTGCACTTACAGAAGCTAAAAGTAACAGTGCCCCAAAAGCTGAAGAGGAAAGATTAGGGTAGAGCACAGGCTGCAAAAAAAGTATGATTATGGTTATTACGCAGATTCTAATAGTGGACACATAAAAGGTAACAGGAAATACTGAGGCTTCTGCTTTTTTCTCTAGTGCAATATAGAATTTCAGTTTTCAGTATGTTCTTGGCAGAAGTTTGAAAACAGTGTTTTGCTCTCAAAGTGATTTTCCTTTTGTCCATTTGGCAGATTCCCTGCCATGATGAACAAAGATGAAACCAAAAAATGATGAACAAATAAATAGATTTTTTTCTCTCTCTGTCTTGACTGACACAACCACTGGCATCAGGACATTACATATTTTTATGGGCTCTTGTATGATGGGACCTTAAAGTCTGGGTGGCACTCTCAAGTGTCACTGTAGTAAAAAGTAAATATAAAATAGGGGTGTTCGAACTGTTTTCCTCAATGTATTTTTAACCATTAATTGCTTTTTAACCAAAATCACAAATACTCTGAGGTCTGGAACTTCTAGTTTTCCAAAAAAAACAACCTGGCAATCAATTTAAAATCGCTACTTGCACTGTCAGCAAAGGTTAAGATTTGATTTTTTAAAAAATAAAACACCAAAACATTTTCTATTTTTATGAACGGTCAAGAGTTTTAATAATTCTACACAACAAAATTGCTGTCCAAAAATACTGGGATACATGACTGTCATGTTCCCAACCACTTGTTTATTAATAATACCACACAAATGCTCCCTCTGTTGGTTGATTTTCAAAACCTATTCCAAATATCACAGTAGCATGCATAAAGAGGGGTGGTTTGGTTTTTGGTTTTCTTTTTTTTTTGGGGGGGGGAACAAGAAACAAACAAAACAAACAAACAAAAAACCCAAACTCTACAATCCAAACTGTGGCACACAAGAATAACTTGTTCAAATTATTGGCAATCTGTCAAACAATATTAATTAAATTTTAACAGCCATTAAGTCAAATTATTTGCATCCAGAACTAAATAACATTCACACAGCAGAACTTAAAATTCCATTTTGGAAGGCTTGCAGGCCAATTCTTTCTGGACCAGTAAAAGTGCTCTCTTGCAATGAAAAGAATACTACTGTTATTCTATTTTCTTGTGGAGTGAAAAGGCACTACTGTGTATCATTAAGAAAACACTTCTCTATTAGCATGGAGAGCAATAATACTAAGGAGGAATTTGGGAGCTTTGTTTATGTACATTAAATTTCCAACAAGTAGTTCTTTAGGAGCTGGAGTGGTTTTGTGCAGCAAGGAGCCTTTCTGAGCCTAACGGTTGCCATCAAGGAAAAAAATTCTGTTTCCATGGAAACTTCCGAGGTGGACCAAGCATGGATTAATCAAAATACAATGAAGCCTTTTTGCAAGGTACTAGAAAAAATCTAGTTTAAAGTGAGCACTGCTGCTCTTTCCTTCCATTCATGCAGGAAAGCATGGGAAATTCTCCCAAAATGTCTATGTGANATAAGAGACAGGGGTTCTTCCTCTGCCACACATGGAGGTGTTGCAGACTCTCCCCACTTAATTTAAGATGGTGTTAATGCCATTTATATCATTCTGTGTCTTCCCATCCCCATGAGCCTGAGACACCGCGAGCTCCTGGGGCTGCTCATTCTAGGGCCTAGGAGAAATGACAAAACAAATGGTTATAACCAATTTCATCAGCAGGGAAAGCATTATCAAGAAAAAAAAATCCTACTAACTCCAAGGATCTACCACGTGATTCTTGTGAGCTTCAGAGCAAGTGCTCACCAAAGCAGCCCTACTTATGTAAGATAAATATTGTCTTCAAAGAAACCGTGGGCTTTGGGCAACACCGTTCTCCGAAGTCAAGCTTGTGGTACATCACCACCAGATCCTTAGTGCATGGCCACTTTGGGCATTTCCCAGCCAAGATGGAAGTTCAGCCCTGAACTCCCATCAAATGTCACACAAGTAGTTGCAGTCAGGCCCTGCTGTCCCCCATTTTTTCACTTTTCTCTCCTGTTCAAAAGCATTGCACAGCCTCCTGTGTCATTCAGTTGGGTATCTGACTCTGATCTGGTGAGACATTGTGAAGAGCAGCAGTCCCTTCAGACCTAGAAAAACACTATATATTACAGAGTGCACTTACAGAAGCTAAAAGTAACAGTGCCCCAAAAGCTGAAGAGGAAAGATTAGGGTAGAGCACAGGCTGCAAAAAAAGTATGATTATGGTTATTACGCAGATTCTAATAGTGGACACATAAAAGGTAACAGGAAATACTGAGGCTTCTGCTTTTTTCTCTAGTGCAATATAGAATTTCAGTTTTCAGTATGTTCTTGGCAGAAGTTTGAAAACAGTGTTTTGCTCTCAAAGTGATTTTCCTTTTGTCCATTTGGCAGATTCCCTGCCATGATGAACAAAG
The DNA here is from genome assembly GCA_038090715.1 of Florisuga fusca. Taxonomy (NCBI): domain Eukaryota; kingdom Metazoa; phylum Chordata; class Aves; order Apodiformes; family Trochilidae; genus Florisuga; species Florisuga fusca. Next base: position 52,559,480 of record JAAWXA010000005.1, on the reverse strand, counting down.
ATGAAACCAAAAAATGATGAACAAATAAATAGATTTTTTTCTCTCTCTGTCTTGACTGACACAACCACTGGCATCAGGGGACCTTAAAGTCTGGGTGGCACTCTCAAGTGTCACTGTAGTAAAAAGTAAATATAAAATAGCGGTGTTTGAACTGTTTTCCTCAATGTATTTTTAACCATTAATTGCTTTTTAACCAAAATCACAAATATGCTGAGGTCTAGAACTTCTAGTTTTCAAAAAAACAACCTGGCAATCAACTTTAAATAGCGACTTGCACTGTCAGCAAAGGTTAAGATTTGCTTTTTTAAAAACTAAAACACCAAAACATTTTCTGTGTTTATGAATGGTCAAGAGTTTTAATAATTTTACACAACAAAATTGCTGTCCAAAAATACTGGGATACATGACGGTCATGTTCCCAACCACTTGTTTATTAATAATACCACACAAATGCTCCCTCTGTTGGTTGATTTTCAAAACCTATTCCAAATATCACAGTAGCATGCATAAAGAGGGGTGGTTTGGTTTTTGGTTTTTTTTGGGGGGGGGAGGGGCAGGAAACAAACAAAACAAACAAACAAAAAACCCAAACTCTACAATCCAAACTGTGGCACACAAGAATAACTTGTTCATATTATTGGCAATCTGTCAAACAATATTAATTAAATTTTAACAGCCATTAAGTCAAATTATTTGCATCCAGAACTAAATAACATTCACACAGCAGAACTTAAAATTCCATTTTGGAAGGCTTGCAGGCTAATTCTTTCTGGACCAGTAAAAGTGCTCTCTTGCAGTGAAAAGAATACTACTGTTATTCTATTTTCTTGTGGAGTGAAAAGGCACTACTGTGTATCATTAAGAAAACACTTCTCTATTAGCATGGAGAGCAATAATACTAAGGAGGAATTTGGGAGCTTTGTTTATGTACATTAAATTTCCAACAAGTAGTTCTTTAGGAGCTGGAGTGGTTTTGTGCAGCAAGGAGCCTTTCTGAGCCTAACGGTTGCCATCAAGGAAAAAAATTCTGTTTCCATGGAAACTTCCGAGGTGGACCAAGCATGGATTAATCAAAATACAATGAAGCCTTTTTGCAAGGTACTAGAAAAAATCTAGTTTAAAGTGAGCACTGCTGCTCTTTCCTTCCATTCATGCAGGAAAGCATGGGAAATTCTCCCAAAATGTCTATGTGACATAGAGTTTAATTAGCATGGTAAAAAGTTAGGTATTCTTATATTTATAATTAGTGTGTGGTTGTGAACTAGGAGCTGGGGATATATAACATGAAGAAAGGGAGTGAAATAAAGAATCTAAAATTATATTTATATTCCTCTTCTATCTGCTACCAAATGTTATCAAGCAGCTGGTTCTGTGTTTTAAAAATTTTAATAGCTTTTTCTGTGCTCATTGCTTAATATTGAAGGCTTATTCTAGTATTCAAAATCCAAGCTATAGCTTAGGCTTTTTTTGTTCTTGTTATGACTACACATGATACTATATCATTCTCAGCTACCATCAGAGGAGAAGTTTCTGCCACCAGAATTTAGCTGTGAGTTCTGCCATTGTCCAGGGATGAACAAAAGAGACAAGGTAAAAAACAGCCTTCTTTTGCCAATGGTCTCAACAAAGGAAAATGACAACAGAGCTCCATTTTTATAAGAGCATTTCCACTGAAGCGGTTCTTTTGTCAGTTCTTTGTGTTAGCAAAAGAGATACCTTCTTTTTACAAATCTGAAGTTATTTTCTAATTATTCTATTATGAGAAGGTGTTCAAAAATACTCTGAAAGTGTGAGAGCAGCATACAATAATTACAATGGTAACCAACAAATGTCAAATGACTCTAAACACTCCATTTGTATACAACAACATGATACTAATGTTGAAGACACAAAATGCTCTTCCACTTCTAAGCCAACCTTGGAACCAGGCTCCACTCTGGAAAAATTGCCAGCAACAGCATTGGCAGGGTTCCACTTTTGTGTTTTTCAAAGGTTTGGTAGCAAATACACTCACAGAATTTGTTTACTTTATTACTGTTCAGCAGGGATCTAAGGCTCAAGCTGGGTTTTCCATCCCCAGCATCACCATTAGTAATAAAGGCTATGTCAGTCAAATTATGATCACAATAATCTCTGTGTAGTCCCTGTGTTATTAAGAGATTTGCTCAAGTGTTACTTGGTGAAGAAGTCCACCATTGGTGAGCAGCACACGTGGATACCTTGGTGCATGAGGAGGATGAGCTCTATGGGCTCCTGCAGGTTGAAATGCAGTAGGAAGCAGCAAATGCTTAATTTCTGTCACTCAGGAGGGCAGATGTGACTCTGAATACACAACAGCTTGGTTTGTGCAACCATGCATCTCAGCAGCACATCCTAAAAAGCAGATTACACTCTGTCAGTTCTTACTTATATTTGAGAAATACTCACGACATACCAGATACTGTCCCAGAAGGTAAGGCAGTGTTGTTGCTTTCAGGACAGTTTGGGGGCACCCCCTGTGCATTCAGCAGTGGCAGTTGTAGGAGACACGTGGGGCACCATAGAGGACCAAGGTAAAGGGTGAGTGTCAGAAGAATGGAGCCAGGCTCTTCCAAGGGATGTCCAGTGATAGGACAAGGGGTAACAGGTGCAAGCTGGACCATAGTAGGTTCTGTGTAAATATAAGGAAAAGCTTTTTCATTGTGATAGTGACAGAACACTAGAATTCAAGTATTCAATTCAATTCAATTCAAGGATTGAATTGAGGTTGTGGAGTCTCCTCTGGAGACATTCAAAACCCACCCAGACACGTTCCTGTGTGACCTGCACTAGGTGATCCTGCCCTGGCGAGGGTTTGGACGTGATGATCTTTTGAGGTACCTTCCAACTGCTAACATTCTGTAATTCTGTGATTCTGTGAGTTGCCCAACACAAGTTCAGGTGAGTCTTTGCAAGGGCACAGGCATGCCGAGCAGTGCAGATGTCCACGCCAAGGTGCCAGCCGTGGGAGTTAGGGACATATGGAAACGCAGCTTCCACTTCAGTGAAAACATGGCCACATGCCTAGGGCACAGGGAAGAATTAACTCTTAAAGGCCTGCAGGAGAGGCCGGTACCCTCCCATTGCTGTAGGCTGCTCTCCCAGCCCAGCTGCCAAACTGGTCTGCAGGGGCAAGAGCATCCCCAGCATGACAGGACCAGCACAGCTGGCCAGAGGGAAGGTCAAGCCACATCAAAAACACAGACTGTGTATCCAAGCAGAGTGGGCACCACATGGGACTGGACATGCTGGGTAAGACAGGGTCTAGGAAGCATAAGCAGAGATTTGGGGAGGCCAGATGAAAGCAGGTTTCAGAGTTTTCCCTGTGACCCCCTTAAGCACTGCCTCCAAGAGCCTGCAGACCCTTGCCCTTAGCTCTGCCTGCTCCATGCCACACATCTACACCAGCCCACATCCCTCAGAGGCTGCTGCCTCTCCCACCAGCCCTTTCCCCTCTCTGTAGGGGCACATGGAGCCTTTGGGGCTACAGCTGTACCAGTGAGGTGGAGGAGATGAGCTTGGGCTGATCCACAAGAAAAGGGACAGGTGGCCCTGGGGATCACCTTGAGGAGCATGGCATGTGGCTTCTGCTGTTCCAGAGAGCTGGGTCACCACTGGCTGTCTGACAGCAAACTGCAGGTCTTTCAGCTCATATGAAGAAGATGATCTCCTGTCCCCCAGCAGACTGCAAAGAAAAGGAGAAGTTTTATTTATTATTTCTTTGGCTTCAGTATGAACCAGATTGAGACCAATTTCTCAGAGATATGTTCTCCCCCTTGGCCCTCCCCAGCTAGTAGAAAGTGCTTTGGGTCCAGCAGCTTTTCACATGTGACCTCTTTTTCTAGCCTATTCCTAGGCTCCTGGTTTTAGTCAGAACATAATCAATTTCCTTTTTAGTAATTTTACTTTTCAGTAATTGTACTTTCTGAAATTAACAGAAGGTTTTTTCAGTGATAGCAAGTGATAACACTTGATGTTTATAGTTACTGCTGGAGGGTGGTATGAAGAAAGGCTCTTGCTCTTAAATATTCCAACAGAAAGTAAGGTCACTGCCTGGTTCCGCTATACTTCTTATGCACCAGAAATACAAGGGGTGGAAAGGAGTCACACCTGTGAGAGGTGACCAAAACTTGACCAACTGAAGTATCCCACCCCATACTTGTTTCACTCTGAATAAATCTGAGTGCTCATGAGGGTCAGGTTCTCTTCCTTCATGGCCAGTATCCTGGGAGGATTTAATCTGTTTTTCTACCTTTGATCCTGATCCTAAATCCCTGTGTTCCTGAGCCTACTTCCTGACTGCCACCAACACCAGAAGCCCAGTCTGGGACTTTCCCAGGGCTTGGTGGTGTTACTGGGGGGAAGTGCAATATTGGTTTTTTATATCATTGTACATGTATCATTATTTTCATTTTCATCATTACTGTTTCACTAAAGCTGTGTAGTTTCGTTTCCAGCCCAGAAGCCTCTCTCCCTTTTTCTCTTTCTGGGAAGGCAGAGGGGTTAACAAAAAGCATCTGTCTTTCATGTAATTTCTGGCCCAGTGTTAAACCTTGTTAATAAATATGCCTAAAATGTCAAAATCACTAAGAAGGTTCAAGGAGAGGCATCTATTTGCCTCCCTTTCCCACCAGCTTCCAGGTGCAGGCTGCCCTCAGGACACCACCTCAGACAGCACAAGCTTGTGTCAGAGCTGGCACAAGTTAGCCAAAGTGCTAAACTCCCCAAATTACTGTTTCCTAGTGCAGTTTCTTTTCACCAGGAAACATTGATTTGCCCTAGTGGAAATACCCCTTCGGAACAAACACCTCACTACAGAGTCTCTTTCACTGGGAAATGATGTGAGAAGAGGCTTAAGAAGCAACTTTCTCCCTGCTCCCCACCCCGCAGGCTAATACAAGACTTGATGGGTTTATTTTCTTATGGCAGCCACAACTTCTCTTCATAGTTAAGACTTTAGACCTCCTTATAACTCTACATCTTAGCCGCAGCGAAGGGATGGGGACGAGCCACCTCCATCACCCGGGTGACAAGGGACATCTAGTGGCACCGCGCCTCCCAGCTCCGGCCGCAGGGACAGCCAGCCCCGCTGCCCCAGGGGGGACAGCCACCTCTCCTGTCCCCACGCTGTCCCAGCCCCCCGCAGGAAAACCCCAGGGCTGGTGCAGGGAACATCAGCTCTCTGCCTTCCCCAGCCTCGCGTTTCAGCAGCCTGTGCAGAACCACTCCTCATCTCCTCCTCGGGTCTGCTCTTTCAGTCCTGTTCCACTGTTAAGTTTTCCTAATAATATAATAATGCATTATAGATACAATAATCTGTTCACAGTAAGAGGCTGGTTATTTCACTGGGATAAGAACATATGCAGTCTTCTCCAATTATTCGGAGAAGTATATGGCTTAAGAGGAATGTATGGCTGTGTGAAAGGAAAATAAGTCAGAACATGGTTAGAACAGGACTCTTGAAAATTGTAACCACATGTCCTGGCAAGATTTTCATTTTGGTTAATTAAAAAAAAAAAATACTGGCATGACATCCAGCTTAATTATTTACATCATTAATGAAGACTAAAGATGCTGTTATTATAAACAGACCAAGGAACACTGAAGAAATAATTTTCACAGAATTTCCCTTACAAGCAAGGAAGGCCCTGTTGCATGGCTCCTGGTCCAGGCCCCTGGCAGGGAGAGACCAAGCCCTGGGGACTTAGACAAGCAAAGAAGGATAGCTCAGGGCAAGGAGTGATGCAATGGCATCTGAGCCCAAATCAGACCTCTCAGATAGTTGTTTCACTGTAGAAAATACTACAGCTGGTAAAACACAAATCCCAGGAAGTTGTCTTTTAACCACTTACTGGTCAAAGTGTATTGTGGAGCTAGCTAGCCTCTAGCTGAAAGGTGGGCAGCAGTACTGAGTCCTGCTGGCAAGCTTGTACAGAAGACTCAGTCCTAATCTCTCTTTCCTTCAGAGCATGTGCACTGTTTTACTTTCAATAACCTTTGAAAGTTTGTTACAGTGGTTCATAAAGAGGAGCAGCTCCCCAAAAAGGATGTCCTGTTCTTGTACATCTCTTGTTGTTTCTCTGCTTTGTTTGGTGGTTCTCCAGTCACTTCTGGTTCTCCAGCCTCAGGCTTCCAGAAATGCCTTCAGTGATGTAAATAAGTTCCTACTGTTGACCAAATCTGTGATATTCTATTTAATTTTAATGAGCAGGTTTTAGCTGTTGTTTTATGGGTTCAGCCATAATTGGTACAAATAAAATGTTAAAATGGCAGACCCTGAAAGATTCATAATGAGCAATGTAAATGACAAAACTCTTATAAAAAAACCCCAACCCTTTTGAAATGAGGTTATAACACTAAACAAAAACTTCTCTGTACTCAGCAATTTAAATTAAAACGTGGCAATTAGGTGATTTAAGCAATGAACATGCAACAAAAGAATCAAGCTGAATGCCATGTAATAGCCAAACTGAAAGCACAAGAATCACAATAATATATCTTACTATAGCTCAAAAACATCTTACTATAGAACAAAACCATGTCTTGCTATAGAACAAAAATGTCTTATTCTAGAACTTCATTCTTGCTACACACACAATGGCAATTCAGTGTAGTTAGCCCATCAGGTTAAATCAATATGAGTATGCCCTTATTTTGAGCAAGTGCAAAACCAGAATGGGTCCTGTGTGGGAGGAGACAGGGTAGAGTGACAAGCCAGGAGGATCAGCTGGGGTTTGGAAAGCTGAATTATCTGTCTCCTAAACAGTGAGGTGAAGGTACACGTGGCTTCGGTCCACATAACAGCTTGCTGTCATTGAAGAAGGATGATTACACTTCACTCTCCCCTGCACTCTTCCTTGTGTCAGGTCTGGCATTCACCTCCTTTAGAAAATCAACTTCACCAGCAAAACTAATGCCCCCATTCTCCCAGTCCCACAAAAGCCAGTGAAAAATTACTTATGAGAGAAGTCAACAAAATGTCACTTGCAGGGGTTTACAGCACATCTCTGCTATGATGTAGTTATAGTTTTTGATCTGCTTTGAGTGCTTATTTCTCCACCTACAGCTATTACAACAATTACAATAATTTTCTGAAACATTCAGAAGTGTTTGCTAAGAAACAAGAATCCCTGACTCCTTCAACTTTTTGAGCTCACGACAGAAGTGATTTTGTGCTTAGCTGGAAAGGTCTGAGGCCACATGTGGCCCATTCCTACTGGGTATAGCTCTTACACCATGTAAGTGCTAATACGTAGGAGCCAAATTAGAAATTAGAGTAGTCTGAGCTGTCCTCACTCTTTTTTCTTTTCCAGATTGCTAGAAAATAGGTCTGGGAGTGTGGAAGAGACATGGTCAGTATACAGGTGAATAAGTGAAAACTGTAGTAGCAACAGAGGGTTGGTATATTATATTTGCACCATGTTCAAATGCAGGGAAGAATCCCAAAAGTATGTGCCAGGACTTCAGAAAATGTTGGGTTTTGTTTAGATAAAATGAAATTTCTCAAAGTAAAAAATCCTTTTCTGTTCATTTGCCTTCTGCTTCTTTCAGATGTTAGGTAATATCTGAATTCCATTTCAAACTGTTCCTAGCACCTCCAAGGAAACCATAGATTTGAAAAGCTGGCTAAGATTTCCCCCTAATAGCTCAAATTTCTCTCTCCTTACATGTAGTAGAGCCCCTGATTGTCACAGGACACACAACGTAAGCAGCACTGCGCTTGCATAAAATTTCTCCTCTGCTGAGCAGAGTGTGGTGGCCCCATGGCTCTGCCATCCCCAGTGGTGTCAAGACCCACCCTGGGGCTGCCAAAAGGGCCTACAGCAAAAGGCTGCCTAGAAGATACTTTTGTCATAGGGCTTTTAAGTGTCACCTGAAAAAAATCTCCCACATACCTGAGGTTTCAGTTTCACAGGAGCAGGTTTGGATTGCATCCTAGAAGAAACTTCTTCACTGAAAGGCTTATCAACCACTGGAACAAGCTGCCCAGAGGGGTGATTGAGTCACCACCATCCCTGGACATGCTTAAAGGAAGTTTAGATGTGGTGCCTAGGAACATGGTTTAGCACGTGACATGGTAGAGTCAGGTTAATGATTGGACTTGGTGATCTTAAAGGTCTCTTCCAACCAAAATGATTCTGTGATTCAGTGGTTCTAAGATGGCATCAAAATGAGCTTTTTTAAAATTATTATTGCCTAGACTAGATTTTCCTATGAAAGCACTGGGGAAAAAAATACTCATGCCCATATGACTGAAAGAATAACATGAGAGCTGGAAGTGGTGCTAAACCTTTTGGATGGCCAAAGCTCTGCAACCTCAACTTAGAGACCTTGCATGGCTGCAGTCCACTTGTCCCTCAGTCTGGGGTTGTCACATATGTTTAAGAATAGATTATTTATTTGTTTTCCTTTCGTGTTCTGTTCCAAAAAAAAAAAATTATGAAGAACATTTGTGGTTGGGAGGAAGTAGAAAATGGCCCTTTGGAAGGTGCAAGAAACCCACAGAAACCCTGACTCAACAAACTCACTTTCAGTTTGTTTGGCTGTCTGTCTCCTCCTGTCCTTCCCTTTTTTTCCTCTGCAACCTTTCCCCAGTCTTCTCTCCGAGGTTTCTTGCTTTACCCATTCACTTCCTTTTCCCTCTCTCTGGAAGGATCTCTTAATATTTTTCTTTAATTTTTTTTTTTTTTTTTTTTCAGTTTGCAACTCCCATCCATGTCCCCTCTCTTTTCACCTCTTGCAAACACTGCAACTCTCTAGAAAAAGACCACAGGCCAAAAAGGGAAGGAGATGAAGCAAGGACAAAGCTTTATGGAGCAAAACAAAACTGAGAACACTTTCTCATGGAAAACTTTTAAAGAAACAGACTTATCTTTTCCATTTGATGTTTCTCTTGGGAAAAAAAAAAAAAACATTTTTTTTCTATTACAGCATTTCACTGAAATTCTAATAAAATGAAACATACGCACACCTGTACTTTCTCTTCTTTTTTTTTCCCTTCCCATTTTTTTTTCCTAACCAAAACCACTGTGCAGTGAACATAAAATCCATTTCTTTTTCCCCAGAGCTCGTCGTGGTCATAAGACATATGAGCATCTCAAATTTGTATTTGGCAAACTGCTGCCACAACAGAATGATTCTAAAAATCCTAGGAAGAAGATAATGCCTTTCACAGCCCTTCTACCACTCCGAGCAGAAACCTTCTCTAGTCCTCCACTTCTCTAAAATCTCCAGTCCTGGGATATGAGGAGGGACTGAAAGAGACCTGGTGCTTTAAAACAACATTTAGTTTTGAAACCATCATGAGAAATGTTGCAAGAAAAGGTATCTGGTGGGCTCAGCTGCCCACAACAGACTGTTATTTTGCTGTGGAAACAAGGACTACCAAAGGGGGATGTTACTACTAAGTACCCAAACCACCAGCAAAGGGATTCTGTGTTTTAGGTACACCTGCCCTCAAAATTAACCTGCAGAGCCGGTCCTCTCGGCAGGCTGGGCTCAGCATCCAGCAGTTGGCACTGTTGCTCCACGGGAGAAGTGACAGGCAGCGGCAGCAGCCAGGGATGCAGCAGCATCAGCGCCCCGATACAAGGCAAGGTAGCAGACGGTACGGATAGGCACAAAACCAAGATGTCTTGTAAACAGTGAAGGATCTAAAAAATGAGACTAGAAAGGCATAAACAGGAGCATCAGGAGGCAGTTGTAGTGCAAGCCCATGGACAGGTCTTCTGAGCATCGCTTGTGAACACAGTCATGATGATACACATTGCCTGCACGTGAAGACAGCCACGCTAAAAACACAGCCTGTGAGGATGTGTTGTGAGAAAGGGAAAAAGATTTCCATGGTGAATACATGTACCACCCTCCCTTACACCTTACAAATTTAATGTATCCTGTGAGACAGGTAGAAAGCAGTGATGTGCTGCAAAAGAGTTGGGAAATTCAAATCGATCTTGTCACAAAGTAGCACATGAAAAAATTCTTCACCAACAAGAGACTTCAAAGTACACTCTGAGAATATCTAGAAAATGGAAATTTTCTTCCAAATGGGAAGGCCCCTCCTCTCCTTCAGGGGTTTGCTGCTGGCAGCACAACATGAAGTAGAGATAGCTGGTATAGATGAGTGATGGAAGGCCAGAAGGGGGGATATCACAGCTGAAAGGCAGCCTTGCAGGAGTTGATATAAAGAAAAAGATGTTTGCTATCTTTTCCCATCCCCGAGACCTTCAGTATCTCCCAAGTCACTTGGAAAAGTCACAGCCTACCAAAAGGTAAAATGAACAACTCAGACTTTACAACTACCATCTTTTTTTTAGAAAATGGGGAAGTTTAAACGGCTGACAACCACAGATCTGCTTTTTGTGAATTTTAGTACATGTCTTGGCAAAAAAGAAGGGAAGAAGGGGTAAGAATTAAATGAGAGCAATTTAAAATCTCCAAAAGATAAGTGTTTGGAAACATCTGGAAGGTGAGAAGAAAGGAACTAAAAAAACCCAAACCAACAAACAAAAATACCAACACGGAACAACCCCACCCCCCCAAAAAAAAAGTAATTCCAACCAACAGCAAAAAAATTAAGGAACAAACCACAACCAAAAACATACTATGGAAAAGGAAGCTATTTCAGTACATCACACAGGGAGTTTTAGGCATCCCCGAGTGCAGAAGCATGAAAGATTGTCTGGAAGAAGGGCATATGTTTGAGCTCTGCCTGTGCTTCTTGCTCAGCACCAGACTTCTTCCATCACTAAGGAATGTTCTGTAAACAAGTTAAAGGCTGGCCTTGAGCAGACACAAGACAGTAAGGGAGAGAAAACTATGGGCTGAAAATATGAAATGGTTAAGGGTGAGAGACTCTTACTCAAGGTCTTTCTGCTGGTCAGTGGTTTGAGGAGGGGGAAAAAGACCTCATGCTAAGAGAAAGAAGTAAAAAAAGGAGAAAAAAAATATTGAGATATAGAAAAGAGACATTGAAATAAATTAATTCTGGGGTTCAAAACTGGCCAAGGAGCTAAAGCATAAGTTTCCATACATGTTAAAAATATATGAGGAAAAAAAAAAAAAGAGAATATAAAAAATTATATAAAAATATATGAGAAAATCAGCACACAATTCAGAGAAATCAGTACCTGATTTCTGCATGTCTGTGTCAAACTGCACTGCCTGAATTATGGGCATCTTACATATTCTGTGTATTCACATATGAAATTCAAATCACAAAGTTTAACTTACCCTTGCTTATATCTCTATGTGCAGAGACAGAGGCCACGTAAAACCCATCGGGCCCAGTTAGGAAGACAGCATCAGTTTTGCACCGATTATGCCAATTTTGCACCTGGAAGCCCCACTAGCATCACAGGGATTGACACACAGACACTAAGAGCTGGACTGCCTACATCCAGTAGTGAGAGTTGGGAGTTTCATTCACAAGGGAAACCCAACACAAAACACCTTTAGTCTCACTACTGCTTCTGCCCATCTCTTTGGAGGAAGCGGCAGCAACAGTGGAAATACTAGGTGCCATTAGTTACATGGAAATCTGATCTTCCAGTACCACCACTAGACGTCCCCTTAGCTCCAGCCAACAAAGCAGAAGTGATTCTGTAGCCCTGAGGGCTTCTCCAAGAGACACCCTATGCAACTCCAGCAGCCAGGATAGAGCAGTGCAGGCACCCGGGGGCAAGTGGCTGAAACAAGGGCTCTCCAGGGACTCTGCCTACAGCCTGGTGGTTTCTAGACCATGTTAGCTGCACACACGATTTATGCACTACAGTCACACCCCCTGTTTGCCAAGCAGAGACATACCTTAAATGTTAGCACCGGGATGAGAAGAATGGGTCTATTCAGGCATGGTCACAGCCTATGTTCACCTTCTCAGCTGCCTGGGGAAAGCCACCGAGATGGATCTGCACCAATCCTGATCCTGGCAGGTCTGGAAATTTCCTCTGATACTCTAATTAAGAAGCCAAGTATCAGGTGATGCAAGGCAACACAGCTGCCAAGGGAGTGATGCCCCTCTATGGCCTCTGTGAATGGCTCTTACCTTCCAGAAGAGAAAATCTTACATTCTCCATGTTCTGCCTCTGACATGAGGTTAGATAAAATATGTTTAGGAGGCATGACCTGGCCTGTGGCCCAGCTGTCTGACCAGAGTAACCGCACTCTTTCCTTATAAACAGGACACTGTTCCTTCTGGGTATCTGTGTTTTGCCAGTTCAGCTTTATTCAGCCCACTGGAATTATACACACATATATGTAATGAATTTTCCAAAACTGAGGCAGTGGCTGTGGAATTCTGTTTGGAAGCTCTGCTTTTCCTCCAGCTTTAGTGAAACATAGAAAAATCAGCTGTTGCAGTGCCACTTGAAGTGGGCTGTTTAGGTACTTGAAAATGTGTTAACTTGGTTCTCAAGGAGAGCCTGAGAGAACTTGGCGTGTTTGAGAGCTGTGTTCACCTTCTGAGACTGACACTTAAAATCATAGAATCATAGAATTTTCAGGGTTGAAAGGGACAATTAAGATCATCTAGTTCCAACCCCCCTGCCATGGGCAGGGACACCTCCCACTGGATCAGGTTGCTCAGAGCCCTGTCCAGCCTGGCCTTCCAGGGATGGGGCTTCCAGGACCTCTCTGGGCAACCTGTTCCAGTCTCACCACCCTCACAGCAAAGAACTTCTTCCTAACATCCAATCTAAAACTACCCTCCTCTAGTTTGAATCCATTCCCCCTAGCCCAGTCACTACCTGACATCCTAAAAAGTTCATCTCCAGCTTTCTTGCAGGCCCCCTTCAGATACTGGAAGGCTGCAATAAGGTCTCCTCAGAGCCCTCTCCTCTCCAGTCTGAATAACCCCAACTCTCTCAGTCTGTCTTCATAGAAAAGGTGCTTCAGCCCTCAGATCATCCTCGTGGCCCTTCTCTGGACACATTCCAGCACATCCATGTCCCTCCTGTAAAAGGGTCTCCAGAACTGGATACAGTACTCCAGGTGGGGTCTCACGAGAGCAGAGTAGAGGGGGAGAATCACCTCCCTGGACCTGCTGGCCACGTTTCTCTTGATGCAGCCAACGATAGGGCCAGCTTTCTGGGCTGCAACTGTACGCTGATGGCTCATGTTGAACTTCTCATCCACCAGCACCCCCAGGTCCTTTTTTCCTCAGGGCTGCTCTCAAGCCAGTCACTGCCCAGCCTATATCAGTGCTTGGGATTGCCTCGACCCAGATGCAGGACCTTGCACTTAGTCTTGTTGAACTTCATGAGGCTGGCATGGGCCCACTCCTCCAGCCTGTCAAGGTCCCTCTGGACGGCATCCCTTCCCTCCAGCACCAGGGTGGTTGAAATCATCCACGAGGACCAGGGCCTGTGAACACGAAACCTCTTGTAACTTATGGAGGGCCATAAACTTGTAGCTTATGGAGGGCCACATCTGCTTGGTTCTGCTGGTTCTTACTTACCCCTTACACCTTACTTCCTACATCTTACATCATCTGTGTGGTTCTTACTTGCACCCTATGTCATACGTCACAAGAATAACATCATCACCATTGCTTCAAGCATTTCAGGATGGAACACAAGGAGAAGTTGAGAACTGAGGTAAATTCTGCTCTGGCAGAGTGTCAGGAGAACAGAACAAGTGACTTTGGAGAGGATTTCCTTTCTAGTCTTCAATTAAAGCAGCCACTATTAACCTCCTCCCTACTACTTCGCCCCCACCTTCAGGAACATAGGGTAATATTCTAACTACCAACTGGGAACATTGTGAATAACTCATTGTGGTAATTACTTTGACACAATTATAACTATCATATTAACAATCACCACAATTAAAGATCACCAGCTTTCTTGCTGTTGCCAGGTATTTCACTGTTGACTCTGGTGTACACCCATGGTTGCTCAACGTCACGTGAAAGGGGTTGCAGAACTCTTGTTGCTTTAAAACTATACTGGTAAGGTCAGAGGGGAGGTTTTTGTCCTCCAGTCAAGCCCCTGCTCAGTCAGAAAACCTTATAAGTCACCTTCCATGGTGTGAGTTAACTTTTCTTGTCTTCTGTGCTCTCTCAGAAACACAAATGCTCTACGTTAAAGCAGGCAGAGCATACATAAAGTACACACCACAGGGGTTCGGGTGGGTGACAACAAGAAGTAAGTCTTTAAATTGCAGGAAGGGAATTTAGGTGAAGCATGAGGGCCTGCTTTCCAGCCATGGGGATGATGAAGCAGCTGAAAGGAGCACCTGGGGATGGTGTAGGACCTTGAACCTTGGATGTCATTGTGGACAGGTCATGAAAACATCCCTGAGAGCCAGGTGCCTGCAGTTGATTCTCCTCCTGAACATGCTCTCCAGCCCCATCACCTGTGGTACCACAGCTTCACAGCAGAAGTCTTGCCCCTCTGATTTAAATAGAGATATAAACTTTCTGAGGACTAGGAATAGCAGTTGCATGGTATGAAGGAACACTTTCAGACCTCCGCTGGGGTTATTTTGCAAGGACAACTTTCTGAACAAAAAGGGGGCTGAGCTAACCCATTTCTCTGCCAACTCCACCCGCAATAAGTAGATGCCAATCTTTCTTTGAACTTTGTCCCTGAATTAGAAAGGTAACCACAAGCCATCAGATAAGAAACTGGACACATCAAAATAGTCAAACAAAACCTGAAGGACTTTGATAGTAAACACATGTGGACTGAAGGCACTTTCATATGGATCCCTTACTTCAACATGCAGAAAGACCTCTAGCAGAAACTTTGTTTAGGATAACAGAATACAACATTGAGATCTTTACAGCAGTCTGTAGCCACTCTGGGGCCCCACACACAGAGCACAAGCTCACAGAGGTGTCGTTTTTGGGCACTGTACAAACACAGGATAAGTGCAGGAACACCCTGAATAGTAACATAATACAAACAGAGATAAGGGAAGAAGAACACCAGTGAGCTAACACACTATGATGATGAGAAAATCCTGGCTTGCTTCCTAGAAAAGCTGTGGTAGCACCCGAACCAAAGAGGCCTCTTGGAGCAGAGGACAACTGTTAGATGTTAGCCAAAATACATTGATGAAATAAATCAAAGAAGTACTTCAGCAACATGACAAAGCAAAATATATCCAGAGTACAATTAAACGATTCAGTACAAGAGTAAGGTACTCATAGCACTGTTAAAAATAGCACTTAAACTAAACTTTCAGCAGTTCAGCTGGTTTAGCTTATTAGTTAATTCACACAGCACTGTTGTCCCAGCACAGCAAGACTAGCTCAGAACACGCGAGCTTTTCTCACCAAAATATCTGTCCTGGCAAAAGATGGGTGGGAGATGCAGGGGTGCTGGTGAAAATGGGCTCTGCTGCCTCAACCTGTGGCTCTTGGAGGTGGCATGGCTTGGCTGGCTTGATGCATCCCCAGCACAGTAGGGGTGGCTGTAGGGCTGTTGTCCCATGTGAAAAATGTGCACCCACAGCCATTTACACAAGGTTCCCTCACCACACTTACAGCCACTCCTAAATCAGTCTGTAACTACGGTTTTCCCAGCTTTCACACTTAAACTGAATACTTTTGGTATCAGGTCCATCCTTCCTCCCTCTCTCTCAGTCACAACCATGTACACACAGACAAACTAAAATATATATGCAATATGTGAAGCTCAGTGTTAATTTCCTGGGTTTTGCTTTCCAGCAGACATTCTCCATGGCTGCTAACTCCTCCTCAGGACCTTTCACTCCAGTTACTTCAGAATGAATAGAGTTTTTGCTCTTCCTCCAGATAGGCCAATGAACTGATTTTTCACAGGGCAAAATCTGGCTGTATGTGTAATTGTAACACTAACACACAGGGGAAACAGAGGGTCAGCTGGAAAGACTTCCAGCTCTTGGTGTCAGAGAGTAATTCTGCCTGGACCCCTGAAAGGAATTTTTTTTTTTTCTTTTAACAGTTTGCTCTCCTACCACCTTAATGCCAGGCTGCTATCAGTACTCAAGTGTGGTAGTCTGAGTGAACCACCAAAACAAGTGTTAAAACTCTCCCTGGGAATAAAAGCAGTTTGCATAAACTCTCACATCCTTCTCCCACCTTCTGACCAAAGGCTGCTCTAGCACCTGGTGGGATGAGACTTTTCTGGTGAAGTGGGAGCAAAAACTTGACATCTTACCATTAGACATTGTCTTCAGTGTTTGCTGAGTTAGGAAGGGACAGGAGACCAAGCACATGTCAAACTGGGGCCAAAGTGTAAGCAGAAAATAATTAAATAATGTGCAGGTCACAAAAGGATCTTTGGGGGAAAAAAACCCCAAACACCAGGTGGTCAACAAAATCATCTGATCCAGGGGAACAGGGGAATGTGAATGACCATTTCAAGTCCTGCTTTAACACCTTATTAAAATATAAGGGTCTGTGTCTGAGAAGCTGGCTGTGTTTTGGGAGATCCATGTCAGGCTGAGATTTTGAGATTTTGCAAATAATCCATCTTCTCCAGAGGCACCAGTAAAGCCACCACCTCAGCGCCTGAGTGTCCTATGCACCTTCCAGCACTACAGTTAGGCATAATCACCCCCATCATTTTTTCCCCTGATTAAACTCACTTGCAATCCCATTAAGCACTAAATTACCACAAGCAGGTTTTGTTCGTTCACTCTTTAACTGCAGCCTCATATAACACGGTGTGCAAACCCTAACGAAAGGCATTTGTACGCCAGGGGGGGTCGATACCCTGGTTTAACAGAGAGCAGCTTTGTAAAGGGAGAACAAGGCTAGTGCAGTGTGCTTTAGGGCTTTTCCTTCCTATGGCCAGCTCCGGATCTCTGTCACGCGTTAATGAACGGCTGCTGTTCATTCATTCACCCGGGGTGGTCCAGTGGGATGGGACATCGTGGGATAAATCAGAGGGGACAGGCTGCATACGAGATCCCTCCGCTTATCGGACTGTCTCACTGGTAAAATCATCCCATGCATATCACAAAACTTGGGAAGTCATACGGCTCTGTTTAGGTTTCATGCTGTTTGGGTGAAAGATGGAGTGGGCAGGAAAAGGGCTCTGTTTCTCTGGGAAATAGGATGTCTAATACCTGGGGGCATTCACAGCCATTACGAAAGCCGTGTCCCTTTGGCAGGGGATTCCAGAAGAGATTTTGGGCTACCATGAGGCCTTCTCTTTCTGGTGGGACATGTGAGTAGCTACCCTCCCTAGAAGCTGATGTTCCAGTGATTTTCATTTGGCCTCAAGAGTCTCTTAGAAGCATAATAGAAGTACATTTCTCAAATTTGAACAATTTAATGAAGTTTCAAATTTCGGAAATTGGTGTGCTCCCACCCATGTGTTTCTCTGCAGGGAAGCATGTATTTGTTCTTCAAGAAGTCACAAGCTAAGATCTTGGGACATGTTGTAAGGGACCCCAACACTGATAGAATAGGAAGGAGCGTGGGCACAGTGAGGCACAGCAGAGGCTGCTTGGGGGTCACTCTGCAAACCCAAGTCCAGAAGAGCTAGTACAAGAGAAATCTATTCCTCTTAACGTTTCTGGAAAGGAACCAGCCAAGCTGTCAAGCTTCATCCAGCCATGATTTTCTACATGTCTAAACACCATATCGCAAACTTTTTTGTGGAGACGTGAAAATGGTGTGTTAATTTCAGTCTGCTCTTAATAGATTTACCTAAGCTAAAGTAACTCAAGACTCAATTATTAAAAATAAAAAAAATTAAATCATCTTCATGTTGCAAGAAGAATCCAGGCACTTTTATAAGTTAAGTGAAAATCTACTTAAACACACAACTTCCATTAAAAGAATGCAGTTCTTTTTTATGCAAGCCTTGCCTAGGAAAGGTGATGGGGGCAGCTGGCTGATGGCCAGCTCAAGGAGTACCTGGCCATATGACTGCAGAGTATTTTTGGGGCATTCCTTCTCTTCCTTGCCAGCTGTCTATCCTGGCTGGGTACCAGGCTGCTTCCCTAAGCACACGTGAAGAGCAACACATGCTTCCAGCTCATCCTTCTTGTGCTGTAGCTTCACTTGTCTCACAACAGCCTCAAGCAACCTCCTCTTACCTTTTTTTCTCTCTCCCTTGGAAAAAAACAAATAAAACCTCCAGAACCAGTTACCAAGCAGAAACAAAGCAGAAACCCCAAACGGAAACATTGCCATAAACTAGATTACTTATAATCTTGGAAGGTAGAAATGCAAATACGTACCCAGTGATTGCTCTGTCCTTTTAGTTTCTATTTTCTCACCTTTTTGTTCTGACAAGAAATGGTCAGCATGTGACTGTAAGGTCAGGGTATCTCTAGTTACAGCAGAATCTAAGAAGCGTTGTTCCGGTAAAATGACACCACATAGAAGCCACACTATATAAGAAGTGAAGGAGGCACAGGATGTGGGATACAACGCACTCCAGACAGAGGTGTCCATGCTAGTTAGTCTTAAATGATGACACTCCAGCTATAGGTCCTAAAGCAGATGTTAGCCCATGCTAAAGACAGCACTGCAAAGCAATTAGTGATAGCTGAAAGAGGCGACCCCACCACTACAGCTGACAAGCTTGGGCAGCTTGGGTCCCTACTCAGAGCTGGTCCCACCTGGTATGTTGCAGGGAGATCATGAGCCTTGTAGATATCCAGGTTGGGCAGATAATGTGAATAGTACTATGCAGCACTGTCGACATCAGCTGCAGGGTAGGGAGGAGTCAGTAGGATATCATTACCCAAAAGTTTGGGAGGTTACCGCTTCCCCCTCACTCAGCACAGAGATCCTGCCAGTGCAGCACAAAAAGCAGCTGCTTTGATTTTTGCAGGTGTCTTTACAAGACTTCCCATCGCAGGAACATCTCTTTCTCTGTTTGGTTTGAATCCTCAAACTATTGATTTTCACCTGGTTTCAAAGAACAGCAAAAAATCGGCGTAGGTTCACTAAACATCGCAGGCTCCCTAGAAGCTTCATAAACTTTTCACTAAGCTGGCCAGAGCCTCAGCTTTCTATCAAAGTGCCTGAAAACAACTTGTCTGCTTTCCCATTTTATTAGGAGACGCTTGCACAGCCCTAACACTGCTATTGCAACGAGGACCTTTTGAAGCTGCTGCTTGGCATATGTTTTCCGTTTATTTTCTAATAAAAAAGAATCATATGCACAAGGTTTTCTGAAAAGCAACTGTACTGGCACTCGGCCACAAGGGGAAAAAAACTGTAAAAGTCCCTGATGCTTCCCGTTAATGTTAAATTCAGACAGCTTTGTTTACAAATGGGACTGACCTCTTATTTAATTAACTTTTTAAAGGGATAAAATCTGTTAAAGTTTATTAGTCCACTGTGGCAAATATATTTTCTGAGCAACAAAAAGTCTCTGATCACCTTTACTTACCTCCAGACACTTCAGAAATAGTTGAGTAGATGTTTTCCAGTTTTCAGTTAGTGGAGGGCTGATCATGGTTTATATATTGGATCCTGTTCCCATTAAAATTAACAACCAAATCCCCACCAATATCACTACAAGTGAAAAGGAGTGCTCGAAACTGTGTGCTCCTATCAAAAATCTCAGCTTTTTTCACAAACATGGCCTGCTTAGAATTTCCCTGACCCTGACAATCACATTTCCATAGCATGACCACAGTAACAAAGTGCAAGGGTTTACCAAACCCCCTCAACTTACATTTAATTTTTTTTCAAATGAAGTTTCTAACTATATTTGCACAAAATACCATAGGGTGTTGTGTAGAGGTATAACTAAATGACAGCTACTTCATCAAATCACATATGCATTCCTAGAACTGATGGGAAGCATTTTTTCCCCAGGACAAACACTGGACTGCAGGGAAGGTCTGGCTGATGAGAAGCAGGATGAGCCCTAGAGGCCACAGGAACTATGGGTCTGCAGAACAACAAGGAGAAAGTTTAATTCCTTTTTGCAACAGGTTTCAGCAAAGGTTTGACCTTCTGTCTCCTGCATTGCATCCTGGTGCTCTCCTCTCATTATTAAGTTGATCACTATTTATTTTGCAATTTTTCTTTTCCCTTTCTCAATCTTAAAACATTGGTCAAGAGTGAAGCAAACCCAGCCAGCAAGCTCACAGAGGCAGGGGCTTCAAGTCTACACCCAGGTCCACCCAAGCTGTGACTTGAAGCCCCTTCACCTCCCTCCTCACCAGACACAGCTTTATCTCTTGAAATCTCTCCTCCTCAGGTTTCCTCCTGCCATTGTTTATAAAACTCTCCTTTGGCTTTGATGAAGAATGAAAACCAGACGTGCTAATCCTGAGTTTTTCCTGAGAAAAACTTCTATCACCATTTCCTGCCAACCCCAGTTGTTGCCTTATTAATGTGTAAGTATTTTGGGGGTACAGACTGCCCCAGTGGTAGTGGAGATTTAGATAGGAAGTGTGGAGCAGGGATACAACATGCAACACAACAAGGATCTAGATAAGGAGAAAATTAGGGCTATCTATATTTGTACAAATATGTTTCTATGTACATATGACTATTTCTGCAGAACTGAATACAGAGGGTATTTTAAAAACTGAAATTGTCCTGAAGGGAACAACACATGAAGAAAATTAACAAAGAAGAAGGAGACAAAATTAAGTGATTTATAAAAGAAAGGGACCTCTAGAAATACAATGATGGGGTAGGCTGTAGTGAATTTAAATACCAGCATGCAGTAAACTGCATGTAACAGGATCCCTGACCACAGCCCATCTCTGAGGGAGGTTTCAGGTCCACTTTCCAGGCCTATCTCTTTGACCTTGTCTCTGTCACATAAACCAACTGAAATGCACATATGTTTTTAAGTTTGTTTCTAAAATAACCAGACTGAAGCAGAAATACTGCACTGCCCACACTTGTCTCCCCCAGCCTTCCTCAGGGGAAAGAGCAGAGAAAAAACATGCATGTTAGTCACATCAGATGAAGGGCTACAGCTACAAGGATTTATACAAAACAGAGCAAAAAAAAATGTCTGCCCAGTCCCAGCTGCAGGTGAACAGTGAGCTGTGGGAACAGGCAGTGATGGGGAGCCATGGCTACCTCACCCCCAGCTTTTTTCTTCTCCTCAAGGCATGCATCAGCCCTGCAAACATGCAAGAGATTACCAGGGATGTTGGAGGGATGTGTCCACCTTCTCCAAAGAGCAGAGCTGCCCATGGGCACCGAGAGCATCCTACAAATGAAGTGGTTGAGGGGCAAGGTATTGTTGCCCCAGCCTTTGCTGTCTTTTCAGAGACCAAGGCAGACCATGTCCTAGGGACTCTGGTACCAAGGAGATGCTTTTGTCCTTCAGCGAATGCTACTGCATCTCAAGAGGTGACCTGAGAGGCTTCTTTCTAAAGAGCAAGAGTTTGAACCACGGTTACTTCTAAACGTGGGTCCAGGAAGGAACAAGCATAAGCAGGGAATAAAGACTGGATGGAATCAGCTGCTTCCAGGTGAGGGAGAAAACGGTTAGAATAGCCTGCACTCTTTTCATTTTGATTGATCCCAACAAAAGAAATTCAAGTTTCAAAACCAAAACATGAACAAAATTGTCACAAAAAATATTAAATATATAATAATAACTTTTTTAAAAAAAAAAAGTTAGCTAGTCTAAAAATCTGTTCTTTACCTTATCTTATTCCATACTCTGCAGACACTGTAACAAGAGAGATTCATACTTTATTCCCAAGTTTATATCCCAAGGGATATGCTTGGGCTTTAGGAAAATAAGGAGAGCAAAGAGCTCTGGCAACCTTGAACTTTTTATCCCTACTCTGTGCTGCAAAAAATCAGCTCTTGTTCCCTGTAGTTCCTGTGCATATTTCTCATATTGCTGCAAATACAAAAGCCAACCATGACTGCATCTCCATGCACTTGTCTCCCTTCTATCCTAACCCCTGAGACCTGCAGAGCCTTTTTCTTTCACAAGGCTGTTTGTTCCTTGAATATCCAGTCTGGATGGTCTCTATGGGAAAAAGGAGGACATTTTACACCCATGTATACAATAAGCAGAACAACATACCTGAAATGGCAGCTTGTTTTTTTTTCATGAAAGTAAATTTTCATCAAATTCAGACATGTGGACTGTCTAACAATCATTATGTTCACAAAAGGATTTCCTCATTTCTCACTTTGGAGACCTGGCAATTTTCAGGAAGGTCTGTCTGAAAGAGATCATCAAATTGATAGGAGAACCCAAACCATCTGGTCTAAAATGTCACCTACTGAGGCTACAATTAAAATTTAAAGTAATTCTGTTAATAAAGTAAGCTAGAAAACCTTACTTTCCATTTTGGAAATTTTTATTTGTTTTCTGACCACAACAGTACTGGGCATAACTAGTTGAATTGCTTGTAGGGTCAGCATCAGCAGAGCCTATGTAGCTTTTTCTTTTTTAAAGCAGTTCAAAATCTCAGGATCTAGTGCTTCAAAGGTGTTTTGGCAAAACAGAAAAAATTGACTCTGAAAAAAAATGTAAAAAGCTCAAATTTTTAATGTCTCTTTAAATTGTGTTTTAAACATTTAATAAAATTTTTAAGTTATAAGCCTACCCTAGGGCCACCATTAATCCCTTATGGCTATGAGAGATACCAAGTAACCTATGGAAGCAGGAAGAGAACATTTTGTCCTTTGTTTCCCACCTATTATAGTTTACTAGAACAAATACAAAAGACTTAAAAAATCATCGTATAAAAAGCAACTCCTGCAAGCTCCCCTTTCTTGTCATGACAGGCATGACTTACTCCAGGTTCTAGCCCCAGCTCTGCCCTGACTGCTTTTCCAGTCTTACGCAAATGAAGAATTGTTCATTTCCCTCCTCATAATCCCAGGCTGGATCACTACCATTTGATTTTCAGAGATGCTAAACAATACCTTGGAAAGAGACAGAACATTGTGCTGCCCCATTGCACAAGATAATGTGAGGCATGGAAAAATGGAAGGGTGAGCATATAAAAAACGTCAGCTATTTGGGCATAAACTTGAATAAATCTGATGATGGAGTCCAAATGGGTAAGGTGGTGCCAAAGACAAAGGAATGGGCTGGTAGAGCTTGACAAAATATAATAAAAGTGTTACACAATACTTGGGGAGATTTCTCAACCTGCCTTTGTAGATGTGAACATCAAAAATTCAGTGGCAATATGGGAAAAGCAAAGTAGATGATGACAAATAATATTGTTTATCTCCACTGTAAAGCAGACAAAAAGAATGGCCATTGCAAATTGAGAGGGTAGTGAGGAAAAAAAAATCACCCTGTGATCAGAGTACATCACCTTGGTATTAAATATGGAATAAAGAGTGTAATGCAGCTTTAATTCCAGCCCCCAGAAACCTCTGTTCATAATCCACAGATACTCAAGTGGGACTTTGCTTTCTGCTGCAGCACGGCTCTGTCCCCCCAGTGCTGCCCAGCTGCCAAGATGCTTCCCTTCTGGCATGCCACCTCCAGGAAAAGGACTAGCCCAGGCCAAGCTGAGCTTATCTGGCCTTTTTAAAGCACTCTGTCACACTTGAAAAAGCATACAGGCAGAGTAACATGCATCAATGGGATGCTTTAAATCCTCCTCCTCTAAATTTCCTGTTCCTGTGCAGGGAAAGCGTCGCCTGCTCTCAGGTGGCACCAGCAAAGCCCACAGTGCTGTCTGTTTTTACGGCAGTCACAGGAAATACCTGCAAGCAAAGAAAGCAGCAGGCTGTTAGACTTTACCTTCAGGGCTCTCTTTTACAAGCAAATAGTTTCCTCCTCCTGATGTTGGTGCTGGCCCAAGTGAGATGTACTTTAGAGGAAGAGCTGCCCCAGTAGGGACTTGAAGCTGGAAGTGCTGCGATCAAGCAGGGACTGGCAACTTTGGGACTTCCATCTCCAGGCCTGTAATTGCCTTTTGAACAACACAAGATAGGGGCAAGAAACTAGAAGTGCCTCTTCCCTGCTGTTTTGTCTCAGGACCATTTGCTAGACGGTGTGCAATGGAAAACCATTGTGCATTTTGCGTGCTGCCCCGACTGCATGAAGATGCCAGTGCAGCTCTGCTGCAATTAGTCAGATGTGTCTGCTTGTTGCTGGAGGCAAGGAAAGAAGCAAGGTCTTAAAGCAGGTAACACAGAAAACAGCTGTTATCCAGCACAAGGAAGTAAAATGATCATTCATCAGAGCTGATCTAAGATCTCCTGCTCAACTCTGAGGTGAACTCAAAGGAACTGTGTTTGGTTACACATCAGGTAAGCAAGGGAGATGGCTGGAAAAGCAGTGGCATTCTGAGTTAAGGTAAGCTTGGCCAATGTCTGTGTTATTAGGAGATGAGAAATCTCATCTATCAGAACACACTGAGGTCTGGTGGTGTTTCTCACCCAGTTCCAAGAGACTGACTTGAAGTAAGGGACTCACATGGGGGCATGGACCTCTCAGTGAGTCACTCACCCAATCAGGAAGAAAAAAAAAACCCGACCCTCCTAAACACCTCAATCGCCAGACACAACCAGTATCAACATTAAGGGTTGGACTTGATGATCTCAGAGGTCCTTTCCAACCTGGCTGATTCTGTCTGTGATTCAGAACCACAAATCAGAAATCTCTCTCAAGATATTGCCATGGTGGCTACCTCTCTTTAGTGTGAAGAAGAAAGCTGACACAGAGGGAGAGGGGCTGTGAATGCATGGCCACCTCTCCTTGGACCTCTCCTTCTGGCACCACTTCCTCAGAGCAATGCTCGGGGTATTTTCCGCCAGTATCAGGTAGATGGCGTACTGGAAATCATCAGGGCAGGGCTTAGATTTTCAGGCTGCCAAAGGAAAGGGCTTTCTATTGGATAGGATCAAATGGCAGGCCAGACTAAATGAGGTGAGATATGAGGACACTTACTCAGGGCCAAAGGTTAATGCCTCCCCACATGACAAGGGTCGGTATCTGAAGAATCTAGAGGCCAGTGTGCAGCTACTAACCTTTGCCCGGAGATCCGACACTCAGTGCTCACCCGCTCCGGGGCTGTGCATGTGCCACAGCAGAGAAATCGAGATACTGTTGCTAGAAGAAAATGATAACATCAGTAAACAGAACGGGGAGGGGGGAGGGGGGGGGGATAAGCCGGCTCCTGGTTTGATTCTTTTCAATCTCGGCTAACACTGAACTCGAGCATGAGGAAAGTGCCCAAAAGATGTCAGGCTCGTGAGCCAGTGCCTGTGTAAATGACACTGGCAAAGGGCTGGAGGATTACCTTTCCAAAGGATTAGGAGGATTACCTATTCAAATGGAGCATCTCCTTACCTCTCCGGACAACTCCTGGTCCTCCCCAGGGCTTTTCAGGCCAGGAGTAGCACTCCCTGGAGGCTAACAGAGGGACTCAGCACCTGAAATGGACCCCGAAGGGGGAAAAGGGCTCATTTTAAGGTCCCGTACTGCTCATACTGACCCCCCTCTCGTTGTGCCACGGGAAACACGGCAGTGTAAACATCCCAGCTAATTTTGTCTCTGGTGTAGTGAGACACCGCTCCCTCTCCTCGCAGGCGAGTTTGGCTACTACAGTCCCAAGAAGAGAAGGGTTAAACTGCAGAGCAGGCGCTCGCTGCTGGCACAGCCACCCACCCTGGCAGAGCACCCCGGGGCGCCCCGCAACGCCCTGGTGAGAGGGCTGCGGCAGCCTGTGTGCGAGGTGACACCAAAACCCCGGGGCTCTGCGCCGGCTCCCAGGTGGCAAAGAACCGGCTGACGGGGATGGACCGGGATGTCCATGGCAGGGCCGGCCCTTGGGGAAACCCCCACATCTCGTCACGGTGAGAGCGCAGCTCTACAGCTGCTGGAAGGGGTGGGAGGATAATCCGGAGCAGCTGCTGGCATTCCTCTTGTTCCCTAGGAGCGATCAAAACCCAGAAGAGGACGGACTTTGCAGTGTTACTAGGAGCAATGAAACAGCGTCAAGGATACCTAGGAATTTGCCTTTTATCGCAGCTGCAGCCGCAGCGGGTGTATAGGAAGCAGAAGGGATAAGCGGCTCAGCCGTCAAGCATTTTCCCGGTTCTCTCCGCAGGCACAAATGGTGGGCACATTTTCTCCCTGTCCTCATCCTGTCTCTAAGGAGCCAGCAGAAATCCTGTACCAGTGCTGGAAAAGTGGGGAAAGATGAGATCTTGGGAAGTCAGGCACTGCTTGCTGAGTCTTGCTTCAGTAAAGGTGCACAGCTATTACACTCTTACTACCACCATGCTGTGAATCAGATACAATTTGCAAGCAAAAATTTGTACCTTCAAAGAAAGACTTAACAAGTCTTTCCCTAGCAGAGGCAAAAATCATTTAAATAAACAAAAGCATGTCATTTAAGTGTTTCATTGCCTGCAAAGTAGTTCACATGCACCAGTGGGAGCTAGGGTAAAAAAGTGTTTGCATAGAAACTGCTAAGAGGGCCTGTTATATCACACTTCCCAGCAAAGCCCAGGTGTTATCCTGGCTGTGGTCAGCCTCGTTGTGCAACAGACATGATCAAAGGCAAAAGATGACAAACACTTCCATGTGAGAAATCCCTTGGCCACGAAGAGAGGGAATTGCACTGGAGGTAAAAGGTACCACTCATCTCGTTGGGTGTCCTTGAGAACTACACCATGATATATGTAATGATAATTGGAATCTGAGAGTAAAGAATAAGAAGATGTTACAGCATCAAGAAGAAGAAAGAAGCAAAAAATCCCCAGCCCTCACTTTATTTATAGTACCCCTACAAAACACTACATCGGTCATATTTCTTAGAGTTAAAAAGTGAAACTGGAAGCTATCCCTGATATATATTAGTTTACCATATTTAATAGTAAAAAAAAAAAAAAAGGAAAAGAAATACAAATTGTGACATATGCTACTCAAATATCTAAGCTAAATAGTTGAAAATACATATTATAAATAGATATTCCACATGCACAGCAGACACACGCTACTTTATGTGCTTTATTAAAGGACTCAGCTGAAAATATGCAGACTTTAAGACCGTGTTTTAAGAAATTTTAACTAAAAACACATGCCGAGTATACATTCTTGCAGATAATTATACATAGAGTGGAGCACGGCTCACACAGACAATAGAAAGAGTGAAGAAACAAGCACTTTTATCTAATAGAGAAACACATGTCTATAAATGTACTTCCTATTCTCCTTTTTAAAAGAAGATAATTTTTAGGCACTACAGGTCACCAACCTCTTGAATCTCACTAATCTAATCTACGACCCAGATTTACTACAACCAATCTAATCCAAACACACAGATTTACAAGATCCAGGTGAATACTATTTTCAACACACTGCCTTGTCCAAAACAACAGCTCCCTTAAGAAAGAGAAAAAAAGAAAAAGAAAAAAAAAAAAAAACCAAAAAAGGAAAAAAAAACAAAAAAACAAAAACAAAAACAAAAAAAAAACAAAAACAAAAACAAAACAAAACAAAACAAAAAACAAAAAAAAAAAAAAAAAAAAAAAAAAAAAAAAAAAAAACTCCCAAGCACTGGGGAGGCTATATTTAAAGGCTTTGCCCATTTTCTCCTGTTCCCAGGATATCCATCAGTTTGAGATAAAGTGAGTAAAAGGGTGACCTCTTTATTTTAGAGAATTCCTGACAGGTCTTGTTCAGGTAAGGAGGCCATTAGGTACTTTCTTTACTCAAGATTTCTGCAAGTTTTTAACAGTAAGAAACCTCAGATGTCTGATCTACTTCTCCTGTAATCTAATCTTGTATCTAATATTTCTTTACACTTTTAAGATACATTCTTTGCGTTTGTATAAGGGGGAGAGCCATAATGACATACCCACATTTAAGTAGAAGATGATGCATTTCAAACCCCTACTCTTTACTTGTCTGAGATGACTGACATAGCTATAAAACTCCATGCCGTTGAACCAGGGATCATGACCTCACCTTGCTTTTAAAGCTGTTTTTGTGTGCTTTACAAGCTTTGCTATAGACGGCAAACTTGTGGCACTAGGATGATAATTCTCATTACTTGCTAGTTAGGCCAGGCTGAAACCTCATTGTTTTTGTTTCCTAGAGAAACAACTGAGATCACATCTGCATTTTATAAAAGCTCCTGAATAGTTGCTGATCAACAACAACCAGCAGCCAAAGCTTTGCCTCTAGAAACTTGCACTGTTTTGCAATTGGAGTTTGCTAGATATTGTATCCTTAGAAAAAAGTCTGGGTAACTCATTTAAGCTCGGAAACCAAGAACTGCCCTCCCCTGAACACCTAGCAGAAATGGTTACTAACAAGAATTATTCACAAAAGGCTCCAGGCTGCACTAATCTGCTTCCTTTGTTCTTTAAAGGATCCCATTGTCAGCTCAAAACCCACCAGTATTTCTGTCTGCTGTGAAATAAGGATATTCTGAGTTAGTAGCTCAGATGTAAATGGGGGAAAAAAACCCCACCACATTTTCCTGTCTGTTTTCTGGGGTTTAAGAGAAAATCTTCAAAGGCATTAAAACAGTAGGGTAAGGAGCTGAAACCTCTGTGGAATTAAAAAGTCGCATGTGTAAAAAGTGTTCTTGCTATTTGGTGTCAGTGAAGGCACGGAGGTGGGGGGAAGGACTTGTAAAACTCTGCCTCTCTCCAATTTCTCTGACAAGAACGTTGGCTGAATTTTGTAAGGACCAGTCTAGCAGTGAATCTAGGAAAGTAGTGACTTTTTCCCTTTACATCAGGGCTGTCTGTCATGCCAACCCCACTGGGTGCTGGGGGATGGTGCCCATAGCAGGGCAGGGGTGCCTGAGGCTGCCTGGCTGGGTGATGGACCACTTTGCCCAACTCCTAGAAGAAAGAATTGTTCTCCTTCTCAAGCTCCCTTTTCTGTGAATTATGGCAAGTCCATCAATCCTTCTTTCCCAGTTGTCATTGAGGGCTATCATGTATCAGGCTAGCCTGCCAAAGAGGCTTCTTGCACTTGCTCACTTGCCCAGGACAGGCACTGCAGACACTGTCTTGCTTTGCTTAGCTTGGAATCACGCGCAGCTCAGGGCACACATTGCTCCGATGCCAGAGCACATGAGTGAGCTGGATGTGCTCTGAGTCTGAAGCAAATGAGTGAGCTGTGCTGTGCCAGAAAACTCCCCACAAGCTGCTGGACTGACCCTTGCAAGCTGCTGGATTGGGAGAAATTATGGAAAAGTGGGTTCTGGGGTGTTCTTGGAGTATGGGACCTCAGGTATAGGAATCAGTCACTTGGATGCAGGGCCTCTTCATGGGATACTAGAACAGGGCTGGAACTGGAGTGGTGTCTGAATGCCCTCTGCCACATCAGACTCTCCCCTACTCACCCCATTTCCACCTCTCTCCCTGGTTTTGTTACCTCTGTTGGAAATACTGTAGAACAAAGTCCTATACCTCAGAGATGCAGCAGATGGTTCCATATGCTGGCATTGACTTGTTCTCCTATAAACACAGTCTGCTTAGGCACGGTTGGCAAGGAAAGGGGAGATTAGAGCTTCTCCTGCAGCAAGACAAAGGTAGCCAGTTAAATGGGAGGCATAGAGGAGGACACTGTGTTCTCTTCTTCCACATGACTTGTAAATACCTGTACACACAGGTACTCATAGCTTACAGTAACATGTGGGATCTAGCAGGATCAGGCTGCTCACAGCAACTACAGCTAGCCTGTAGTTTGCCCAAGCTCCACTCCCTGAAATGGCCTTAGCCAAATTCAGGCCACCTTCCAACAACCATTTTATACCACAGCATGCTACATTTGTCCTGCAGAATGTCCTATCTTATAATTTTTGAGCAGGGTTGAATTGGGCTTGCACTTAGTCATGGGCTGCTTGGCGCATTGCTGTCAGTAAACGTAGCAATTTTCCTATTTCCACTGGAGACCCTCACAGACATTTAATCTGTAAGGCTGAAAGGTTCTCTGGGTATAGTGTTCAGGTAGGTCCCCAGCCTTAACAGCCATGAAACTTTTTCCCAAATGCAAACTAATGAACACCTATTGATTTCAAGAACTCTGCAAAGATAAGTTATCATGATGGATCCATTAACCTTCCTCTTGGAATTGTGTAACTTCTTCAACTATTATGCACAGAAAGGCAAGTAGGGTATGAGAGGAGATAAAACAATAATCTGCCAGGCAAAGGACGTGTTTATGGCTGAGGAATAATGTTCTTTGAGGGTTTAATTTCAGGTTGATCTGGGAAGACATAAAGTACCATACACTTCAAATCGAATGGGGAGAACCCAACATAGACACAGATGCAGGACACGAAAGCTTCTGGCTCAGAACAGAGTACATCTCTGGCTCAGAGCAGAGTACCCCTGCAGAGGGGTGTAGAGACATAGCCCTGGGTGCTTTATGAAGGTCAGAAAGGACAGTAAGAGCCATGGGTTTAATTTCATAAAGGGCATTGTCTCCTAATGGGATATCAGTGATAGGAAATACTTACATTTTTTCCACTGTGGAGGAGAACCAAACTGTGAGGAACCTGATCCCAATCACTGTAATTTGGGACTCATGCTAAGGCAGAGGAACTATTTACCACTGTCCTGTTTGGAATTTTCTTCATTCCTTCCTTGCACCTACAGCAGTGGTTTTCAACCTGTGGCCTACAGCCTTTGGAAAGGAGAAGGGGAAACTGTCCCCAGAGGACACGCAGTGTCCCCGGTAACCCCGAATTTGAGGGTTTAAAAAGGGCTTTACACCTCTGTGGGAAAAATGCCAAGACCTGCCACCCTGAAACATAGGAAGCCCGTGCCCTGCAGCCGGGGGCAAAGCAGGGCAGACACCTCAGCTGCCGAGGACCGGACCCCTCGCCGGCAGCTCCGGGCAGCGCGGCCCCGAGGGGGATCCCTGGCAGCGGGCAGGACCCTGCCCCCTCCCTCCCCTCCTCCCGGAGTGCAGGACCCCCACCGTCCCGCTTTGAGTTTCACACAAAAAACTTTTTGCACT